>JAGFMF010011723.1:3368662-3400964 GCA_019455555.1 Galemys pyrenaicus | reverse complement strand
GTGCCCGCTGCTCCCCTCAGCAGTGTACTTCCGTTGATCTGCCTGTTCTGCTCCCCGCTCTCTGTGGTGAATCCTCTCACCCCCCACACCTCTGGCCTGAACCCCAGTGCTTGTACGCATAAATAAATAAATCTTTAAAAAAAAAAATGGGTTCTGCTGGTTTCTGCTCTTGGTCTTAATGAAAACATTAGTCAAGAACTATCCAAGTTCAAGAAACTAGGCCGACAGCAGCCTGATCTTCCAATAAGGCCAGACATGGGTGCTGTGACAAGCTTGTGGGCCAAGCTGCAGGGCAGCAGCTGAAGAGGGAAGGCACTGGGACAAGTAGCCTCAGAGCAAATGCCCTCTTGTTCTGACACATCAAGTAATGACATTGGTTGGCAGCCCTCTTGCCCCCTTCTGGTAGGTTATCTGAAGGGGAAGAGTTAAGGGAGAACAGAGGAACTGGGATCTGCTGGCTAGCCTTGAGGCCCAAGGCCTTCCAGAGTATCAGTCACCAACTTCAGAAACATAGGGCTAAGTCCCAGAGTCTTGACGAGAAAAATGAAAGAAAGGTGATGTACCTACAGAATTGAATGTTCGAGTGATAGTCCATCACATGCCCAGGCTACCTGTTTTACCCCATGGGGAGATGGAGTGGTGTGTCAGAGAGGGCCTCTCAAACGCTGAGAGGTCAGCACATTGAAAGTCTTCAGGAAGCCTGGGTCCTGTTCAGACTCTTTTGTTTACTGGGCTGGGTGACTTGAGCTGAGTAATGAAATATTCCTTGGCCTGAATTTCCTTCATTGGGAATAATACCCGTTCTGCCTGCCTCACAGGATTGTTGGAGGATGTGATGAGATAATGGACCAAACCGCCCTGCAAAAACCATAAAGCGCTCGAATGGAGGGTAATAGTATTATCCTTCTAATTAGCAGGAACCCTTCAGAGGGTTGCCTTGTGGGTAGAGAGTCAAAGAGATTGGAAGGTCACCTTTTCTTTTGCTATCACTCTGCGCACCCCTTTTCCAAGCAGGGCAGTCCTGATAGGCAGAAGGCAGGGAATGGACAGAGTGTTTAAGACAGCAAATACATCTCAGTTGGCTGTTCAGTGCTCGCCAGCCCCTCAGGATGTCAAGTTCTTTCCCAAATGGAATCTAAATCTTTCCTTTTAATACTAACGCTTATTTCCTCCTGCTCTGCCTGAAGATTTTCTCTCTATCTGCTGAAATATGATCTCATTTTTAGTGTTTATACACTGAACACACTATTGAAGAGCATGGTCTAAACTTGCCAAATTACAACCCCTGGACTCTGGAGTTCAAGTGCAACAAAATCCAAGCATTTGTTTTAGAGAGGGGCCACAGACAGGTAGTTCTTGAATACCTTTATTTGTAAACTTTCAGTTTCTTCCCTACCTTTGTCCCAACAAAGGTTATTTAACTCCCCATTGAAAACTTTTTTTTTTGGGGGGGAAGGGTAGTGGCTGCAACTATACTGAAAATGTTTGGGCAAGAACATTTGTTAAGTGTGCTTTAAATAATGGAAGGAAGATAAGGAGCTCCAGTTAAGACAGAATTCGGACAACATCAGGGACGTTTGGTTTATGATGGAAAAAGTCATCCCCACTCACGAATTGCTGCCTTGGGTCTCTACCCTGGAACTTCCCCCACTCTACTCCAAGCTCTTTCAATTACCAACACCCTCTCTTGGCTCTGAACTTGGATAAACGCTACCTTGTTAGTTAAGAGTACCATTAATTATATTAATGATTAATAGCTAATTAGTCATAATGCTGTAATAACACTACAATGGAGGCTTCCTTTCCTGCAGCAGCTGAGTTTTAGGCCACACGCACATCCCCTAACCCATTCCTGGCTACTGAACAAGTGCAGCTCTAAACTGTTTTTCTGACAACTCTGGCAATCGCTAAATTTCCCCAGTTTTCATCAGCTGTCCCACTCATCTGGCAAACTTACTTGTATTCTGTCTCCTTTATTTCTGTCCTGTCACTCGCTGCCCTCCACTAACAAGGAGGCCAGCCTCATTTTGTTGTTGTTGTTTGTTTGGCTTTTTTGCATAAACCCAAGGTTCTTTCACTTGCGGATCTCATCTGGGCCCACTTTCCTACTTCGGCCCCCTGGCTTCACTTTACCTTGCCCCAATCCTCCCCCCTTCCTAATTTCGTGGAATCCCACACCTCCCTCCCACTCTAGGTTTTGGCTTCCTTTCAGCAACCACGCCCCCAGACCCTGGGAGGGTGGTGCGCACGCGCAATACACGCCTTTACCTGGGCGCTCGGGTGTAGGCGGAGTGGGCGGAGTGGGCGGAGTGGGGGAGGGCGGGGTGGAGCGGGAGTCGGCGGTTATCTGGGCGGCGGAGCGCTCACAGTGAGGCAGGAGGGAGAAAAGGTGCGCCAGGGCCAGCCTCGAGGGCTGCGCATGCGCGCCGCCGCGCCCAGCGGCCGGGATGCCAGGGGGGCGGGCGGAGGGAGGTGTCGGGATCCCTGTTGGGCGGGGGGGCCGGCGAGGGAAAGGGGCCGCGGGCGCGCGCGCGCTCTCGTCGCCGCTCACCCTCCCTCCCTCCCCCCCTCTCCGCACACACATCCACACACGCACACCCCCTCCCCTGCCTCCCTCCCCGCGCGCCGCCCGCCCCGCCGGCCCCGCTCGCCCTCGCGCGCTCGGAAGGGAGTCGCGAGACGTCGGAGCGGCGGCCACGTAGCGCTGCGGCGGCGGCGGCGGCGGCGGCGGCGGCCGAGACCGGGTTTGCGGAGCGGCCCTGAGGACAGACGTTGGGCGGGGGGGAGGGGCCGGCCCGGCCGGCGGTTGTTACTCGAGCGCCGCGGCTACAGGTCCCCCGCCGCAAGGATGGACCGCCGAGGCGGCGGTCGGGGCGGCGGAGGCGGAGGCGGCCGGCCCGGGTGAGTAGGAGCCCCTGCCCCCCACGCACACGCCGCAGTCGCGGCTGCGCCCCTTGCAGTAGCCTTTCCTCTCAGCCTCCCGCCAGGCAGGCCGGGGCTCTGGGCGCCGGCTTAACCCTTCGCCGAGGCAGCTGCGTGCACTAGGCCGGAGCAGCCCCCGGCTGGCGGGGAGGCCCGGGGCGCTGTGCTCTTGTGGCCCCACGCTTGAGCCGGGGACATCCGCTTCTGCCGCGGCTTCCCCTCCTTCCCGGACCCGGGTTGGACTCCTGTTTTGCAGAGTCGCTTGCCCCGAGGCCTGAGGAGAGGCTGGGCTTGCACAGGGTAGCGGCCGGAGGGGAGGTTTGCACCGGTCCTCCTGCGAGCATTCTTTTGCCCTGCAGCTGGTGACTTGCACCCACTGCTTCCCCCGCCCTGCGATTGCGCCCAAACCTCCAAACCCCGGGAGTATTGTGCTGCCCGAGATAAAATGTATCTAGTGCTAGTGTACACCCGCCCAAAATTCACCCCAGAGGATAGTGCAGACCTTTCTCCACCCCTATCTCCTCCTCCCCTCCAATCAGACTCTAACTTAAGATTCTTAGATGGAAGACTCTAAAGGTAGTGACACCCCCGTTATATCTGCACACATGTTCATTGTCGAGGGATGATGTCTCCTGTAGAAACGAGAAATGCCCCTGCCTCATCCTCGGAGTCAGTCTTCACGATTTAAGATTCCATATGCTCTTCTTTGAAGAGGGCCTGTCTTTGATCATATCTAGTATGTCCCTCCCCCACCACACACACACTCACACACACACACACTTCCTGATTGCTGAGCAGCCCCTGTCATTGCGGATCTATTGTCATAAATGGCTTGTACCAATCAAAAGAATGTGCTTTTGCCTTTGGAGAAGGGTCCTTCCCACAACCAGTTTCTCCGGGATGTTGTGTATCAGTCTGTCTTTGATTGTCCCCGTTTTTCAAACATCATTATCAATAGTGTTTCCCTTATATGTCTCTCCCTTGCACTTTCAGTAATAGCTGCGTGATGCTTTTCCTCCCAGTTAATTAGATACATATAGTGTGTGGGAATTTCATTAATTTTGTTGTAATGTTTAACAACTGTGATCAAGGCATAATAAATAGGGTAGTATTTTGAGAAGAATGTCCATGTATATTTTTTTCCTAGAGAGGGCCAAGCCCCGTATTGTTCTGGGAATGGTACTAGCACATGCTTTGTTGACAACATGTGTATGCTTAGAGAGGAAGAGCTGCCCTGGCTGGGATGTGAGCGTTTGTGCTGAATGCAGGTGATGTTCCTGCCCTAGGGCTGATTTGAGAGTGGTAAACTCCGCTGTGAGCCTCAGTGCTGGCAAGCAGCTTGGTTGGTTGTATCAGGACTGATACGAATTAAGAGAGAAATTACCTGCGGTATAATTTTGTTTAAAAACAAAGTTGAAAGAATTTTTAGTGACTCTGGAAATGTCTGCTTTGTTGGTTTTTAATCTTTAGGATAGTGGAGGCCCTTAGGACTTTTAGTGAAATAGCCACATAATTTTGTATACAAAATTTAAAAGTCATCTTGAATCTGGTCCTGGGACCCTAGGTTAAGAACTATTTTATACAAAAGTGAAAGGAAATTGAGTTTTTGACTTTGCTTTGGTTTGTTTCTTAAAGGATTGGCATGGCCTTGGTCCTAGGCAATAAACAGCATAGTTATCTTTGATAACTATGAGTTAGGTATTTGTACGGTAAGGTATCATTTCTCTGTCTTACTGTAAAAAGGAGATGTAAGAATTTCAGAAAAAGTTAAAATTGGAGTCAAAACAATTTGTTTAAATTTAACTAATTGATAATATATGCTCTATATGTAGCAAATTTGAACAGCAAAGTCAGTGATCTGTTTTTTTTTTTTTAGTCAGTGATCTGTTTTATGATGCCTGGCTGGAATCTTTCTGTGTTGGTTGAGGTTGAACTGGTCCCTTAAAACAAGATTTTTATCATTCCCATAGCAGAGCATTTTGTTCCATGAAGGTTCTTTTTTTTTTTAAAGATTTATTTATTTATGCATACAAGCACTGGGGTACAGACCAGAGGTGTGGGGGGTGAGAGGATTCACCACAGACAGAGTGGGGAGCAGAACAGGTAGATCAACAGAAGCACACTGCTGAAGGGAGCAGCGGGCACAGCAGGAGAGGTCTGCTGTGCCATATGGGTCCCCTCCCTGGCCGGCAGCAGGGATGGAACTCGTGCTGCAGTGGCTGTGGTCTGCTTCATAGTGTGTTGCTTAACCCACTGCGCCACCAGGGAGGCCCCCATGAAGGTTCTTTCAACTTTATTAAATATGCTTTTGTCTCTTTATTATGGATGCCATCAGAATCATCCATTTAAAAATTTTGTTTTAAGGAAGAGTTTTCATTGTAGCTGGGTATTTCAATCTCCATATTTAGAATATGGAGTTAGGGGTGAAAGTTGTACCATTCTATCAATAAACAGGGGATAAATATCAGCTACCCTTGTTTTAGTCATTATGCACTCAGCCTTTGCCTTTTGATTATTTGATAGTGTTGTGATGGGCAGTGACATTAAATAGTCTCCAGCTGTCCAGGAGCTTATGATTCTCAAAGAACTTTGTCTTCTGACAGTATTTTTCACTGACAGAGTTCTTGGAGCCTTTCATACTGTTTTAATGGGGGGTAGAGGTTCTGAAAGGCTAAGGAATTTGTGGAATTACAGCTTTTTAGAAGGCATGGGAGACTTGGAATTTTGCACACACCTGAAGAACAGCATTTATCCTAATAATTATGCATTGTGCCCTATGAAGTTTGAAAGCATGCTGAGATTGCAAATAGTACATTTTTTTATTATCTAATAAATGTGCTTGAAGTGGTTTATATTACAGGTTATATGTTTTTGTTCCTGTCATGCCTGAAGTTTTACTATTGGAAATTACTTGCCTATCTTAAACCCAAATCATTTCAAAGTTGCAAATATGTTACTTTTCTTTGTCAGCTTAGTATACTGACAGATAATTAAAATCTCAGAGGACAGTGTGCTTCCTTGATTTATTATGGCAGAACCTCTTCTAAGCAGTCACTTACCTAGTTAAACACCCACACACCACAGAGCAGCTGATCATATAACACCTATGCTGTGAGAGCAGCTTCTGGCTGCCAGATTCAGAGCTTGGAAGCCAGAAAACAATTGCATAGCAGTGAAACACTTAAGGAGTAGTAGTGCCAGCAGCTCACTCTCATTAATACTAACAGCTTGCTGTAGTTTCTTCCACATGCTTCTTCAGACACCCTTCCCTTAGGAGGTTTCAGATCAGCAGCTCCTACTCAAGGGAAACAGCACCTACTTTTTTCTGCAACTGTGGCCTCAAGATCTGATTCGTGGCACCCAGAATTGTTTCCATTTCTGCTCTAAGTTTGGGAAGTAATCTTGTAGTGTGGTAAGAAAAACTTTTTCAAGTCTGTAGAAAAAATTTGATTAGTAATGCTGCTGATGTGATTTTGTTTTTTGAATGTCTGAAGCCTAGCAAAAAAGTCAACTGTGAAAGTAAGCTTTTTTTTTTAAATCACCCTTTTCTTGAGGGTTTTAGATATCTCATTAAAAAAAAAAAGTGAATATGTGCTTGAGTTTCATTTCCCTTGCTCTAAAAAGTCTGTTGAGAGACAGTTAAGAACACCCCCACCCCTGCTGGTGGATTCTCTTGTATTTTGAACCCTAGCCTTTGGAACTGGTTATTCTAAGGGATGGGGACTGTATTTCTTCACTGGAAGCTTGAGGATACTATAGTTTTAGGTGTGATTTTTTTTTTCTTCCCCCCTCCCAACCATAGTCATCATTTCAGAAACTTAACAGTTGAATTTACTTTGATAGGGGTGTACTGGTTTTGCAGTGACTTTAGCTGGAGGAGGATCAGGGAAATTGTTCTTTGGAGTTAGGCAGAACTAGGTTTGAATTAGCTCTACCATTTGCTGATTTTATGGCATTGGGCAAGTCACCTTGACCTCTCTGGCCTCAGTTTCCTCATCAATAGAGTGGGATTTGTTACAAGGATTAGAGATAAATGTATCTGTGCAAGCTACTGACACAGTTCTTTGCACATGTACATATTAAGGACAATAGTAGGACTTGGGTGATGTATGAATGAAACTACAGACCATTTTGGCTTACAAGATTTAGAGGTCCGCGTACTTTCGTTTGTGCAGATTTGGGATAAAAAAATTGTAAATATTTGACTTGGAGCATAACTAAGTCTTGCAGGTGCAGTGTGCTTATTGGAACTTTGATTTGTTTCTCTATGGCAAGCTGAACTTGTGGAGACAATGAAATCTGGCTCCAAATTCTATAGTGTTACCCACAGGCTGTGCATGTTTTAAGCCTATTCAGAGCTTATGTGGTGAAAGGCATGTTTTAAGACATTAATATAGCTCAGTGAGTTCTGTGTCCAGAGTGGAATCACATGAAAAGCCTTGTGTAAATTTTCATAGTTAATGTAAGCTATAAAGTGCTTGGTAGAATCCATGAAGACATTCAATGGTTGTTTTAGTTAAAAATGTTTATGTAGTAGTTAGCTGTGATTTTAAAAAACACTTAATGAACATTTTCTCTTAAAGAACTCCTGTTACTCTTCTGAGGTTTTGACCATAAACTGTTATTAGGACTAAGCTATACGTGCCTTAGTTTACTTTGTTGAGGGAAGGGGGAAAAATGACTCTACCTGTTAAATTTTATCAGCTTTAGGCCTTTATCTATAGATTGTATAGTTCTCTTTTTTAGCCAAAAAGGCAGTTTTATGGTTGAATATGACATCTTCTTTCCATTTTTAAACACAGTTTAAGAGATTGATTACTTTGAAAGGTGAATTCAAGGGCACGTATACAATTTCATTCAGTACACAGCTTTGAAAAGAAGATTTCTTGGGTTCTATAGAAGTAAGTTATTCATTTGTGCAGGATATTACTGCTACCAAGTGATAAATCTGTAGGCCCAGAGGAGTTACCTGGAGATTTTTCAGATAAGTTAGAGACATCAGTAATGCATTAGGATTTACCTCAGGGGGACCTAATTTTTATTTTCTACTATTATTGAGCCACTTAGGGGCTTGCTCATCAGTAGAATCAATCACTTAATATCAGATTGCTAATAAACAGGGGTTGGAAAAATAATGGTCTTAGAACTTATCTTAGATTTTGCAGAACGCTTAAAAAACTCAGTCTTGGCCAGCACTTATTTTATGTAAGCCTAGACTTACTAAACAAGTACAATTTAGATGCTTGAGTTCATCTTCCCTTCCCCCAACTATCATACATTTTGCTATTTCTTTTCTTTTGGGGGGTGGGGGCAGGGGAGTGCTTTTTTTTTTTTTTTAATTGAACTAACACTGGTTTACAGCTCTATATATGATATAGGGAATAAGTTTACACTTCCACAGATGGCTATCACTATGCTACACCCACTGTGATTTTTTTTTTTTAGCTTCTTTTTCTGTTTTACTAGAGTTAAATGACCTAGCAGATAGTTGCTTCTGTCACTTTCTTGAGTAACCAATTACTGTGGTTGTAAGAGAATGTTGGAAGAAAACAGAAATGGAAATGATGTGAAAAATGGCTCCATAACCTGATTTTTTTGAGGGCCATGACTCCTAGCTGGATTCCACAAAGATAATACTGCACTGGGTGAATCCTTTTGTCTTTAATGTTGATATAGTCTTTCATACTTTTCAGCTTTGGAATTTTGTTTCAATTTTGGGGATTCAATGAAATATAACTTCTTAATTACACTGTGTGACCTAGATAAGGAGATATACAATTAGACCTTTATGAGTTATTCTTGCTCTTTTTTTTTTTCAAGTTTTATTCATGCATACAAGAGCTGGGGTGCAGGCCAGAGGTGTGGGATGTGAGAGGACTCATTAGAGACAGAGTGGGGAGCAGAATAGGTGGATTAACAGAAATAAACTGCTGAGGGGAGCAGCAGGCAAGACAGGAGAGGTCTACTGCGCCATACGGGTCAGCTCCCTGGCCAGGGCTTGAACTTACACTGCAGTGGCTGTGGAGAACTTCATAGTGCTGCGACTTAACCCCTTGTGCCATCAGGGAAGCCCCTATTCTTGCTGTTTTGAATATATTGTTTTAATATATCTAAAATAGTATCAGTAGCCTATGAACATTAAAATAACTAAAAGTGTTTTTTTTTTTTTTTTTGAACTGGTGATGGAGAGAGTGTTTATTATCTCAGTTTTATGAATAAAGTTGTATTTTTCCCCAATTTATCTTTAAGACTATATCCCAGGTGCCTAGGGACTTTTTCCATATTAATATAGTATTAGAAGTAGACTTTGAAAGGTTCTTATAGTAGAAAGTCCTATAACTTTTATTTTGGCATACAAAGCACAAAAGTTTCTTAAATTAACTCAGCAAAAGTTTGGAAAAAACCTAAATATCCATCAGTATAGAATTAGAGTTAGTTAAGTAAATTAGGACATATTCTTACAATAGAATAAATTTTATGAAGCTGCAAGAATAAGCAAATCCTTTATATAGTACTGTAGAAAACCAACCTTTAAGCTAGACTGTTAATGAAAAAACAAGGTACGTGTCTGTATAGAATATGCTTCTGGGCCTCCCTGGTGGCACAGTGGGTTAAGCAACGTACTATGAAGCAAACTGCAGCCACTACAGCATGAGTTCCATCCCTGCCTCTGGCCAGGACGGGGACCCAGGCGTAGCAGACCTCTCCTGCCTCCCGTTGCTCCCCTCAGCAGTGTGTTTCAGTCAGTCTACCTGTTCTGCTCCCCACTCTGTCTGGTGAATCCTCTCACCTCCCTGGTCTCTGGCCTGTACCCTAGCTTTTGTATGCGTAAATAAATAAATCTTTAAAAAAAAAATATGCTGCTGTTTGTATAAAGGTTTGGTTGGGAAAATAAATATATTTGGGGATTTTTCCACATATCATAAAATAACTAAGAAACTAGTAATTGGTTTCTAAAAATTACTATTTTAGAAACTAAAAATACTGATTGTTGTAGGGATAAACTGAAGTAGAAGGAGATGCTTCACACTGTACTTTTTAAAAAAATATTCAAGTAGACAGTATTACATAGAATGAGAATTTTCTCTGTGTAATGAGCATCTAGATCAATAAGTAGATGACTAACATTCCAGAAGCTCTCGTAAGTCCTCTCCCAGTTACTGTTCTCCCAAAGGTTGCTGCTGTTCTGAGTTCTAGCCTCATAGATCAGTTTTGCTTGTTTTTTGAGCTTTATATAAGTGGAATATGGTATGTACCGTATGTACCCACTTACATATGGCTTGTTTAGTTCAAAATTGTGACTTACCCAAGTGTATGTTAAACAATTAAACAATAACAATATTCGCTTGTTCACATATAATATTCCATTGTTGCACATACTAGAATTTGTACATTCTATCATTAATGGACACTTGGGTTGTTTGTTTTGAGCTATTGTGAATAGTGCTGCTCTAGTCTATATACACTCCTCTGTGTATTTAAAAATTTTAATCCATATGAATATATACTTATTACATATTTGTTATTCAAACCTTACCCCCAGCCGATCCATAGGAAAGTTATAATGGCCTATTTTATTTTTTTCAAAGATTTATTTTATTTATGCATACAAGAGCTGAGGTGTAGGCTAGAGGTGGGAGGGGTTAAGAGGATTTGTCAGAGACAGAATGGGAAGCAGAACAGGCAGATTGACTAAAATACACTGCTGAGAGGAGCAGCAGGTGAGATAGAGGTCTGCTGCATCATGTGGGTCAGCTCCCTGACTGTGGATTGAACTTGTGCTGCAGTGAATGCGGATAGCTTCATAGTGCTGAGACTTAACCCCTTGCGCCACCAGGGAGACCTAATATAATGGCCTATTTTAAATTAAATATTGAAATATGTAGTGAAGTAAAATACTCTCAAACCATTTTTTAGTATATTCTTAAAAACTTAGTTTGGAATGTGATTTTGTGTATCCATGTACTTTACTAATTGCTGAGGCATTATCATTTCTATTAAAGACTGCACTGGATCAACTTTTTGCTTTTCTTTTAATAATGCCATTTCCCTCTTTTTTTGACCAAACATAGAAATAATGATTAAAGTATAAATTACAAAGCAGTGATTCTCAAACAAGGGTAATTATTGCTCCCAAGGACATTTGACTGTGTCTGGAAACATCTTTGATTCTCACAAGTGGTGCCTAGTGGGTAGAAGCCAGGGATGCTACTAACCCATCTTACAGTGCACAGGACAGCCCCCATAATAAATAACTTTCTGATCTAAAGTATCAGCTGAAGGTGAGACCTTGCTATTAAGGAATTAATTACTAAACTGATACTACTAGGCAGGAAGCAATTTCAACTTTGATTTTGTTAGATTTAGCACATGAAACTCATATTTAGTTTTTATAGTCTAAAGAAGTAAGGTATGTAATTTTCTAAATAGTAAAATGGCTTTAATATGAATACTAATTTTAGTATAAGTTTTAGTGAAATTTTTTTTTTATTTATGCGTACAAGAACTGGGGTACAGGCCAGAGGTGTGGGGGGGGTGAGAGGATTCACCCCAGAGAGCGGGAGCAGAACAGGCAGATCAACGGAAGCACACTGCTGAGGGGAGCAGTGGGCACAGCAGGAGAGGTCTGCCGCACCCTGTGGGTCCCCTCCCTGGCCGGTAGCAGGGATCGAACTCTAGCAGGGATGGAACTCATGCTACAGTGGCTGCGGTTTGCTTCATAGTGTGTTGCTTAACCCACTGCGCCACCGGGGAGGCCCGTGAAATAATTTTTTAAAAAATATTTTATTTATTTATGCAGATAAGAGCTGGGTGAGAGGATTTACCAGAGACAGAGCAGGGAGCAGAACAGGCAGATCAACAGAAGTACACTGCTGAGGGGAGCAGAGGGCACAGCAGGAGAGGTCTGCTGCACCATGTGGGTCCCCTCCCCAGCTGGGGGCAGGGATTGAACTGAGCTGCAGTGGCTGTGGTCCGCTTCATAGTGCGTTGCTTAACCCACTGCGCCACCAGGGAGGCCCCGAAATAATTCTTTTAATAGTCTATTTTTAGTTTCCTATTAAGTAAAGGCAGATTATCTTGGAATATAGAGGCTATCTAAAAGGTTATTCACAAAGTAAGAAATTCTTTATATATGTTACACAGCAAAGGTTCTTATAGGTATAATTTTTTCAAAAATAGATGCTTTTTGTTTTTTTACTTTTATGATCCTGCTCTAAAAGAAAATACTTGATTTTTTTATATAAAATGTATTAAATCTTATATGGTAAATTTAAAAACTTAGCATTGGGCCTCCCTGGTGGCGCAGCGGGTTAAGCAATGCACTATGAAGCAAACTGCAACCACTGTAGCACGAGTTCGATCCCTGCCGCAGGCCAGGGAGGAGACCCACATGTCGTAGCAGACCTCTCCTGCCTCGCCCACTGCTGCTCTCAGCAGTGTATTTCAGTCCATCTGCTTGTTCTGCTCCCTACTCTGTCTCTGGTGAATCCTCTCACCTCCCGCGACTCTGGCTTGTACCCCAGCTCTTGTATGCATAAATAAATAAATCTTTAAAAAAAAATAAAAACTTAGAATTGCAAACTAGGAAAAATATAAGTTAAATTTGGACATGAGTAGTAAAAAAAAATTACTTAATTTCAATGGCTAATTTCTGTCAGGTTGTGTGCATACATATTTCTTCCTCTCAGGGAGTGTGTGTGTGTGTGTGTGTGTGTGTGTATACACACTTCTGCTTTTGTTTCAACTGGTCAGGTATTATAATCTTAAAGTTAGTTTACTTTGTCTGGCCTTCCAACCTTTTTACTACCTCAAATGGGAAGCTAGATTTTTTTTTAGGGATGGTTTATGTCTGTAAAGCCAGGTGGTATGCTGAGCGCTAAAAACCATGTCCCCTAAAAACCATGTCCCCAGAAGCTGTCTGCTGCGGGTCAGACAGTTCTAAACCTAGAACTGCTGGTTATTTAATTCCCTGTAGTACTGTTTTCTAGACTTGATCATAATTCATGGTAAGATGCAGTGCATGTGTGCCTGCCTGTATTCATTCACATTTATAAAATTGGGTTGAGGCAGGCATTTTGAAAATCACTGTCCATATAGTGCTTAATAAAAAGTATTTTCTTGAGGGGCTTCCCTGGTGGTGCTGCGAGGGGTTAAGTCCCAGCTATAAACTATGAAGCTATCCACAGCCACTTGCCCGTGAGTTCAATTCCCAGCCAGGGAACTGACACAACATGGTGCAGCAGACCTCTCCTGTCTTGCCCGCTGCTCCCCTCAGCAGTGTATTACAATCAGTCTGGCTGTTCTGTTCCTCACTGTGCCTTTTGTGAATCCTCTCACCCCCCCACACCTCTGGCCTACACCCCAGCTTTTGTGTGCATAAATAAATAAATTTTTTAAAAATTTTGAAGGTATTTTCTTGAGGTAGAAGCATAAGCAAAAGCTGGCTGGGTAAAGTAGAGGTTGGGAAGAGTGATAAAAGTTAATACTTTGAAATAAGCTAAGAAACATGACTTGCAGAAAATCGTTATTATTTTCCTTGCTAGTCAACATTACAAACTAAATAGGGGGTAATTCTTAAAATACCTAAAACTCTGAAAGTTGGATCTTCATTTTTCCTAGCATTTAAGTCATACTCTCCTAAAGGGTAGTACACGTACACAGAGGCATGCAAACACGAACTCAGTGTCTTGCACTGCCCTTTTATTCATTATGTTAGGTAAATTTGAAAGGATTAATGAGTATATAGAAATATTTTACTTTTTTTAAAAAAGATTTATTCATCTATACGTACAATAACTGGGGTACAGGCCAGAGGTGTGGGGGGTGAGAGGATCTACCAGAGACAGAGTGGGGAGCAGAACAGACAGATTGATCGAAATACACTGCTGGGGGGAGCAGCAGGTAAGGCAAGAGAGGTCCACTGTGCCAGGTGGGTCCCCTTCTTGGCTGGGGAGCTAACTTGCTGCAGTGGCTGCGGATGCTTCATAATGCCGTGCTTAGCCCATTGTGCCACCAGGGAGGCCCCTAGAAAGATTTTTAAAACTCTATAGTTACAACATTCTTTAACACAGAGCCTGGTTTAAACAACAATTTACTTGTGTAGAATGGCTACAGGATAAAAGGTGTGAATGTTCTGTTTGAGAATCAGATTCTGGGGGCTTTCCTGATTAAAGCAAGGGGTTAAGACACAGCACTGTGAAGCGATAGGCAGTCACTACAGCACGAGTTCGATCTATAGCCAGGGAGTTGACCCACATGGTGCAGCAGACCTCTCCTATCTTGCCCACTGCTCACCTCAACAGTGTATTTCAGTCCACCTGTTCTGCTTCTCACTCTGTCTCTGCTGAGTCCTCTCACCCCCTGCACCTCTGGCCTGTGCCCCAGTTCTTGTGTGCATAAATAAATAAATCTTTAAAAAAAGAAAATCAGATTCTGGGCTCAGTCTATATTTCAGAGCTCCATCAAAAAAGTAATCACCAGAACTTGGTTCTCAAGAAGGGCAAAACTTAAGTTACTTGGAATTTTCTTTCATTATTGGATTGAACATTATTAAGTACTCAGTCAGGGCCTCCTTGGCGGCGCAGTGGGTTAAGCAATGCACTATGAAGCAAACCAGAGCCACTGCAGCACGAATTCCATCCCTGCCTCTGGCCAGGGAGGGGACCCACATGGCGTAGCAGACCTCTCCCGCCTCACCCGCTGCTCCCCTCAGAAGTGTGTTTCAGTCAGTCTGCCTGTTCTGTTCCCAGCTCTGTCTCTGGTGAATCCTCTCATCTTTTTTTTTTTAAATGAAGTATTCAGTTAGGGTTTATATTTCCCATTTGACTCATTTGTTTTTTAAACATTCACATATGGGCTAGAATATTGAAAAAATTTCATTATTCATTATATAATGTGCATACATGCAGACTCAAATGCACATTTTTTTGGGGGGGTATACTTTATATTGCATTTACCATGAAATCCTCATATAACCCTTTGAGGTAGCTATTTTACCAACAGGGAAATTGACACAAAGCAAGTTTATATAACTTCCTAAGTTGAATATGTTCTTTTCTTGACATTGAGATTTGTAAGCAAAGACCCATTAAATAATTTTATTTGCTAACTGAATACCCAGTTAAAAAAATGGAATTTAAAGCTCATAAATATTTCTGACTTAGAAGCCAGAGACTGAGTCATTTAATTTTTAACTTAGTATCCAATAAAACTTGTTTTGGTGTACATACAGTGCTGGGAATATCAGTACAGTATAGATTCAGATGAGCACCACCACAGTCAGGCTACAGAAGAGTTCCATTATACCAAAGAACTCTCTTCTGCCATCTCTCTGCATTTATACTCTCTCCACTCTCTGGCAACCATTGATTTGTTGTCCATCACTATAGTTTTATATATTTTATAAGTAGGATCATACAGTTTGTACCTTTGAGAATGACTTTTTCAGTCAGCATAATGCCTTTGAGACATATCCAAATTTTCTATCAACTGTTCATTCCTTTTTATTGCCAAGTAATGTTTCATTGTGTGCTTGTACCACAGATTGTTTATCAGTTCATTGGTTCAAGGACATTTAGATTGTTTTCAGTTTTTAATGAATATGTTCAGAGCCAATGTAAACATTCATGGGCAGGTTCTCATTTATCTACAGAAGATACATAGGAGTGGTACTGTGGGGTCATATGGTGTGTATATTTAACTTTATGTAAGAAACTGCAGTTTTCCCCCCATAATGGGTATACTATTTTGCATCCACACCAGAAATGTGAAAGTCCCAGTTGTACATCTTTGTCAACACTTACTGCTGTCAGTATTTGTTTAGCCATTCTAATAGATATGTAGGAATAATTCATTTCAAGGTTTATGACCGGAACATGCATGCTAAGCCCAGCTCTGCAGGCACCATCTACCTTTCTAAGCCTCTTATTTCCTTATCTCTCATATAGTAGAGAATATTGAATGTTATAAGTTCTCTTGCAGCTCCATATTATTGATATGAAATGATAAGTTCAGTGAGAATGTATATCCACCCTTACTACTTATACTCCATTATTCCCTCCAGTTATTTTGAAGCAATTTTAGACAACATATCAGGTTATTTTATTTATTTTTTTAAAGATTTATTTATTTATGCATACAAGAGCTCCCAGAGTCACGGGAGGTGAGAGGATTCACCAGCGACAGAGTGGGAAGCAGAACAGGCAGACTGACTGAAACACACTGCTGAGGGGAGCAGCAGGCGAGGCAGGAGAGGTCTGCTACGCCATGTGGGTCTCCTCCCTGGCCGGTGGCAGGGATCAAACTTGTGCTGCAGTGGCTCTAGTTTGCTTCATAGTTCATTGCTTAACCCACTGCGCCACCAGGGAGGCCCATCAGGTTATTTTAAAAATAAGAATTCTTTTTTAAGAAAACAACAGTGCCATTATTACAGTAAATCTTCTTTATTTTTTTTTAAACATTTTTTTAAAAGATTTATTTATTTATGCATACAAGCACTGGGGTACAGGCCAGAGGTGTGTGTGAGGGGGTGAGAGGATTCACCACAGAGAGCGGGGAGCAGAACAGGCAGATCAACGGAAGTACTCTGCTGAGGGGAGCAGCGGGCACAGCAGGAGAGGTCTGCCGCACCATGTGGGTCCCCTCCCTGACTGGTGGCAGGGATCAAACTTGTGCTGCAATGGCTGAGGCCTGCTTCATAATGCATTGCTCAACCCACTAGGGAGGCCCTACAGTAAGTCTTCTTGAACATCATTAAGTATTCAGTCAGTGTTTATATTTTCCACTTGAGTCAATTGTTTTTTAACCATTCAAATATAGGCAAGAATATTAAATTAAGACCCAAAGAAGAGCTATTGGTTATTGTCTCAGTTTCTTTAAATCTATTATCACCTCCTTTCTCTAGCTCTTCTTTTTTCCCTTGCAATTTCTATTGAAGAATCCCCATAGTTTGTTATATAGTTTACCATAATCAGAATTTTACCCGTTTTGTCACTTAACATGTTCCTCAACACTCTTTATTTCTAGTAATTTTGTGTTTTTTTTTTTAAGATTCATTTATTTATGCATACAAGAACTGGGGTACAGGCCAGAGATGTGGGGGGGGTGAGAGGATTCACCACAGAGAGTGGGGAGCAGAACAGGCAGATCAACCGAAGTACACTGCTGAGGGGAGCAGTGGGCACAGCAGGAGAGGTCTGCCTGCACCATGTGGGTCCCCTCCCTGGCCGGCAGCAGGGATCGAACTCATGCTGCAGTGGCTGCGGTTTGCTTCAGAGTGCGTTGCTTAACCCACTGCGCCACCAGGGAGGCCCTATTTCTAGTAATTTTGATTTTAGGTTTATATACTCAATCAAATTAAGGTTCAGTTTTTCTTATGGATCTGGGATGAGACTATTGTGGCATATAATTCTATCAGAAGATATACACTGCTGGTTGTTTCTTTTTTGGTACTGCTTTCAGTCATTGGTGATCTTTGCCTATATCTATTAAATTCTTCAGGGGTAGCAACATTATAGTTTCTTATTTAATTATTAGCCAAAATATTTATGTAAATAGTTTTCCCTCAATAGTATTTCATTTCCATAAACTCTGTTAAGAATGGCAAACCAGGGCCTCCCTGGTGGCGCAGTGGGTTAAGCAACGCACTATGAAGCAAACCGCAGCCACTGCAACATGAGTTCGATCCCTGCCTCCGGCCAGGGAGGGGACCCATGTGGTGCAGCAGACCTCTCCTGCTGTGCCCACTGCTCCCCTCAGCAGTGTACTTCCGTTGTTCTGCTCTCCGCTCTCTGTGGTGAATCCTTTCACTCCCCCCCCCCCCCACCTCTGGCCAGTGCTTGTATGCATAAATAAATAAATCTTTAAAAAAAAAAAAAAGAATGGCAAACCAAATGTTTGACTGTTCACTTAACAGTTTTCAAAAAAATGACTTGATTCTTTTGGTATTCTCTATCAGTGACCAGTGGATTGGAACAATCAACTGGGGAGGTGACCCACATGGCACAGCAGACATCTCCTGCCCCTGCTTCCCTCAGCAGTGTATTTCAGTCAGCATATTTGATGTGTTTCTATCCACTACTATTATTAGTCCTGGTTGTCACTCAGTTTTCCATTAGGTTGTCCTTTAATTGTCCATTAGGATACTATCAGACTGGCTTCTGAGTCTTTTTGATGCGGTGCTTTTGACGCAAAGCAAGGTAGACTTTGAGCCTTGCTTTCCATTATGACAAGACATTCCATACTCATACATTTGCTCTTTTGGTTTTTTCAGTTGAAAATATTCAGAAACCACACTATATTCTCAAGTATTGTGCTAGATACAGACTAGAATGTTGAAATGATATTTTAGAAAAGAACTACCTCTCTTCAAGGAGCTTGTAGCCTGTTTTTTTAGTTCATTGGATTTATTTATGTTGGGTACATTTTGTTGTGATAAAGTCACAGATTTTGATTTCCTCTTGAGTAAAATGATATTTAATTTCATTATGTAACAGATATATATTAAGTGAGAGGAATGTATGATTAGTAATATAATTTGAGAATACTGTATAGTAAAATGAAAAATGAATGAAAAAGAAAACTGAGGGGCCTCCATGGTGGCACAGTGGGTTAAGCAATGCACCATAAAGCAGACCACAGCCACTGCAGCATGAGTTGGATCCCTACCACCGACCTGGGAGGTAACCCACATGGCACGGCAGACCTCTCCTGCCCCTGCTTCCCTCAGCAGTGTATTTCAGTCAGTCTGCCTGTCCTGTTCCCCACTCTGTCTCTGGTGGATCCTCTCACCACCCACACCTCTGGTCTGTACCCCAGTGCTTGTATGCATATATAAATAAATCTTTAAAAAAAAAAGAAAACTGAAATGATACACATTTGCAGGCATTTTATAAATATATTATTCTATGGGAACAGTAATTTGTTTTTGCATAAGTGGATAATCATGTAATTTATTGTCTAGACTGAGAGACATTCGAGAATGGTGTTATTAATAATTACTCTAGGAGAAATAGGTATAAACCAGGACTCTGCCAGAAAACTAGGACTTAAGGCCACCCTATTTATAAACTATTTGGCAATATTATGAGCCTCCTGAGATCACTGGTCACATCTGTCATGTTCATAGTTGAGTTTGTGGCACCTCACATCTAGTAAGTGATCAATAAGTCATTGTTCAGTGTCACTAAAAATCTGCCACTGAGTCTTAGTTTCCTCCACTTATTAAAAAAAAAAGAGTAATACTTATTTGACAAGAACTTTGTGATTCTTAAATTTTTTAAAAAATGGAGGGCGGGGAGGGTGGAGAAGGAAGTGTTTGTTTTATTTCTGTGACCAACTAATTGCCTTTGGTTGCTTTACTGCCTCGCAATGTGCCCAGAGTAGTGATAGAAAATTTTCATTGATGTGCATCGATATGAAAATGTTCCAATTTTGGTAATATTTGCATTACTAATTAAAATATTTTCTTCAACATAGTTGAAAGGGTATTACACTTAGTCCTGTGACCCTGGGCCCCTTTGAACAATCTGCTTGGTTACGTTGTCTTGACCATTCATAGGTTTGGTTTACAACAAGTTATTTTTTTAAAAACAATAAGGAAATATTTACTCAGGTTTTTCTTTTACTGATTATATCTGTTTGTAGCATATATTATAAAGAGTTGTGGTTTTATTTAAATTAAGAAGAGCATTGTATAAAAATCAACCTTCCCACGTAAATGTTTCTTTCATCTACTCATTTGTCTACAAGCCAAGAGTTCTTCATTTTCTTTTGGGCTCAGGGCCTTTGCTGTTTATAGACTCATTTTTAGACATTCCAGTGCAGTTAAAATATAAATGTCTAAAGTGAATATTGTTACTGATTAATTTATTTTATACCCTAAAAGTAACTTCTCTGGAATTTATAGTGAGATAATGCTATAAAACAGTTTGTTCATTCAGAAATGTGCATGTTTGGGATTTTTAATGTAATTGTATTGAAGTATGCAGTCTTCATAGTTTAATGTGGAGCGCCATATTCTGGGAGATGCTATTTAATAATTCTGTGAGGAGAAAAAAAAAAACTTATTTATTTGACATCTTTCCTCAACTTTCCCTGCTCAGGTTAGTACTGATCAGTTATTGTGCCAGGAAGCAAATAGCCAAGAATATTTTTATGTGAGGGTTTGTCCTCCTCACACACAAATTGTCAAACACATGTTCTGTATTTTAGCCTTGAGATAAAAATTTTAGTATTATTGCACCAGTGACAAACAGGCTTGTCAATATGACATGTGTGTGTGTATATGTTTGTATGTGTGTGTATTCATGAGAACTGTGCTTGTCTTTCCTTAAACTGAAGAGTTGAGTAGCATTGAAGTGTTGTTGTAGTATGAAAATGTATTGATTTCTCCTCCCTCTCCCCTTCTTTACCTGTTATCTGGCATTTAATGAAAAAATCTTGCTAGAAAGTTGCAGATCCCTTGAGGGCAACAAACACTATACTCAAAATGAAACTAGGTTACTGTTTCTGTAACATGCAGTGGTTTGTATCAAAAGCTGTTTTGGGCTTAACTTTGAAATTATCCTCTTTTCTTTGAAGTGGTCATATTTTAATTTGGAGTGGTTTTAGATTTTAAGAATTTCCTGAACTGAGCTTAAAAATGTTTTAACATTTTCGTATGTGGTGGTTGTATACAAGTTTATAGAAAGCTTATCTCTGGACATTTTTTCATTAAAACTAAAGGGGAAAGACTTAAAATCCAAGAAAGCATTGAAGACTTGAAAGTGTTGTCAGAAGATTTTCCAAATGGTTTTAGGTAACTGGTAATAGATTTCCTTAGCTTTTAAAGCATCTGGGGGTTCTTTTTGTTTAGTACTTTGATTTTGTGTTTTAATATGGGAATCATCTTTATAATATAGCCAAGAGAAAGTTAGACACTTTTTGTTTGCTATTTATTACTACTACTTTTAATAAAGTATCTATCTTGTTTTCTCTGGTTGATAAAGTCTGAAATGAGGTGGAGCTTAAGGTTGTAACTGTATTATACTCAGTCTTCTATATAAACTTTTAAAAACTTGATGAAACAAACACACATTATAAAAAATTCCAAAATATTTTCTTGTAATAGAATTTTTTTTGTGGTTAGAGGTGTTCCTTCATATCAACATTTAAACATACTCAGGTCTCTCCCATCTTTAATAGCCAAACTCAGACCTTTTCTCTGTTTTGAGTCCACTCCAACTCTGTTCTCAGTTTCCATTCCCTCTGTATCACACTTGGAGTGCAACTGGGTGGTTGAGAAGGCTCCACAGCTAGTGTCAGCTAAAGAACTCAACCAAGTCTGGACCCTTAACCAGATACTAATAACTCAGTACTGCTGCTTTCTCAGGGAGAAGGAGGCTGGTGGAAGGACAGGGGGCCTTCATGCTAAAGAAGTATTCATTCACTGAATTCAGTGATCAGTCTTCCTTGGCTTACTCAGTGTTAGCAGCATATGATACAGTTGCCTAGTTCTTTCTTCAATTTTTTTTTGAAACTTACTTGGCTTCTGTACGTTGCAGTTTAGTGGTTTGTCTTACCTAAATGTTAATTTCTCCTCTCTGTTGGCTCTTCTCTGCTCTCAGGGTACCTTTCTCTATTTGTTTTATCTTCCCAGACCACAATTTTTTTTTAAAAGATTTATTTATCATTCAAGAGCTGGGGTACAGGCCAGAGGCACGGGTTGGAGTGGGGTGAGAGGATTTACCAGAGACAGAGTAGGGAGCAGAACAGGCAGATCTATTGAAATACATTGCTGAGGGGAGTAGTGGGCGGGGCAGGAGAGGTCTGCTGCACCATGTGGGTCCCCTCCCTGGCCAGGCATCAAACTCTTGCTGTTGTGCCACCAATGCTTCACAGTGGGCACTCAATCTGCTGCACCACCAGGAGGCCCCCAGACCCCAAATTTAAATTCTCTTTGTATGCTGATATCTCACAAATAGATAACTCTAGTCCTGGCTTCTCTCCTAATCTACATCTCTATCCAAATGACTACTTGACATCATGTACATGTTTTAAGTTACATCTGAAACATGACTGCATAAATTAGGATGTTTTGCACTTCAAATGATAGAAAACCCAATTTAAGATAATTTTAAAAATAAGGAAAATTTATCAATACAAGTAGCAAGATGACTCAGTCAGAAATTGGTTTAATCTTTGATTTCGTAACATCATCAAAGACCCAGGTTCTCCCATTATGCCATTTTTTTAAAAGATTTATTTATTTATTTATGTATATAAGTACTGGTGTATATAGGCCAGAGGTAAAATGATTCACCAGAGACAGAGTGGAGAGCAGAACAGGCAGACTAACTGAAATACACTGCTAAGGGAGCAGCAGAGAGACAGGAGAGGTCTGTTGCACTATGTGGGTCACCTCCTTGGCCAGGGATCAAACTCACTGCAGTGGCTGTGGATGCTCCATAGTGTGGTACTTAACACCTTGTGCCACCAGGGAGACCCCTCTTGTGTCTAACTCTTTGAGGCTCTGTCAAACTGCTTTTGAAAGTGACCATACCAGCTTAAATTCCCATCCGTAGTGTGTAAAGGTGTGTAAGTCTTCTGGTTTCTCCACATCCTGGTCAACACTTGCTACTTTCCAGTTTTGTTTTGTTTTTAAATTATAGCAATCCTAGTATCTATGATGTGGTTTTTGATTTGTAGTTTCAAATGACTAAAGATATTTTGCACCTTTTTATATACATATTAGATATGTACATATGTACGTATTACATACAAATATATACATATTAGTCTAAATGTTTTCCACTTAAAACCTGAATTTTTATAGTTGAATTGCAAGAATTCTTTATATACAAACATAGTAGACCTTTGTCAGATCTGTGATTTCAAGGTATCTTTTTCCATTCTGGAGAGTGTTTCTTTAATTTCTTTTTTTTAAAAAAAGATTTATTTATTTATGCATAGAAGCACTGGGGTACAGGCCAGAGGTGTGTGTGAGGGGGTGAGAGGATTCACTACAGAGAGCAGGGAGCAGAACAGGCAGATCAACGGAAGTACACTGCTGAGGGGAGCAGTGGGCACAGCAGGAGAGGTCTGCCTGCACCATGTGGGTCCCCTCCCTGGCCGGCAGCAGGGATCGAACTCGTGCTGCAGTGGCTGCGGTTTTGCTTCATAGTGCGTTGCCTAACCCACTGTGCCACCAGGGAGGCCTTGTTTCTTTAATTTCTTAATGGTGTCCTTTGACACATAAAACTTTTTTTAATTGACCAAGTTTACTGTATTCTTCCTTTGGTTGTTTATATTCCTATTTCATTTTTTTTCTAAATATTTATTTATGCACACAAGAGCTGGGGTACAGGCCAGAGGCATGGGGGGGATGAAAGGATCCACCAGAGACAGAGTGGGGAGCAGAACAGGCAGACTGACTGAAACACACTGCCGAGGGCAGCAGTGGGCAAGGCAGGAGAGGTCTGCTGCGCCATGTGGGGCCCCTCCCTGGCCTGCTACAGGGATCAAACTCATGCTACAGTGGCTGCGGTTTGCTTCATAGTGCGATGCTTAACCTCTTGTGCCACCAGGAAGGCCCCTATTTCATTTTTTAAACTTATTTTCCCTTTCCAGTCTTTTCCTTTATCTTCTTCACTTCAAGATCACTGTGGAAAAAAAACACATGCAACAAACTCAAAATGACTTAAATCTCTGTTGTGCTGTCCACACCTATAACTTCAAGAAAGATTTTCTCAAATATGGAAGGAGAAAGGAGCCAGCATTGAAAGACCCTTATGTGCTGGAAACTACCTATGTTATTACACTAAATAGGCGTGGCGACTGCTACTCTAGTTTTATAGGGGAACACTCTTAAGATTCAGTGGGAGTAATTGCCTTGTCAAGGTGGTAAACTTGGCTAAATAGCATAGTAGGGTTCATACTGAGTCTTTTACTCTACTTTTTTTTAATCTATATCTCTATATGTATTAGATTTATTTATTTATGCAAGAGCTGGGGTGCAGGCCAGAGGGATAGGACAAGGGTGGGGGAGGTTGAGAGGATTTGCCAGAGCCAGAGTGGGGAGCAGAACAGGTGGATAGACTAGAACATACTGCTGAGGGGAGCAGCTGAGGTGAGACAGAAGAGATCTGCCACACCATGTGGGTCACCTCCCTGGCCACCCTGACTGGGGATTGAACTCATGCTGCAGTGGCTGCGGATAGCTTCATAGTACTGAGACTTAACACCTTGTGCCACCAGGGAGGCCACTACTTGATATTTGTAGATGTTATTCATCATTGTGCTTTCATTCAATTGTTAATTCATTTTTGACTATAGATGTGATGGAGACATTGGGAGGAAAAGGAGTTGGAGAATGAGTGAAAGAGGTAGGAAAAATTTTAATTGCAAAACCTGCGGGGGCTCAGTGGTCTGCAGTGGAGAATTACAGTGGGTGTGGTGTGGTAACATACATTCGAATAGGTGTATTTCCTGTATAATAATAGCTGTTTCCCTACATCATTGTTATAAACGTGTTACCTCAATTAAGAAAGTTATAGGAGAAAAAAAAACCCTAATCTATCCTTGACTCCTCATTTTTGGTTTCTGTGTCTTTATTGCTGTTATTGTTATTATTCAAGGACAGACTGGGGACACCTGGTGGGGAGGGGAGGAGGAGGGTTGAGGGAGGATGGGAACACGAGGGACTGAGGTGATGGTGCACTGGTGAGATGGTGATGGGGAATACATGGGGATTACAATTAATGGCAAGTATATGTAAATTTTAAAATATTTGAAAAAAAAAAAAAAGAATTAGCCACACACAAAAAAAAAACCCTAATCTAAATGTACATTGCAAATATATAAAAGTAAATCTGCTCAATGACAGGAATTCTCAGTCTGGAGTTTTTTAGACCCCTATAGAATGCATGGGTAGATTTCTGGAAATGGGTAAGCACCTTGAATCTACATGTAAAATTTTGTGTGTTCATTTTTGTGAGAGATTTGTCATTTTCGAGAGATTCTCAAGAATTTAAGATTTGCTTTGAAAGAGAAATATACAGATTTACAGTAAGGAAAAGGAAGGGATTATGTTAGTAATTTGTCTTTTTTCCATTGGTCATGTTTTGGGTATGTTATGGTTTGGATTAAATGTCCATCTGGTTTCAGATATTTTTGTTTTAGACTATTTGTTTATACTTCTTGGTCTTGGACTAGTTCGGTTAAATGTTTTTCCAAGTGTTAATTTTTGAACTGTCAAAATTTTTGTTAATGAGAAAACAGTAACTATTCTTTTGTCCTTTTTGGTAGGTCAAATATTTAAATTCTAGCAGTTTCTGATGTTCATACATCTGAAGTATTCGTGACTTTTGTTTTTGCAAAATACAGGGATATATTGAGGGTATTTATGTTATTTTCACCTTATAACTGAGTTTTTATTTTTTAAATATTTATTTATGCATACAAGAATGGGGTACAGGCCAGAGATGTGGGGTTTGAGAAGATCACTAGAGACAGAGTGGGGAACAAAACAGGCAGACTGACTGAAATACACTGCTGAGGGGAGCAGTGGGTGAGGCAGGGATTGAACTCGTGCTACAGTCACTGCAGATGTTTCATAGTGCGGTGCTTAACCCCTTGCACCACCAGGAAGGCCCATAACTGAGTTTTGGGTTTTTTTTTAAAGATTTATTTATTTATGCATACAAGAACTGGGGTAAAGGCCAGAGGTGTGAGGGATGAGAGGAGTCACCAGAGACAGAGTCGGGGTGAGACAGGAAAGATCTGCCTCACCATGTGGGTCAGCTTTCTGACCTGGATCAAACTCAAGCTGCAGTGGATAGCTTCACAGTGTGGTGCTGAACCCCTTGCACCACCGGGGAGGCCCCCATAACTGAGTTTTTAATTAAAGTTCATGATGACGTACTTGAATTGACATAGGCCTCTCATGGTAGTTTATCCACAGTATAGACATGCATACCTGTTAAATATCTCAGTTCTAACCTAAGGTTTTTACCTTAAGTGTTTAACAAAAGGTGGGTTCAAAAGGTCTTTAGATCTCTTGATTTTTCCTAATAAAGCTAATAGTCAGGATATCAGTTAATAATGATCAAAGTACTCACATTAATAACCATTTGAAAATGGACTACTGCATTAAATAATTGTATTCCATGAAGTAACCTTTGGTCAAGAAGGCTAGACTGAGAGGCCTCCCTGGTGGCACAGGGGTTAAAGTCTCAGTGCTATCAAGCTATCACCAGCCACAGAGGCATGAGTTCTATCATGAGTTAGTTCCATCTCCAACCAGGGAGCTGACCCATATGGCACAGCAGACCTCTCCTGTCTCACCTGCTGCTGCCCTCAGCAGTGTGTTTCAGTAGATCCGCCTGTTCTGCTATCCACTCTGTCTCTGGTGAATCCTCTCACCTCCCACCCTCCACCCCCACCTCTGGCCTGTACCCTAGTTCTTGTATGCTTAGATAAATTTTAAAAGAGGGCCTCCCTGGTGGTGCAGTGGGTTGAGCAATGCCCTATGAAGCGGACCACAGCCACTGCAGCATGAGTTTGATCCCTACCGCCAGCCAGGGAGGGGACCCACATGGCATAGCAGACCTCTCCTGCCTCGCCCCACTGCTCCCTTCAGCAGTGTGTTTCAGTCAGTCTGCCTGTTCTGTTTTCGGCTCTGTCTCTGGTGAATCCTCTCACCTCCCTGAACTCTGGCCTGTACCCCAGCTCTTAAGCATAAATAAATAAAATCTTTAAAAAAAATTTTAAAAGAAGGCTAGACTGAAACCCTCTGATATTACATATCTTGTGAATATGATCTTCGGGTGTATTAAGGGCACTGAATTTTATTTAAGCATTCATGTAGCCAAGACTTTCATTTTGATTTTAACAGAAAAGATAACAATAATATAAAACTTTTTTTAAAAAATAACTCCATTGTTTAAATTATATTCTCCTGTCCATAGATGATGTTATTGAATTGAATAATGGAAGGATTCTTTGTATCTTGCAGTGTAGCCTACTTAGTCTTTGATTTCTTCTTTGGCCCTCAGGGATTATTGGTGAAAGTTAAGACTGCTTAAACTGACTGTATGTTGAGTAATGCACATTAGTTTTTATTGTCTTATATGGAAATGTGGAGACTGTTGATGCTTGAAGGTAAAATTAGGTGGTACCTAGGAGGAGTACCTCTCTTTTGTCCTCTTCCAGTAGATTCATTTATGTATTATTGAGGAAACATAATGGCAGTCTCATTTAAATGCATGTGTAAAAAACTACAGTGAAATTTTATTTCAATGAAAGCTTTGTCTGAAAGCTGAAGGTGACAGGCATTTCTCACTTTTCATTTCGTACAGATAATCAATTAGATGGACTGCTTAAAAAATAATTGTTTGACATACTAAGTTGTATTTGATAAGACTGCACTTGAATTATATTTTCCAACTATATAAACAATAGGCATCTGAAACACTTTACAATGTTTATACAAAATATGGCCCAAACATCCATGTCATTTGCAGTTTTGTTTGTTGTAAAGGTGGCTTTTATAAGTAGGTGTTGGTAACTTTTCTAGTGCATTCCAGGGGGATTTGTAAGGACCTTTGGAAATGAAAGGTACTTATAATATGCCACTGATCCTGTGATCTAGAACCTTTCTTACTGTAAATTTTGTGTCTGTAACTTTCACTTTACATTCCAACTTTATTTTTTTTTTAAAGATTTATTTATCTATGCATACGAGAGCTGGGGTACAGACCAGAGTCACAGGAGGTGAGAGGATTCATCAGACAGAGCAGGGAGTAGAACAGGCAGATGGACTGAAACACACTGCCAAGGGCAGCAGTGGGTGAGGCAGGATAGGTCTGCTGCACCATGTGGGTCCCCTCCCTGGCCTACAGCAGGGATGGACTTGTGCTGCAGTGACTGCGGTTTGCTCCACAGTGCGTTGCTTAACCCACTGCGCCACCAGGGAGGCCCCTACATTCCAACTTTAAAGTCCCCAAATTTATTTGGGATATGTTAACAATTTTATTGCAAGAAAATGAACTGAAGTATAATATAAAGTTTTACTCTTTAGTTTGTCTAAAATGGTTCCTGTGAAACAAATTAAGTGGATTAGATTGAAAACTGAAATGTATCTAACATTCAGGACATTCTGAAGGGAGGTATGAATTCCACTAGCTAAGAATAAAGGATATGTCCTTGAATACTAGTCTGGATTTTTTTTTTTTTTTTACTTTGTGTTACATAGGTGTTTATTTGTTCAAGATCTAAGTGTATCTTTCAAGATAATTGTTGTTTTCCATTTAGTTCAATAAGAGACAGAGGATAAACTTTGGAACTAGGAGTTAGAACACCAGAATACCAGCCCATCACTGTGACAATAGGAATCAACTTGGCTCCAAGTCATTGCAGGAAAGTGATGCTTACATGTTTCAGTCCTCTTTTCATGTAGTGTATCTTGCCTACCTACCTCCCTTCTCTATCTCTTTGACTCCTGGTTGTTTGTCAAGACTAGCTACAGGGGCCTCCCTGGTGGTGCAAGGGTTGTGATAGCACTATGAAGCTATCAGCAGCCACTGCAGCACAAGTTCAATTCCCAGCCAGGGAACTGACCCACATGGCGCAGCAGACCTCTCCCGTCTTGCCCACTGCTCCCCTCAGCAGTGTTTTTCAGTCTGTCTGCCTGTTCTACTCCCCAGTCTATCTCTGGTGAATCCTCTTACCCACTACACTTCTGGCCTACACCCCAGCTCTTGTATGCATAAATAAATAAATCTTTAAAAAAAAAAAAAAGGCAGCCACCTTCTGCCTACCTGTGACTATGTAGGTGCTTCTCCTCACTAACTCTCCTCTGAAGGGCAGCAGCCTTCCTGCCTGCCTCTGACCAGCACCATGCTGGGGCTTCTCTTCACTGACCTCCCTCAGTGAAGGCAGCTCCCTTAAGGCCACCCGCCTGCAACCATGCAGGCCTCTCTCAGCAAACCTGTCCCTCTCAGGGTAGTTCTTACCGTTGCTTGTGTCTATGCAAGTGTCCTTTACTCTCTGTCCATTTTCCTAATAAACCTGCTCTTTAAAATAAAAAAAAATTTTTTTTTAAAAAAGAAATACTTTTAATGCTGTTTACTACCACTAAGTATATACACATTAAGTCATTTAATCCCAGGAACAGTCAGTTCCATAAAATAAATACTAATATTACCTTTATTTAACCAATACAGAAAATGAGGCCAAAAAAAGGTTAAGAAATTTTCCCAGTGCCATCCAGCTAGCATATGTCAGTATCAGATTTTGATGCATTCAGTCTGTCTTCAAAGTTTGTGCTCTTAACCTCTGTGTTATGCTGTCTTCTGTCATTGCACTTATGTACAATTGTACTATTGTTTTTCACATCTGTCTCCCCAGCTGAATCTTTGAATACCGTGGTGGTTCCAATTCCTATGCCACATGACACACAGTAGGCACTTAACAAATATATGACCAATGTGATTTATGTAACCTATAAAGCATCATAATAAATGCAAATTATCACCACCACTACCATATGTATTTTATAGATCAGTGTTGCAGTTTGTTATCTTAGCTCCCACTCTTCGGGTTGGTAGATTAAGGTATAGATGGGTAAAATTTAAGGATTAATAGTCCCCAAAATTAGGTTAAACCCTGGTTATAGGTGCCATCATTGAGCCTATCAAGTCACAGTTTCTTTGCTATAATTACTCTCATTTGTTTTATGCAAAGAACAGCATCACAGAGGGGGTCTAAACAATTTTTACTACACTTGTTAAAATTACATAGCAGTTTAACATCTTCAGTAGTTCAGATCAAAAGTGTACACTACATAGTATACTGAAATATTTCCTACCATTAAGGATTACTTTTAAGGAAAATTCAGGACATACCAAAATTTCATTTATGTCAGATTCATAGAACTTGTGTATTTTTTTTTAATAAAGCTTTTAGTATGGTCATGAGTTTTCAACCTAATGACTAACTAGGGAAATTACCTAATTACTTTTTTTTTTTTTAAAGATTTATTTATTTATGCATACAAGCACTGGGGTACAGGCCAGAGGTGTGGGGGGGTGAGAGGATTCACCACAGAGAGCAGGGAGCAGAACAGGCAGATGGACTGAAATACACTGCTGAGAGCAGCAGCGGGTGAGGCAGGAGAGGGCGAGGCAGGAGATGTCTGCTGCACCATGTGGGTCCCCGCCCTGACCGGCGGCAGGGGTCGAACTCATGCTGCAGTGACTGCGGTTTGTTTCATAGTGCATTGCCTAACCCACTGCGCCACCAGGGAGGCCCTACCTAATTACTTCTTAAGGAACACGTTCTTACAAAAATGTTTTTAAAGTTACAATATTTCAAAATTTAGTAGGATTAGATGGTTTGTGCTGTTATTTTTATTCTAATTCCTGGTATAATATTACTTTTCTACTTTTTGAGTTTTATACTTATTTTAAATTTATTCTGTCTTGCTTAATTTTATACTTATATATCTATTTCAAAGATATACTAAAACGTAGATGTATAGTTGTTCGTTGCCTTATAATTTGATTCATAAAATACAACTAATCACCTTACTAGTTATTTCATTAAAACCCTTTGGTGGCTGTCTGGCCATTCATATTAACTACAAATTCTTCAGTCCAGCCTCCAAGGTTTTCTACAATATGGCAATGATTTATCTATTTAGCCTCTTCTCCTTTCCACAAGCCCTGTATTTTAGCAAAACTAAATAACTTAAACTTTCTCTTATTCAGAAATATACTCTGCTATTATCACATTTTGATTTAATAAATTACTTTTTCTGCCTTCATTCCTTCCTAAAACCTACCTGCTATTAAAGATTTTCTGAAATGTACTCTCCTTCATAAAACTTACACCAAATTTCCCAACAATATATTAATGGTTGTGATTTCTCTCTCTTTGACACTTTCAGATTGCTACTTTAAAAAAATATATTAAGCATAAGTTAATTAATTGACCACCAAAGGCTCAGAGATTAGCTGTTTGGCAAATGTGTCATTAACATTCTTTACTATTGGGGAGAAAGAAGTGAGTAGCCTCTGCAAACACATCTGATTAAAGTACCAGATCTTTACTACTGTCACAGATGTCATCCTGTCAACTCTTCCTCTAATGGATCCTTTTGGGGAAAGAACTTTGCTGATGTGCATTTATCTTTTCTTCCTTGCTTCTTTCCATTTCATGCTGGTTTTAGTTTTCCTGACCCTCACAGATAGATGCATGCTTGAAAAACTTCTCCATTCATCAGGAAAGGGTCTGACGGTGCATGGCTAGTTTGGAGCAAGGTCAGTGGCCATGCTTCTAAATGCGGTATAGTAAGCAGAGGTAGCAGACTGACACCATGCCTCACAAGTTGCTCTTCTAATTTGAAAAGACTTCTCCCACCCTTTTTTTTTTTTTTTAAAGATTTTTATTTATGCATACAAGAGCTGGGGTACAGGCCAGAGTCCAGGGAGGTCAGAGGATTCACCAGAGACAGAGCCGGGAATAGAACAGGCAGACTGACTGAAACACACTGCTGAGGGCAGCAGCGGGCAAGGCAGGAGAGGTCTGCTGCGCCATGTGGGTCCCCTCCCTGGCTGGGGGCAGGGATCGAACTCGGGCTGCAGTGGCTACAGTTTGCCTCATAGTGCGTTGCTTAACCCACTGCACCACCAGGGAGGCCCCGACTTCTCCCCTTTTTAATTCATGAAGAGAAAGTATAGGTAAATATTTTATTTTTTTAAATATTTATTTATACATACAAGCACTGGGGTACAGGCCAGAGGTGTGGGGAGGTGAGAGAGTCCACCAGACAGAGCAGGGGGTTAGAACAGGCAGATGAACTGAAACACACTGCTGAGGGGAGCAGCGGGCCAGGCAGGAGAGATCTGCCTGCACCATGTGGGTCCCCTCCCTGGCTGGGGGCAGGGATCGAACTCGTGCTGCAGTGGCTGCGGTTTGCTTCATAGTGCATTGCTTAACCCACTGCGCCACCAGGGAGGCCTGGTAAATATTTTAATAGGAAAGAAAAACTGTTGAATTTGTAAAAAGCTAACTATTAAAGCTTTCTAGGGAACAAAATTATTTTCCTTTTGAAGCTAAATTAAAAAAAAAACTCTTGAAGACACTGTAAAGTTACTTCCCAGGAGCTTTTAGAGTGCTGGGACCAGTAGCTTCTCAATTTATATGCCCCTAACACCCACACCGCATTACCTCCCAAGTTATATTACGTTCATTATAGTAAGACACTAAGGAACAACCATTTTGTTATATTACTTATTCTCTTTGTTTTTTGTTTGTTTTTTTTTTTAAAGATTTATTTATTTATGCATACAAGCACTGGGGTACAGGCCAGAGGTGTGGGGGGTGAGAGGATTCACCACAG
>JAGFMF010011723.1:3352489-3365752 GCA_019455555.1 Galemys pyrenaicus | reverse complement strand
CTCCCCACTCACTGTGGTGAATCCTCTCACCCCCTACACCTCTGGCCTGTACCCCAGTGCTTGTATGCATAAATAAATAAATCTTTAAAAAAAAAAAAGTAAAAAAAAAAAGCTAAAGAACAGAAAGATCATCATATCCTTTAGAAATATAAAAGTGAATATGTGGGGACAGCTAAAACAGTTAAAAATTGTCTATGGTATGGGATAGATGAGGCAGGAGATTTCTGCTTTTTGTTATAAACTTTGTAGTGTATTTGACAAACAAAACCGTATCCTTTTTTTCAGTGATGACTGATAAAATTTAAAATGGGTATTAAATCTACCCCAATGTTTTGTGGTAGAGACTAATTAGGAACAATAAATAGCAAGCACCTTTACCATGCCTATGCACATCACAGGCATTCAATACTAATTTCCTTCCTTTTGTTAACCAGACAGGTTATGTGCTTGCAGTTTTATATGACTCAGAAGTTAGGTGGTTGGCTAAACAGCAATGTGAGGTATGTCACAAAGCAAGTTATGTACTCTTCTAATCTTTTTTTTTAATGGATGGTTTTATTTTTCTTGGAAACTTACTGATGGTTACTTTTTTTAGAATTCTTAGAATTTAGACTTCTGTAAAATCGGCACATGAAAAAATCACCTGGTTTTTTGAGTGGATCTATCAATAGTAAGCTTTGCATTTAATAATACCTAGCAACTTTTAAACTCCTCTAATAAACATGAAAGCAGTAATACCTATACTGATGTCTGTGCCTAGCTTATAAATCGTTTAAGTGGAAATATTGTGTCTCTCTTCTATAGTTATGTCAATTCACTACTTTATTTTCCTGATCCAGGTGCCTAGTCCACTACCACCTTAGTTCTCTGAGCAGTCACTGTGGTGGATGGTAGACTGATACTGAAAAGCAAGCCAGACAGTATAAAACTTTGCGTTTCAGTATAATATAAGCTGTGCAGCTAGACTGTCAACTCCTTGTAGACAGAAACCGTGTATCCTACCACTTCAGTGGGTCCCATAGCATCTGGGATGATGAATCTATCCAATATTAGTCACTTAGTTATCAAATATATACTGAACACCTGCGCAGTGCTGGGCACAGTTCTGAGCTCTAAGGATGTCTTGGTGAACTAGGCTCCTGCTTGTCTTAGAATTTACATTCTGGGACCTCCCTGGTGGTACAGGGGGTTGAGCGCACACTGTAAAGCATCTACAGCACAACAGCATGAGTTCAATCTCCGGCCAGGGATGGGCCCCACATGGCACAGCAGACCCCTCCTGCCTCACCCACTGCTCCCCTCAGCAGTGTTATTTCAGTAGATCTGCCTGTTCTGCTCCTCACTCTGTCTCTGGTGAATCCTCTCACCTCCTGGGACTCTGGCCTATACCACAGTTCTTGTGTGCATAAATAAATAAATAAATCTTTAAAAAATATAAAAATAAATAAATAAAAAGAATTTACATTCTGGGGTCTCCCTGATGGCGCAGCGAGTTGAGCGCCGCACTGTGAAGCATCCACAGCACAGCAGCGCGAGTTCGATCCCCAGCCAGGGAGGGGACCCACGTGGCACAGCAGACCTCTTCTGCCTCACCTGCTGCTCCCCTCAGCAGTGTATTTCAGTCAGTCTGCCTGTTCTGCTCCCCACTCTGTCTCTAGTGAATCCTCTTACTTCCCCCAACTCTGGCCCAGCTCTTGTATGCATAAATAAATAAATCTTTTTTAAAAATTTACATTCTAACAAAATGGTTATTGAATTAATGTACCTCAGTAAAATAATCGCCCCACTCACCCATTTAAACAGGATAAAGAGCTGTATATATGAAGAATTTAGTCATTTGAGTTGTTGTATGATGTAGATGCATAGTCTAAGGAAATAGTGGTATCTGATCTTTTTTTCTTCTTTACTTTTCTTTATAGATAAGATGCTCCAAGCCACTTGCAGCTCTCCTCAGAAGAAAAATCACTAGTGCTCTGCTCTTGCCATAATACCAAATCTTCTTGACTTCTGCTTTGGTGCTGCAACACTGGAAGAATTGCACACAGGTTCCAGGAATACCTTTTTTCATATGAGTGATTCTTTGTGGATGGAAAAGATTTGAGTCTTAATAATTGTCCTGTTTTAAAGCTTTTTCTCTATAGTGTGAACTGCTTAATAAATTGGGCCACTTACCAATGAGTCACACAGCCAGTTCATGTCAGGAGCTGGTTGAAAACTGTGCTGTGCATGTAGCGGGGATGGCACAAGAAGACAACCGTCGTGGTCAAGTGCCATCTCCCTTTTATCATGGTGCCAACCAAGAACTTGACTTGTCCACCAAAGTGTACAAAAGGGAGTCAGGAAGTCCTTATTCTGTGTTAGTGGACTCCAAGATGAGCAAACCGCATCTCCATGAAACAGAGGAACAGCCATATTTCAGGGAGACAAGAGCAGTGTCTGATGTGCATGCTGTTAAAGAAGACCGGGAGAATTCTGATGACACAGAAGAGGAGGAGGAAGAAGTCTCTTACAAAAGGGAGCAGATCATAGTGGAGGTAAACCTTAATAATCAAACATTAAATGTCTCTAAAGGGGAAAAGGGTGTCTCTTCTCAGTCCAAAGAGACTCCTGTTCTTAAGACGAGCAGTGAGGAGGAAGAGGACGAGAGCGAGGAGGAGGCCACAGATGACAGCAATGACTATGGAGAGAATGAAAGGCAGAAGAAAAAGGAGAAGATAGTGGAGAAAGTCAGCGTCACACAAAGGAGAACCAGACGAGCTGCCTCTGTGGCTGCAGCTGCCACATCCCCCTCTCCCAGGACGACCAGAGGCCGTAGGAAGAGTGTAGAGCCACCTAAGCGTAAGAAGCGGGCCACAAAGGAGCCCAAAGCGCCAGTCCAGAAAGCTAAGTGTGAAGAGAAAGAGACTCTGACCTGTGAGAAGTGCCCCAGGGTGTTTAATACTCGCTGGTACCTGGAGAAGCACATGAACGTTACTCATAGGCGCATGCAGATTTGTGATAAGTGTGGCAAGAAGTTTGTCCTGGAAAGTGAGCTGTCCCTTCACCAGCAAACAGACTGTGAAAAAAATATTCAGGTAGGTTTTAATCACCGAGAGGGCAAACTATCCAGGATAGAACCTGGCTATTCAGACTCAACCTGGTATCTGCCCAAGAGAATAAATACAATAGAGGCTGAAGGGACAGTTTTCACCAATTTATCTTTTTTAAAGTTCCTGCTTTGGTCTTTTCAAACCAGGCTTAACATGTTATTTCTAAAATATTAATTTTAACTGCTGCTGGACTAGTGGGAACCCAGGTACATTGGAAGGGGGCTCTGTTATAGGTGACTGACCAGGAAGGAAAGTCAGCACTGACTTTGTTCTGAGATTCACTGTTATAGACACATGATATAATTCACTCTGGCATCTACTCTGTTAATGTGGGACATACTGAGTGAAGGTCAGGAGTAGAGACAGGTCCCTTTCTAGCTTTAAAGGGATGCCAGATTCTAGTGCAGCGATGGGGACAAAAACCATAATGACTCAGACCGGTGGAAATGGAAGATCTCCAGGAGTTGAGTTTGCTTTTACCAGTGGAGTGATGACAACACTAAATTTGTCAAGAGGCTGAGCCCATGGGAATATACAAACGTTAACAGAGGCTGAGCTGGTTGGAAATGTTGCCCACCTGACAGTAGAGTTACACTGTGCTACTGTACAGTATTGTTAAGGTAACAAAACATGGTATTCAAACCAGGCTGGTGTCTTGAGAGGATTGTGTTGTGATAGGTTAAGTGGTATACTAATAATAATTGTTTTGTTGAGTGGATTGTATTGTATTGTCTTATATTGATTCACACCTGTAAAGGCATATTAATGAGTATTCATAAAAGGTAAGTCTATTAATGTCTCCATGAGATATGTAAAATAGAAATCTTTTATACCATATTTAAACTAAATTCCTTTAAAAGACAAATTTGTTTTGGTTGGTTTGTTGGTGTGCCTCCTTATTTTTCACTTTTCCTCTTGCTTTTAATCAACAACAGATCTTTGCTTTAAAGAGATGTTCTTAAAAATATGTCACACTTGCTAAAAATGCACTGCTTTTTGATTTGTTAGTTGTAACTTGATCTTTGACATGCTTAGTAACTCAAAGAAAAGCTGGCTTGTGGAGCCCCATTCTATCTGCTTGCTTGGTTATGAATTGGTTGCAACAGCTGAGGCTGAAGGAAGCATGGTGTGGTGCTGCACCCTATGGGTCAGACTTAGGTTCTGTCACACTTCATTGAAAAAATGGATCTGGATCTGGATCTATATATATATTTTTAAACTTGCTTTGCTAAGTTACAGGAAAGAAGGCATTTAATAATTCTTTCTGACTTTCCTCACTGTTCCCTGGCATGATATGTTTAAACTTGTGTTTAGATTTTGTGGATTCTGCTAAATGAAATGTTTAAACTTGTGTTTAAATTTTGTGGATTCTGCTAAATGAATGCTCTTTACATTCTTGATGTGCTTTGTTCTTAACATATAGATCCTCATAATACTGATGACCTAGTAACAAGTGCAAATGAAAACTCTGCCCTTCACAATGACTTAATAGGAATGGTTTGTCCTTGTCTCAAATGATGTCCAACCAGAAGCTTATCTTTTTAATTTTTCTCAAAGTATTATTTCCCAAAGTGACAGTAACATTCAGAGATCTTTATTTACAATGGATACCAACTTGTTCCCTTTAGTATCCCAGAATTTGATGCTTATCTGGAACTTTCTAGTATTATTTTGCTTTAACCAGAAATACTTTATCTGGTACACTTTTTGCCTAATATCTTGGGCTACTACTGATTCATAATACAAGGAAGTAGGCCATATTGTATGTGCGCCTTACAGATGTGTATGAGGGATCTGAAACTGGGCAATAGGGGAAAAGGAAAACAATACTAGCAGTTTAGTGGTCCTGTTGAACTCTGCCAGAGGGAAATGTTTAATACAGTAATCTATTTGGGAAATCTCAAATAATTTGTTGATGAAGGCTCCAAATGCATTTTCTAAGGTATAAAGCATTTTTTTATACTTCTGTAGATCTATAACCATTAATATACATTTTGTTGTATGTGTATTCTTTGGTAAACACCTATTAACTGTATAATGACCTGTGTATAGGAGGCTCTTGGTAATCCACATATTTTTGTAAAACTTAAGATTCTTTTTATAGGTACATGCACTAACTTGATAAAAGCGGTCAATTATTTGGTGTTAGAACTTTCCATTTCTTCTTGTCTTTCATTTTGCTACTGTTTTCATGCTCCCAAATTATTTCTAAAAGATTCATCTTGGAAAGTAGAACATACAGGTGTTGGTGTTGGAATCTGAACTCCATGGAGGAATAGTAGTTGTTTGGATTTTGGTTTTGTGCCACGAGTCTAAAGCACACCCATTTCATCTGCCAGTGGGCAGGTATGGTGTTCTGCAGGCCCCTGCAAATAAAGGTTATTTTTATTTATCCTGCTCAGTGTGTTTCCTGTAATAAATCATTCAAGAAACTCTGGTCCCTTCATGAACACATCAAGATCGTTCATGGATATGCAGAAAAGAAATTTTCCTGTGAAATCTGTGAGAAGAAATTCTATACCATGGCTCATGTGCGGAAACACATGGTTGGTAAGTTCTTTCTGCTGCTTTTCGCAATTTAATTTTCCCTTATTTTTTGTGTTTTAAGCTCTGGATTGGTCAGGATATGAGAAACTGTCTCACTTTAAGTCAGTTTTGACTTGTTGAAACTAAATGCAACATGTCTTCATCAAATTGAATGGTATCATCTTCCACACCCAGGTTTCTTTTCAACATTGGTATTTATTTTTCTCTTCAGAACGTTGCTATTAAAACCTTACAAATTAAAGTACTGAAAATTAAGTTGGCATAATTACCTTATAGTAAGGCATCTAACTTTTTCAGTTTTGAACTTTTTGGCTCTTATTTTGAATATCAGTATATTCATGTTGCAGCACACACGAAAGACATGCCATTTACATGTGAAACCTGTGGAAAATCATTCAAACGCAGTATGTCTCTCAAGGTGCACTCCTTGCAGCATTCTGGAGAGAAGCCCTTCAGATGCGAGGTAAGGAATGTCTGCCTGCCCAGGCCTAGCCTCAGGACTCACCTTTGTACGAGGGGATGCAGTGAAAGGTGTGCTGTGGCACTGGGTGCAGACTGCAGTTCCACAGACCCTGCAGGCACCTCATTGCTAGGTGGAGAAGTGTTGTATAGTCCATAGGTTTGGAATATGAAAAGTAAGCCTAATATCAGACGGTGTCGGGTGGGATCAAGCAAAGCTACTGCCTTAGCATTCAAAACTCTCCACTGTCTCTGATGCAGAACTGTGACGAGAGGTTTCAGTACAAGTACCAGCTACGGTCCCACATGAGCATCCACATTGGGCACAAACAGTTCATGTGTCAGTGGTGTGGCAAGGACTTCAACATGAAGCAGTACTTCGACGAACACATGAAAACACACACTGGTAAGGATTTTGGGGAAAGGTCAGATATGTTTTAAGCACTTATTGATGATAACCTGTAAGGCTGTTTACTTAAAAATGTAAACCACAAATTTGCATGCTAAATGAAAAGTCCACCTTAAGTAAAAATCTGATATATAAAAAACAGATTTATAATATTGAAAAATTAGACTTTTAGAACTGTTTATTTCAAAAGGGTTTATTTGCTAGTGCCTTTAAGCTTTGGGTTCTTGCAAATCAATGGCTCTCTTACATGTGTTGTTTTGCTAAGGAAAGTGTTCTGTACCTTTAAAAAAGGGAGAATACTGACTGCTGTAACTCAAACATTTTGTCAGTATTCCTAAAATTTCATTGGACTAGATTTGCCAAAATTCATTACTTTCGAGTCACTAAATGAAGTTAAAGTTAAACAGTTTTTTAACCACTTTGTGGCTTTAGAGGCATGTATTCCACAGCATAGATTTGAAAGCAAGCATTTGATTTTCCCCTCTGTAAACACTGTCATTGTATTTCAGTGCTCACTTGTCCACCTGGGATCAGGTGTCTGCACAAATTGAACAGTATGAAACAATTTTTAGATTTCTAAATAAAATTCAGTTATAGGATTCTATGTTTTATTAAGGTACAGAGTAGCAGAATCAGAAAGATGATCTTGCTTAGCATGCTGTTCTTTTTTTAACTAGTGGTAAGGAAATCCTGCCTATGACTGGAAACTTTAATTCCCATTTCTGTGGTGAAGTTCAAACAAAAATGCCTACCTGTTGTACTTCTTCCCTACTCAGAGCAGAGCACCCTCAGATTTTAAGGATTAGCCTAGATGAGGAGTTTAAGTAAATGAACATCAAAAGGTAATTGTAACTTTCAACCTAAGTGAATAGTAGGATACATCAAATATAACAAATGCGGTCCTCCCTGGTGGCACAGGGTTAAAGTATCAGCACTGTCAAGCTAGCACCAGCCACTGAGGCATGAATTTTATCCCTAGCAGAGGGCTGACTCACATGGTGCAGCAGACCTCTCCTGTCTCACCTGCTGCTCCCCTCAGCAGTGTATTTTAATAGATCTGCCTATTATTCTGTCTCTGGTGAAGCCTCTCACCACCACTGCCTCCCGGCCCTCCCTCACATACCTCTTTGGCCTGCACCAGGTTCTTGTATGCATAAACAAATAAAAATATATCTTTTAAAAGTAATTGCCCCTTAAAATTTAGTACTTCTTGAATAGGCTTTTAATCACTTTTAGGTTTCAGTTTTTTGTTAGTAAGCAGAAAACTGTTGAACTAAATAGCAAATGTGTTATTTTTAAGGCAGAAATCAAAGCAATTCCCACATGGTACTTGGCACATAGTACGTGCCTGCTGAATGTTTGCTGCACAGTGGAAAGGAACTCTTAACTGCCTGTGCCTCTGCCTCTGTGCTCGCCCCCTGCTCCAGGGCTACCTCTCAGTGTGTCTCTTCCTGTTCCTCCACCTCTCTTTCTCCTGCCTTTCTTTCTTCATCCCCTTTGTCCTTTTTTTTTAAAAAAAATATTTATTTATTTATGCGTACAAGAACTGGGGTATAGACCAGAGGTGCGGGGGGTGAGAGAAGTCACTAGAGACACAGTGAGGAGCAGAACAGGCAGATCTACTGAAATACACTGTTGAGGGGAGCAGCAGATGAAACAGAAGAGGTCTGCCATGCCATGTGGGTCACCTCCCTGGCTGGGGGTGGAACTCATGCTGCAGTGGCTGCAGATAGCTTCAGAGTGCTACAATGTAACCCCTTGCACCACCAGGGAGGCCCTGTCCTTTCTTTCTGCAGACCCTTAAATGTCCATACTATGAAACCAAAATGTATACTATGCATACTATGAAAGTATTCTTTAACCAAACGGACAAGCTAAGCATTTCTTAAAATGCAGCCACCAAAATTCACTTAAATTTCATTAAAGTATTAAAGTATATTAGAATGCAAAAATTGAAAACAAAGTAAGAATGATCATTTGTTGCTGAGAGATTACTACTGTTAACATTTTGGCATGCACCTGTTTAAAAAAAATTCTTCAGTTTTTTAATAATGTGTAGATATATATTAAACACAGATGTTTTTGTGTATACATGTATTTCGAATTAAAACTAAAATAAATTCTTTACACTCTATTATAACCTGCTTTTTATATTATTGTATGTCATTCATAGTCCCTAAAAGTTTTCTGTGATAATAGACATCGTTTATTATGCAAATATATGCCAGACACTATCTTAAGTGCTTTATATACAGTATCTTATTTAATCTTTACAACAGTGTTTTAAAGGCTATTATCTCCATTTTATTTAGCAAGTTCCCTGTTGGACATAGATTATGTCTATTCCCAATTTTTCTACTGTTACAGATAATACTTGACAAAAAATTTTGTGATGGACACATCTATGATTATTTACTTAGATAAATTCCTAGAAATGGGATTATTAAGACAAAGGGACATATTCATTTTTAAGGCTTGGTGTTTTGCAGAGTGGCCCTCCACACACACCCTTATAAGCTGTGCATGGAAATACTCATTTCCTCAAACCTCTCCAATACTAAATAAAATCCTTGCTGATTTGATAGGCAAAATGGTTGCTTATTGTGTGTATTTGCACTTATTTAATTGTTAAGAACAGTGAACACTTTTTCATATGCTTATTTGAATTGCTTGTGCCTTTTCTATATTCATCTTGCCATGACAGTGTTTTCTTCTTCACTGTTTATAATAGTTCTTTATATATTAAGCATACTGGACCCTATTTAGCAAGGATATTAAAATACTTTCCCCTGGGTTGTTCTCTAACTTTTAATATTATATGTATACTCAGTTTGGGGAAGCAATTGGATGGTGAAGTTGTACAAACCAGGCTCTGCCACTCACTAGCAGCGTGACCTTAAGTGAATTATGCAACCTCTGTAGTCCTCTGGTTCCTTGGTATTAAATGACATTAGTGTCAGAAGATTCAAGGTTTAGCTTTAAACAACACAAAGTAACTCTTTTAAAGCTGGATGAAGCCACATTTGGAGTATGTTTTAATTCAGAATTAAGACCACTGCAAGAACTCGCATTAATTAGCTGTTTCTTTGCTGTAAACAGTACTGGGGCAGATCTTATCTAGGGAAGCTGACCAACCATCAGGCAGGATTTCCTAGAATGGTATGGATTTGGGGTGAGTTCTACACAGAATAATGGCTGATTTTCCTTGTACGAGGCATAATGCTAAGTCTCTAGAGACACAAAGATGGATTAAGACCTGTTTTTTGCCTTCAAAGAGCATAGAATCCATTGATGATGGTGGTGGTAGTAATGTTATTAACAATAATAATAGCAACAGCTAAAATTCATTGAGTGTCTGCTGTGTGCCAGATACTGCTCTAAGTGTTCTCCTTATGTTTTCAACTTATTACAACAACCTTTATTGATAGCTTCATTTTTCAGATGAGAAAACTGAGGCTCAGAGATTAAATAATTTGCCCAAAGCAATCTGTTTCAGAATCAAGCACCCAATGACTCTGATATAAATTTAATTTAACAAGTCATATAATGGAGGGATATATAGGACCTCATGAGGGAAAAAAAAAGAATCATCCCAGAGTCTGGTTCTCAGCTTCCAAAATTTATCATTTTACTCAGATAAGTGCCAGAGGTTGATGTCTACTAAATAGCCTCACTGATACATAACTAGAAATTGCTAGTTGTTTTTCACAGTGAAAAAACTGAGTGGCAAGTATTTCGAAACTCTTTTTTTTTTTTTTTTAAAGATTTATTTATTTATGCATACAAGCACCGGGGTACAGGCCAGAGATATGGGGGGGGTGAGAGGATTCACCACAGAGAACAGGGAGCAGAACAGGCAGATCAACAGAAGTACTCTGCTGAGGGGAGCAGCGGGCACAGCAGGAGAGGTCGCTGCACCATGTGGGTCCCCTGCCTGGCCGGCAGCAGGGATCGAACTTGTGCTGCAGTGGCTGCGGTTTGCTTCATAGTGCACTGCTCAACCCACTGCACCACCAGGGAGGCCCTATTTCGAAACTCTTAATGTTCTTTGGTCAGCATAATTTTTGCCTGAAAAAAAAATCTGTATTAGACGCTAAATTGTCATCAGAAGATTGCCAGGGGATAGGAAAACAAAGGAAGGTGAGCTGAATAGTGAGCACCCTGCTTCACCAAATACAAAAAGCCATCATCTATAAGACAAACTTAATTTATATGCCACTAAGAAAATTCTGCTAATTGAGCAATGACATGCCATCAATTATAAGCTATCTATCTGCCAGTTCCAAAGATGTTAATATTTGAGGGAAAATATATGTGTTATAGTTAATAAATATTTATTTATAAATATGTATTAAGAACCTACTAAGTATGGCTACCATAGTGAACAAGAAACTTATAATCAGGTAGTTAAGCAAGGCATAATAATTGGTTTGGTGATAAGAGCATAAGAACATAGAAGTTGGCAGAGTTTGGATGGGGGAAGGGACAAGGAACATAAGACATGGAGTAGGCAGCAGTAGCAGGTAACAGATCATAAAAAAACCACGTAAGTCATGTAAAAAAAAAAAAAATGACCTTTTAGAATAAAGAACAGTGGGAGTTTCTGCATGGTTTCGAGCAGAACATGACACAACTGAAAGTTCACCCTGGCAGCAGTGTGGAGAAGGGTGGACAGCAAGAGCGGAGATGGTGAAACCAATCAAGTCGACATTACAGTAACCTAGGTGAACGATTATGAATATATGGACTAGCAGCAGATGAAATGAAAGCGATAGACAAGGTAGAGTTGAATGAACTTGGTTATCGATTGGATATCGTGATGAGAGAGGCAAGACTGAGGGTTATTCCCAGAGTTGAAGCTTGTAAACCATTTGTCAAGATTGTAAAAGGAGGAGGAGCAAGTTTGCTAGGTAGGGTAATGAATTTAATTTTGCAGTTGTTAGTTTTGAGATGTCTGAGACCTTCAAGTGAAGAAATCCAGTAGTCAGTTTGAAACATGGTTTTAAAGCTCAAGAGAGATTTAAGCTAGATATATAGGTTTCTGATGCTGCTCGAGCAGACTGGAGTGCTTGTGTTTATCGGCCAGATTGCTTTTTCCTTTGAACAGTGCAAAAGACAAGCCAATTTCTTGCTCTTTTGTGTCTTCCCTGCAGATTCTCTGCTTCATTTATAGTGTTCTTTCTTCAGGGTCATTAAGGTACTGTTTCTTACAACTAGGTTACTTTTATCTGTATGTAACAAGTCATTATCTTTTGATATGTTGAGATACATGTTATGTTGGTGGTATAGCTGTTACTTTATCATACCAGCTCTTTCTTGAAGTAGGACACTGTACAGGTGGTTGATTTCAAATGTTAAACATTTTGATTTTTCCTTACTTCAGTTTCATTGTTAACTTACCTTGATGTTTTGGGGAACTTCAACATCAAGCATTTAGCACACTGAGGAGACTATTGAGAGTTAGAGGTAGATGGAATTGTGGGTTTGTTTCTAAAATAGCAAATGTGGAAAATTTGATAGAACATCAAGAAATTAATAAAATATCACTAACAGTAAAAAGGACCCATTTTAGGGCCTCCCTGGTGGCACAGTGGGTTAAGCAATGCACTGTGGAGCAAACCACAGCCACTGCAACATGAGTTCAATCCCTGCCTCCTCTGGCCAGGGAGGGGACCCACATGGCAAAGCAGACCTCTCCTGCCTCGCCCGCTGCTGCCCTTGGCAGTGTGTTTCGGTCAGTCTGCTTGTTCTGCTCCCCACTCTGTCTGGTAAATCCTCTCACCTCCCATGACTCTGGCCTATACCCCAGCTCTTGTTTGCATAAATAAATAAATCTTTTAAGAAATAAATAAATAAACTGCTTTAAAACCACTTGCTTAATGGGTTATTTTAAAAAAAAAAAAGGACCCATTTTAATTTGAGTCCATGGATGTGGGGCAGGTCAGTTCTAATAGTTTTTGGTCTTCCTATGGCAAACCCTTATAACTGAGATGATTATAAAAGAGAAGTGATTAGAGAGATCCAGGATTCAACCCAGGTTTGAGCACATAACAGAATGTTAAACATCCACACATTCAGTTGGATTTCAGTGACTACATGCTATTTGGAAAGAAAGGGTCTAGTGTTCCTGAGATGTGGTTACTGAGTCAGGTAGTCACTGTTTACTCACATTAGACTAATAATTCAAAGATTGGGTCCTTTGACCTTTTTTCCATAAAGCTTTTGGGAGTGAAGAATACTAGAGAGTGAGGAAAGGAGGGGCTTTGGGACTTAATAGGCTATTGATAGGCTACTCTGTTTTTAAAACATTGTACCAGTAAATCATGTCTACTAAAGAAAAACAGAAATGCGTATAAATATAAAAAGTAGGTAAAACAGCACTCATAAGTCCATTACCTAAAGATAATCACTGGCAACATTTGTTGTATTTCTTTCCATATTTTTTCTATCTCCTAATTTTTTTATTAAGCGCCTGATACCATGTATGTATTTTCATAACCTGCTTGTTTCAATAGACTACAAATAACAGAGAATAGGTTTTCATGTTAATAATACTGTTTTTGATTTTACTTTCCATCTGATGGATATCCCATAATTGATTTAATCAGTATAGAATTCACGTGTGTTATGGAGATTGAAAGAAATGGATTGCAGGGCCTCCCTGGTGGCGCAGTGGGTTAAGCAACGCACTATGAAGCAAAGCAACACACTGCAGCACGAGTTCGATCCCTGCTGCCGGCCTGGGAGGGGACCCACATG
>JAGFMF010011723.1:3330474-3352439 GCA_019455555.1 Galemys pyrenaicus | reverse complement strand
GCTCCCCGCTCTCTGTGGTGAATCCTCTCACCCCCCCACCTCTGACCTGTACCCCCAGTGCTTGTATGCATAAATAATAAATAAATCTTTAAAAAAAAAGAAAGAAAGAAATGAATTGAAAAGCAGAAAAATAGGTTGGATTCAGAACTTACCTGGAACGATGAATATGAATCACAGAGACAAGCCTGGCAGTGGCAGCTATTAAATAATGAAAAGCAGGGCCTCCCTGGTGGCGCAGTGGGTTAAGCAACGCACTGTGAAGCAAACCGCAGCCACTGCAACATGAGTTCAATCCCTGCTGCCGGCCAGGAAGGGGACCCACATGGTGTAGCAGACCTCTCCTGCCTCGCCCACTGCTGCCCTTGGCAGTATGTTTTGGTCAGTCTGCCTGTTCTGTTCCCCACTCTGTCTGGTGAATCCTCTCACCTCCCATGACTCTGACCTGTACCCCAGTTTTGTATGCATAAATAAATAAATCTTTTTAAAAAAATGAAAAGCAGAGAGATAGGAAAATATGAAAGTCAGAAAATAGTGCTGGTGATGTGGGAAGAACTGGTCTCTCCTGACTCTTCAATCCAACCTCTCAGGGAAGTGACGGAAATGCTGCTTTCCATAGAAGGGGGGCAACAATGTTTTGTTTTCAAAGTTGGGGAGAACAAAGTTAGGGACTACGATATGTAAGAGTTGTTTAATCCCAGTCTAGAAGGGGTCCCAAAGTAAAGAAGACAGTAAGAAAATAACTTTTCTTCTTGTTTGCAGAAATGCACAAAGCAGTGAACGTGCAGTGTTATAGTTAGATATCAAAAGCCAGAGTGCAGTTTTTTAGATGTGTTTTATTTATTATGCATGCAAGTTCTGAGTTGTTGGCCAGAGGTGCAGGGTAGTGAGAGGATTCACCAGAGACAGAGTGGGAAGTAGAACAGGCAGATCTACTGAAATACACTGCTGAGGGGAGCAGAGGACGAGGCAGGAGAGGTCTGCTGCCCCATGTGGGTCACCTCCCTGGCCGGAGGTCAAACTCATGCCACAGGGCTGCAGATAGCCTGATAGTGCTGAGATTTTAACCCCTGTGCCACCAGGAAGGCCCCAGTGTGCAGTTTTGAATCCTGACTCTCGACTAGCTTGGGCAAGTTTCTTAATTCCCTTATCAGTAAAACAGGAATAATAATAAGCCTAACTCATATGGTAGGTGATTGCTTTGAGGATCTCTGAGGTTAATAGATGTGAAGTGATTAGAACAGTGCTGAACACACAGTTAAGACTCAGTACACAACAGGTGTTACTCACCTAGAGTAACTGAAGACACACATGGGAGAGAAAGGACGCCATAACTAAAGTGACAGCTAGCTCTCTTGTTGGAGGAGCTGCTATAGAAATACAAGGTGCAAACACTGGGCAGTGTTTGTACATGATCCCTGAAGTGCAGGTGCTGCACCCCTCACCTCAGCATTCCTTAGCAAGTGATTAGGGGGCATCCACATTCAGGGTGGTTTTATTCCTCCACCACCACTCCACCCCAGCCAGAGCCTGGGTATAGAGGCAGGCAGGCAAGGGGATTTTCTTTCCTTCTGACTGAGTGGCCCAATGGTTCATACTCAGGAACAGTAGCTATTCCACCTCCACCCCCAAAATGGTGTGGGGACATTTTTGATCGTCAGACTCTTTTGGGAGCATTTAGTAGACTGCTGGGTATTCTTCAAATGTGCCAGATAGGCTTGTATAATGGCGACGTGTCTGCAGAGGTCCAGCACACTCCCATGGATAAACACTAGTGTAAAACTCACATTTTAGAGTGAGTCGGGCCAGGGTTTTTCAAGTCTGATACTAAAAATCAAACTACGCGCTAAGGATTATAGGCTTACAAACATGAAGAGACATACTTGCTCCTCAGGACATTTTTAGCCAAGCCTTTGGTTGGTTGTCAGAAATCTCTTACAGATGAACTTGCCAACATTTAGAGGCAGAGATGGCCATGGCCTGTGCTATGGGTTCCCTTGAGTGTTGGGAAATCCATTGAACACTTCTTTAGCAAGTGTGTGGAATATGCCACCACCTTCTCTCTCTTTTTTTTTTAACCAAGCCCAGATAGCCAGTTATATGTAACTTTTTACTTTGTATCTGCTCTTATTTGCTTAGTCCCAACTTTGGGAGACTCTTTTATGACTTAGAAAACAGTGTGCCATCAGGGAGAGGAGTGGTGATCTACTTTTTCTATACGAGGATGTGCATGAGCACATAATTACCGTCAAGTATGTTAATCATTTTTTTTGTGTCTGTGTTCATCTCAGGAGAGAAACCCTTTATCTGTGAAATCTGTGGCAAAAGCTTCACCAGCCGCCCCAACATGAAGAGGCACCGCAGAACTCACACAGGCGAGAAGCCCTATCCATGTGATGTGTGTGGCCAGCGGTTCCGCTTCTCCAACATGCTTAAGGCCCACAAGGAGAAGTGCTTTCGGGTGACCAGCCCTGTGAATGTGCCACCTGCTGTCCAGATTCCACTTACAACTTCCCCTGCCACCCCAGTTCCTTCTATGGTAAACACCCCCACAACCCCAACCCCTCCAATCAACATGAATCCTGTAAGCACGCTTCCCCCTCGGCCCATCCCTCACCCCTTCTCACATCTTCACATCCACCCACACCCTCACCACCCACACCACCTTCCTATCCCTCCAGTCCCTCACCTGCCGCCACCTCCCGCTCTCTTTAAGAGCGAGCCTTTAAATCACAGAGGCCAGGGTGAGGACAACTTTCTGCGGCACCTGGCAGAGAAGAACAGTTCAGCACAGCATCATTAACATCCATCTCCTTAACTGTGTTCTCCACAAGTTACGTTCCCATAGACGAGTTTGCAGAGAGGGAGTTGGTGAGCATTTCTGTAGCTATCAGACTCTCCTCAGCCTCCACCAAGAGCTTTGTCATTGTCTTGATGAATCAACAAATCCAAGGGAATGAACGGAAGACCACCTTGAGCTCACAGAGGGAACTGTCATCTAAACCAGGGGAACCACCAAACTAAAGCCCAATTTGCTTGCATTTTCTGGTGACTTTTATAAATTTCAAATACTCAGACTTGTGGAGTTTTATAATTTCATATCAGCTGATGAGGTATGCTTGCTTTTATATCCTGGACTTCTCCTCAAAGAGGAGATAGGCCTGGTTTCCTTTGTACTAATCGGGAAGGCTGTGAGATTAATCCAGAGCATTAATTGTATCACTGTGTATTGTAATGAATTCTTTTCAGCTTTTGGTGCTGGCTGCAGAGTCGAGCTAGCCATGTTTATCAAGCATTATAGAAAAAGATGAAATTTTTCTTCTTTGTGTAGCTCTCCTAACAACGCACTCTTTATTTTACTACAGAAATTATTTTAGAGTTTTTGTATAGACTTCTTTAGTAGTCTGTTTCTAAAATGAAATGTATTTCAATAAGCGGTGTAATTTTTTCAGTGTAGCTGGACCTATGTTGTAAAATAGAAAAATTTTTTATAATCATCAAAATGTGATTCTTAAAGATGCATATAACTTCTATAGTTCAAAGTTATTCTTACATCCGTACAACTCGAAGGTGCTTCAGAGACTAGATGAATCTGAGAGGGTCTCTAGGCCAGGTTGCTGCAGGAATGGGGTTTTGCTTTCAGAACTTGGTATAAGTCCTTGGTAGTTTTATAATCTCTTCTTGTAACAGACTCAGATGTCTGTTAGGCTCACTGACATGTTCTTGCCCTCCCCATTGCCCTTGGTTGAGTTTGTACATTTGATAGAGTAATTTGCAGAAAGGGATGGGCCTTTTCCAGGGATGTCACCTAAAACTTGCAGGTTTTAAAAATCAGTGAAGTTGTTCATGGCCAAGAGGAGGAAGTAGTGAGGACTATTTCATCTCAGTCAGGTGTATTTCTCACTTCCCTGTGGAAGTATGTTCATATTCAGCCTTTTATGGGATAACAAATTGAAGTCTCATAATTCACTGCTCATTTTAATGTTTTCTTATGTTTCTGGAATTGCTATTGAAAAGATAAAGTAGCTCACTGAAATCACAAACATGGTGCTGACGGTGGCTGAGAACACTGATTATGAGTTTTTAAGTGTCTGTTGTATCCCTGGATGTAGCCTCAACTTTGAGCTGTTTTAACACAGTTTAAATTTAGTGCAGGAAAGGAAATTCTGAGTTTTGCTGCCCCGTCCTCTGCAAATACTTATGTGATAGTGTGTTTGTAAGTAGAGCAGCACCTGTAATTCTTTGTAGGTAAGTTACTTTTTCAAGTTTGAGTAACATCAAACAAGCATAATCAATCAGGAACTTATAGGAAAAATTGAACAGAAGGGCTAATATATAATCATTATAACCAATAACACATTGGTTATCTTTAACAGATCAAATTAATCCAGATTGAAATAACTGAAATTTTTGTATTTTTTTCATCTCCGAGAACTGAGTTCCAAAGTTAGCCAGCGTGCTCTCACTAGCGCTCTCTCTCTCTCTCTCTCTCTCTCTTTTCTCTCCCTCTCTTCATTCTTCTTTCCCCTCAGGCTCATAAATCATTGCCTGAATCAGAATGCAGGCATTTATTTAACTTTTATTCTTGGTGTTAAATGTGCAGATATGCTTCAGGCACTTTCTGACTGATTGGCTCTGTGGCAGGAAAAAGTGGAATTCTTTCAGTTAAGGTTAAATCTCTCTTTTAACGTATTGTATTCTCATATTTTCTTTTTAAAGTATCATAGTCTGTTACTTTTTCTGTTTAATATTTCCAGATTATTTTCCCCTTCTGATTATTTCCTTTGTCTTCTCTAATGAGCATAGGAAAATTTTGAAGTGAGGCAGAAAAGCATCTTAAGACATACTTTTCTTCCTGTTTTTGGATATAAAGAATGTTATTTTAAGTGTTTGTATACATTCTTTGAACATCCAGGTAACCAAACCAATAAGGAAAATCCGTATCTTGCTTTTGACATAATTTTAGTGACTGCCACACTTTGCATTCCATGACAAATGTGTGGTCTGCTCCTTTATATAGACAGCATTATTACCTCATGGTCAAGCCTGTAATGTTAAAATGATTTTTTTAAGATGTAAATTGCAGTTTAGCTAATTGGCTATACCTTGTTTTGTTTTAAATAATCATACAGTATTGGGTAGCAATTCTGAATTCTAGACCTGTGGCCCCTGAATCGACCAATTATGAGGTGTACTTTGATCATACACTGGGAAGTGCAGGTCGCCATCTTTGATTTTTATTCAAGTGAATATAGCCGTCAGAAGATACCTGCTACATAGGAAAACCAGTATTAGGCAAATAACCACCACCCCCATTAACAGAAGCAACAAAGGATTTTTTTTTAAATCAGCATTTATTATACAATAGTGTCCTTAATAACAATGTGAAAACTATTCCTGGATAAGTGTATGTTCCTTAACTTGGGACTTGTGGTCTTTAGGAAAACTGCTCAGAACTTAATGACTCCTTATCAGTGTCCTGTTATGTGTAAATAATGAAATACTGTAAGAATATTCGCGGTATCACTCCTTCTGAGTATAAGAACCGTAGCATTAAGCCTTAAACATGTTGTGTACATGAGGTTTAACACCTTAAGACTCAAACTCAGGGTTGAAAACTAAGCTGGGGTCCTTTACTAAAACAAAAATGGCATTATGTAGGACATTCCCTCCCACATACAGTTCAGAACCCTGTGAATTCTTCACAACTTATTACCTACTTGGTATCTATAGATGAGAAAAGGAACTGCAGAGGAGTTTTGAGTTCTCAGCCCTTATCTTTTAAAGACAGCAAAGTTCATATTTCAGCATTTTATAATCAGTTGAGGCTGTTTCTTAATTTTATTTTCTTCAAAGGTTTGTAGCCTTGCTAAAGTTAACATTTACTTGAGCAAATTCCCAAGAACTTTTTTGAGTTGACATTGTTCTTTTTTTTTTTTTCTAGTCTTTTCTCATAGATTTATCATTCACATATATAAACTCTTCCTTAGCCTCATAATGAAAGACTGCTTGCTACATTCTCAAATTTAGTCAGGTAGGCTCATACTGAATTAGGTTTTTTAGTTTGAGTGAAGAAAATAAGATTAGTCATCGAAAGACAGGTGGCTTCATTTCCATACGTATTTGTGACTTGATTATTTATAGTGAGCCGGGGGTGGGGGGGTCTCCACATAAAACTACATAGTAGTTGAAAGAAACCTTTGCAAATCAGTTATGTATATTTTACAGTCTACCATTTACATTAACTGTTTTAAATGAATGACTGAGCATAGACATTACCATAGTTATACCATCATTTTAAATACTACATTTACTGGATGTACCTTTTCATTTGTGGTTAAGCTACTCCCTTTAATTTGATTGTACCTAGTATACTAACTGAAGGAAAAATGCTCTGAAGAGATGCTTGTAAATTTTGAATTTTCTACTTCTTGAAATTTTTTTGTTTCGTTTGTTGAATGGATATTTTTAGTTTAATTTTGCTTTCACTGGAAGTTTTTAAAAAATCAAGCAGAAATAGCAATTGATTGCAGATGTGTATAAATGTACCTCATCTTGCAGTGGGATGACATTGTAAAAAAAGAGAGAGGGAGAGAGAAGAAAACTAAACTTAGGAGGAAAAAAACCCTTCTGTGTGAGCTACTGTTTGGAAAAGAGAACTCTTACTGCATTGCTGATCCACATGATGGACACTTGTTGCTGTTCTCTCTAGCCTGTAGAGGAAATAATGAACAAGGGGATGAGTTACATTTTAAGAGTTTTATCAGCTACCATTACAAAAATCAACTTACTTGGAATTCTTAGACTATAAAACTGAACAAGTAAATATTGGATTTTATTTTCCTTTTGCCTAAGCTAACATAGGAAATGTCCCAAAAGATCATTTTTTCAGGAATGAAAGGTCATTGGCCATTAGAGATAGTGGCCTTATTATGCAATAACAACACCTGAGCTGACCTGCTACTGTCACCTGTAGCATTTATAATAAATACAGCACGATGACCTTCCAGCCCTGGACACTACCTCGATAAAGCAAACCAGAGATCCTCTCTACACTTTCTATGGAAGCCATAAAAGTTGCCATCAATATATCCACTTTCATAGTTCTATACTTTTATACTCTCTAGAATTTTTATAGACTTTATGATAAGATCTTTTTGTCTTAGAGGATAGGTTTTGCAAGATTCAAAGGAAAATCAAACTCCTTGGTTATCCCGACTTTGAAGCTTTAGCTTCAGTAAATTTGTTTAAAGGACCAGATAATGTACCTTTTTCAAAGTCTTCATTTAAGTCAAAACTATTTTGCAGAGTTGCATATCTGGAAAACAAACGTCTTTTTCTTACTCCCTAGTAGAAGCTGTATTGTTATAAGAAACTACTTATAAAGTGGGTTTCTATCTTGTTACTCAGTGTGTTACTCAATAATATATTATTTTGTCACAAGGTTCCTGGAGTTGTTTTTATTTCCTCATGACAGATAAGTGATACACACCTCTCCTTAATCCTCTGTCATCTCACTGAAGCTTCAGTCTCTCTCACTCTTTTCTTGAGTGCCTTCAAAAAGCCAGCATCCTGGAATATTCTTTTCCTGGCCTAAATCCTACCTCTGATTGTTTCATTTTCCATAGGTATTGGAATTAACCCTTTGGCTCTACAAACTAAAACCTTGGATGAGAATTCCGAACGTATTTCTGTTTTGTTTTCCCTTGTCATTTTTAGATTACATTTGAAACTTTCATATCTTATTTCTTCCCATATTATAGCTGTAATAATGAGTTTATCTTTATATTACTCTTCATGTTCTTTACTTGCTCCTGAAATTAAATGTTTCTTTAAAATTAAAGGTTATCAAGTCTTTTGAGCACCTTTGTCCTCTTAGTCTTCCTGAACACCTCCCCTTTCTGATCTGGAATGCTGCTGTGACTGTGTCCTCTCTCTTCCAGAACTATTGTGCAAGGCTGTACCCATGGTTTTATTTTAGTCAAATTAATTTAAAATTGCTCTCTGAGTTTATCAGAAGTCCATTGTTGATTTTTGATCTGCCTCTCTCATCCTCCTGTACCTCGAAAACTCCTAGTTAACTCCTTTTCTGTCTGTTCTCATCTAATTTTGTTTGCTACCTAATATATGAAGGATGTAATAAGAGCGTTGCAATGTATTCTTGTGCTAGGAGTTCCTTCTCCATAAAACTGGCAGTTGGCTAATCAGTCATAGCCAAGCTGGAAACATGTCTTGTCCAGGTCTCTTGTTCCCTTCCAGCTCTCCTCCAAATCTGAAAACAGAAGTCTTTAAAATTAGGAAATTGGATTGCTTTTTTTTTTAAGTAAACGAAGTTATTGAGTATTTTGGCCTTAGTCAAAATCTTTTCTTTCTGACTGAAAATGTCATGCCTCTTTCCTTAAAATTAATAATACTAATACTCAGGTTTTCGAGACTAACTAATAACCACATGAAGTGGGAGTCTAAGAAGGCAGCTGTTAATAAATTCTTAGTCCTTTTTGTCTGGTGACAGTATGTTATTGGTGGGACAGTGCAGAATGGTAAGGATTGGTCATGTTTTGATAATGAATAAATTGCAGACATTTGAAGCCTTCACTGGCAACTTGGAACGGGAAGACCAGTTTACCAAATGCAAAAGGCAGATTTCTTCAGAAATCAGGAGCGAGTCTGTTGTTTCGAATGCTCTTCTTTTTATTGGTCTTGGTACTCACCATTATTGACTTAGAAGTTTACCCAAAGTAACAGCTTTGAAATGTGTGGCTTTTCTCTTCAGTCCCAACAGTGTGACAGTGGAGAGCCACGGGTTCACACCTGGAGGAGCCACATCCCTGAGACAGTGTTGTCTTGCTTTATGTCTTCTGTGACTGGCTTGGCTGGAATCAAGGGAGCCCTGCCCCCAAGAAGCGTCCCCTCTGCTTCCTAGTCCCAGGTTCCTTTCACACTATTTGAGCTTCTCTGGTGAGATCAGGGATGTTACAAATGACTTGAACGTGATTTAGGGACATCAGGAAATAGGGATAGGACATGAAGGGGAAGAAGCTGAAATTTGCTTAACTTCAGAAGAAAAGTTGACGCTTGCTTTGATGGTTTTGATCAACCAAAGAACCTGTCTCTACTGGATGTGCCAAAGAGTCAAGTTGTTTCTAACATACAGCTCCTCAGAACAAACACAGCTTCCTCCCAACCTGTCCCTTACAGGTGAAAGATCAGGACAGAGCCACCAGCTGTCATTCTGCACAGGGCTCAAGGCTGTGTCTGATTGCTTTGAAAGTTGGGAGAAAATACTTTATTCTTCTAGAATCTCTCTCTCCTAGAAATAACTTTTCTATGCTTGATTATTCAACTTACTAGGTTTTATAAAGAGTAAGAAACTGTGTGACACAGTTTTGGTGTTTGCTTCTAACATCGTAACCCCAAGGATACACATATATATATGCATATATATATATATATCAGCCTCTGAAAATTGGACAAATTCTTCCCAATCTTCCATGGCTTGACTAGGCATTGTATTCATTTCTTGACATGAATTCTGTACCGTTGGCAATACTGGCTTTGTCCACAAGGGAGCAACAAAGTACTTTAGCTTCTAATTTACTAAAGAAAAGATCCCCCTTTTAAGTCTTTTACAGACTCGCTGTGCTTATTTACAGAACTTAGTTTTTAAGATATTTTTCCTTATTACTCAGTACAGTAGTTACTCAGCCTTCGTGATGCAAGCACCTAGTGATTTGTGGGTCAGGCATCTGAATTAATCTTCCTGGTTAAGTAATGGTGCCTGAAATTGAAAGCCAGGACCCTCCGCAGGGAGCTTTATTGTGTATTAAATACAGAGTAGGAAGGTGACCCACCTCATTTCTTTCCGTCCAATCCACTGCCTGAGCAGAAGCGGCACATCTCTGTGAAGGACGAGAGCAGCAGGGTAACTGGAATGTGAGTGAGGAAATGCATCCTGCCTTCTCTGTTCCAGATGGACATCTGTCACAGCAGGGAGCAAGTCGGACACTGTGCTGACTCTTGTGTGGTCCCTGCAGCAGCCAGTCCTCCAGGTTAGAATGGACTTTGGGTTCCCTCTCTTGTCAGTTACTTGTTTAGGGCTCGAAACCTCCTCAGCTCTCTCACTCTGACTGTTGTTTGTGCTCACTGCTGCATCCTCTCCACAATAAGCGGGTCAGTAGCCAATTAGTAATAACCAATCAGTAACTCTGTGGAGCCCACCTGGAAAGTCCATCTTAGCTGTTGTCTGCCTGGCTCCCTTCCCCAGCCAAGTCTGACCCTGAGCGTGCAGGCGTCTGCTTGTAACTCCAACACTTGACAAGAAATGAAACTGAAGCTGTGATCCGTTTAGGTAGCAGGTGGCCAGGTGTAACTTGTTTGTTTTTATTTTTGTTTTCCCCAACAGTACTGAAATCACTTGCACTTTTCCTCATTTCGTAAAGAAAAGAAAATCCAATTTGCTTGCCAGGAATTGTTTAGCGTTAGGTTTACAAAGCTTGTTATTGAATGTTGAACATATGTCCAAAGGAGTTTGACAAAACAGAAGCTGCTTGGTCCCTGTTCTGCCTGCTAGGTCATAAGGATTCAGGCCATGTCGCTGGGGTACTTGCATGAAGTCCAGAAGGGGGCAGTGTTCCCCTTCCTCCTGGAAGATGCGATGGCAAGTGGAGTTAGACTCACGTAGGACAGGTACCTCTCCCGTGCACAGAAGTTTAAAGGAGTCTAATCGGTGGGGAGGCAACAGGAAGGTGGGACAGGGTCTCTTACGACAGGAGAGGCACAGGGGAGAGGAGAGCTGCTGGGCCCCGGGGATTGGCAGTGAGGTGAACCTGAGCTTCCCTCCTGAATCTCCAAAGTCACCATGCTTCCCTGAGTCACCTTTTATCTAGCATCCTGTCAGATCCCCCGATGTACTGATCTTCCCCTCATGTTAACTATACCATTATTTTTTTTAGCAAATGAAATGCACTTTTTATTTCAACTCAATCATGATTTTAAGTATAAAAATTTATAGACTGTTAAAACTACTTTTTGTGTATTTTTAACCACTTGATGTAGCATTGTCTATTTTATTCTCATGAGGCTCTGGTACAAGGTGTGCCACTTCATGGTGTTTCTGAGATGCTGGACCTTTGGATGTGTACGGTAACCAACTTAATGCTAATGTTCAAAGTAAACAAAAAAAGTTGCCATATCCGTTGTGTGTCTTTCTTCACTTCATGTCTCCCTTAGCCTCAGTTGATAACAGTTTGACATCTCCTTACTCACTGGGTTGCCTTTTTTCTATAAAGCAGATACTCCTGATCTGCTGTTGTCAGCTGTCCCTAGCCCAGGTTAGAGGCTGCCCAGCCCACAACCCTGCTGGCCACTTTATGAAGGACACACGTTTTCAAGACTGTCGGCTTAGTTAAAGTGACTGGTTCTCTTCACTGCCTGGCTTGAAAAATGGATTGCGTTTCGAACCTGTTTGAAAAAACTTAGCCCAGAGGGAAACAGCTTATAAAATACATCCAGTGAAAGCAGCAACTAGAAAATAGGCAGTTGGGATGAGGTTCTTCTTCCTCTCCTGTCCCCATTCATTCATTTGCTCACTTTTTCTTCTCAGATGTTACCAAGTCCCTTATAGTGCTGGGCACTGACCTGACCACTGGGGTCCAGAGGTGACCAAGACACAGTCCCCATTTGAGTGTTGTTCCCAGTGGTGGAGACAGGACAACAGACCATGTCAGGCGGTGGAGTCCCCACTGAGGCGTGCCCTCCGAGCCGTCCTGGAGCTGGAAGACAGTGTCTGTCACAGCCTCCCCAGCTCAGGACTCAGCCCGCTTGTCCCACCCAAGGAGGCCAGCAAGGGAGTTGAGCTCATAGAAAGGAAATCTTATTGTTCAAGTTTCCCTTTGTGCAAAACCCCTTGTAATGGAAGAGAACTGCCCAAATCATAGAATAACCACTCTTACTCGCAGTCATCCTGTATCTGACTAGATACAGAAGCTGTCACGCTGTTTCCTCATGGGACAGTGCGGCCGCTCACAGTGTCTAGCGGAAGGCAGGCACCTCCAGCACATGGGCACACGTACAGGCACAGCTACGTAAGTGAATTTAAAATTCAAGGAAAGTATCTTTGTACTACACTGTTTTGTATTTTTTTCACAGCTGCTGATTAATAGCTGCTAAATTAATTTTAAGACCCACTAGCGAGTCCTGCCCACTGTTTGGAGAATCCTGTTCTGAAGCAGTTTAAACTTGCATGATTTTATCCCAACAGTAGCCTGCTTTCTATTTCATACAGAACCGGGTGGTTTTACTAGGTCTTCCAACATCTTCAGTCTGGCATGTTTCTATTTCTGACTGGGTTCAAACTCTTGAGTTGTGCTCCCTGCACAGGAGGCTCTCTTTAAGGCCTGCTGGTAATTATGATAATGATCCTGGGGGGAGGGGGTCACACCTTGTGCCCTGACCATTTGCGGGGGGTGGGGTGGGGGTGTCTGCTGCTCTGCCCAGTAAAAGACAAACACATGGCTATCTTCTCCCTTGGATCTGCGCTGATCTTGTGAATGTGGCAAAGATAATGTGTCAGCTTCTGGAGCTGATGCCTCCAAGATGTCTTACAGTTTCTGCCTTTACTCTCTTGAAACATAACTGCCAAGTGCAGAAGCATAGACTAGACCCCTGAATGATGAGAGATTAGCTGCATGGAGAGAGAGGCCTTAGCTGCCCTGCCCTGCACCAGAATTGCGTGAGGACATCTCAGACCCTCCAGTGTAGTCGGCCTCCAGCTAAGTGCACACACTGAGTCCCACTGAGACCCAGAGAACAACTACCCCACACTCCACAGCATCACTGGGATTAAACCATTATTTTTATCAACCACCATGTGAGATCTGGGATAGTTTGTTACACATTGGTTACTAGCTTGGAAGTATCTTCAGATTGGTCTAGTGCACAGTCCCTTATGTAAGAAGCTTAACATTCTGTACTGTAACTGAGGAATAGTTTCAGCTCGCTCTTCTAGGTCCCTGCTACCTCTATATCCAGTCCATCGTTAAGAACTCTGTGAACTGAAAAGAAAGGGGTCCACATGTCCACAGCTGATTAATCTGAAATCAGCCAGCCTTGAAGCCTGTCCTTCTGAGTTCCAACCTTATTTGTGAGTCTATGAGTTAAGAAGTGCCTGGTTTTAGAGCCCGCTGACCAGAAGGCCTTACCCACAGCACCTGTGCTGGAACCAAACTGTTTACTGTCCATGTTCCTTCCCAAGATGTCACTGAGGGAGACAGAGCAAAAGAGAAGACACAGATTTGTTCACAGACCAACCTGGCTCCATCTTTTCTCTCCTACATTATCATTTGTGTGGCTCTGAGCCAGTTTTCACATCTGCAAAAAGGGATATTAATAGCAGCTCCCCACGGCCTCCCTGGTGGCGCAGGGGTTAAAGTCTCAGGACTATTAAGCTATAGCCACTGCAGCATGAGTTCGATCCCCTGCCAGGGAGCTGACACACATGGCGCAGCAGACCTCTCCTGTCTCACCCTCTGTTCCCCTCAGCAGTGTATTTCAGTCAGTCTGCCTGTTCTGCTCCCCACTCTGTCTCTGGTGACTCCTCTCACCCCCTGCACCTCTGGCCTGTACTCCAGTTCTTATATGCATAAATAAATAAAAGTAAATTTTTTTTAAAAAAAGAGCAACTCCCTTAAGGTCATTGTGAGGGTTAAATAAAGCAATGCAGAGGAAGTGAAACTCAGTATTTGGCAGGTAGTACTCGTGACAGGTAGCCCTCAGATGATCCCCAAAGACACCCCATGCCCACCAACAGCTACATGAGTGAGCTTGGAAGTGGACTCTCCAGCCTAGCAGGGTCTCAGGTGATGGCGGCCCAAGGTTGCAGCAACTTCCCGAGAATCCCTGAACCAGAGATATCATCTAAGCTGAGCTCAGATTCACAAGCAACAGAAACTATGTGGTAGTAAATGTCTTTAGTCTTCAGCTACTAAGTTTAGGGATAAATTGTTATGCCACAATGGATAATGAGTACAAAGTACAAATGCTACCTATCAGACTTACAGAAAGTGATCGGTGCAGAGGACACAGCGCTTTGCCAGCCAGACCCCCCCCTCGGGGGAAGGCACCAGTGTGCCCAGCTGCTCCAGTGTGGTTGCCAAAGCTCTTGGCCCAGCCCCTCCCGAGGGACTGCTCTCAGCTGGAGAGAGCCACTTTGCCCAAGAACAAACCTCCTGCCCTCTGAGGCTGCCTGGTCCAAGGACAGCAGAGGCCTAAAGACCAGGAGCTGTTGCCTCAGGGAGGACCGTCTAGAGGACTCATCGGCCTTTCCTGAACTCCCTGTGAGATCAGCAGAGACCTTGCTTGTGAATGCAGCACAGTTCAACCCTGTACCCAACTTCACCTCTATCTAGTCCCACTTCTGGAAGACACTCCAGGTTTACATTTGACAGTGTCAATTTATTGGGTTGTCAGACAAGTCATGACATATTTTTTCTATGTTCTTGTCACAAAAATGCATCATGACTTTTTCAACCACCCACTGACTCCTGGGGAACCTGACCCAGTACAGCGGTCAGGGAGGCAAACTCTAAACTGGGTTTCTCACCCTCTCCGGGCGGCTGGTAATGAAGACCCCACGCCAGTGGTGAGTGGATCTGATGCTCCTGTCCTGCTGAAGGGGTACAGTGGTTAAGCTTTCATCAGTGGTGAACCCACAGAAGGCAATGCACTTGGTGGGGAGGGGTACAATATCACAGGCTTCTGAGAGGCCCAGGGAAGTCCTAATCCTACAGACTGGGCTCTGAAGGCTCTGGGTGAGTGCCTGTGGGTTATCAGGGAAAGATAATGAGTGACTGAGGGTGGTTCATCACCAACGGGGGACAAGTGTGAAAGTCTGGGGAGCCTTGTGTGATTAAAATCCACTGCATTTGTGATTAAAAAACCACATGCAACGCAACTACAGAAAAGTAAAACACATGCGTGCAAAATGTGGGGATGGTTTTGGAATGGGGCAGTGAAAGGAGTCGGAAGAATTCTGAGAAGCATGATAGAAAAAGCCTCGGTTTTTGCTAGCCCCGGTTGCTTTGAACAGACCTTTAGTAGAAATATGTACCTAAAAAATGCTGCTCACCAGAGGAACCTGAGGAAAACAATCCTAAAAAAGACCCTAAACTGCCTCAGAGAAAACGTCAGTCTCCACGAACAGAGCTTCAGCAGAAATCTGGACGTGAAGACTTCAGCAGTGAGGGCTCAGGAGGCAGTGAGCACTCCGTTGCTAGAGACTAGGGAGTGATAATTCTTGTATTGGGGCAGCAGAGCCGAGCAGATGGTGTCTGAACTATGAGAAACAGAATTGACAAGCAATGACCCTGGATATTTTGCCGAGCAGATTTTCTAGGCAAAGTCTGGCTTCTTTTTGTTGTTTATTGTAAGATACAAGAGGAAAAGAAAGAAATTTAGGGAAGAACTGCTAAACAAAAGCAACAAGACTTGATTTGTGACGGATTGCAAAAGATACTGAAATTCAGAAGTGGCTGCCAAAAACCGACCTAGAGAAAAGCGCCCATCCGTGGCTGTACAACTTCAGCTAGAACCCCAGAAGGATCCAAAGGTCAATCGCAGGAGACTCAAGGTTGTGTTTGTTTTCTAGAGCTGCCGTCACAGAAGCACCACAAACTGGCTCCTTCCACAAACATGAACTGTCTCACGGTTCTGGAGGCTACACGCCAAGGCCAAGCGGCAGCAGGCTCGGTTCCTTCTGAAGCCTGAGTGCCTGTCCATGCTGCTTGCCTCACTTCTGCTGGTTTGCTGGCAGCCGTTGTTCTTTGGCTGTGGCCGCATGGCCCATCTCCCTGCCTGCATTTTCACATGGTCCACTCTGTGGGCATGTCTGTGTCCAACTTCCCCCTTTTCTAAGGACACCATTCCTGTTGGACTAAGGGTGCACTTATTCCGGGTCAATGTCATCTTAACAAATTTACCTCTGCAACAACCCTATTTGCAAATAAGGTCACATGGAGAGGGGGTTAGGACTTCAATATATGAATTTGGAAAGAGGACACAATTCCATCTATATCGAAGATATTCTGCATAGGTCTCTTTTTTTTAAGGTTTATTTATGCATACAGGAACTGGGGTACAGGCCAGAGGTGTGGGGGTGAGTGAGAGGATTCACCAGAGACAAAATGGGAACAGAACAGTCAGACTGACTATAGTGGACTGCTGAGGGGAGCAGCGGTTGAGACAGGAGAGGTCTGCTAGCCACATGGGTCACCTTCCTAGCCGGGGGGTCGAACTTGTGCTGCAGTGGCTGCAGATACTTAACAATGCGGTGCTTAACCCCTTGCGCCACACAGGGAGGCCCTTCATAGGTCTCATTAAACCAGAGGTTCTCCTATCAGTTGAAAGGCCTTAAAGATCAACACTGAGGTTTCCGTGGGCAAGAAATTCACTGGGAACCACAGCATCAGCTCCTGCTGGCTCCTGCCAGCCTAGCGGCCTATCCCATGAATTTTGGACTTGTCTAGGAAACCCTCACAATTGTGTAAGCCAGTTCCTTGCAACAAATCTCTGGTCGGACACAGAGGTACACAGATCCATAGAAAAAGCTGTATCTCCTGCTGGTTCGGTCTCCCAGGTAGAGCCCTGACCAGTGCACACCTGGGCCAGCTAGCTAACGGTTCATTTTAAAAATGACTGATTTCCAGGGAACCCGACTGCAGGTCACGACTCGCCTGTCCTAAACAGCTGCCATATGGTATCTGTGAATATGGACTTGATGTTAAAGACAAGACCAGGGAAGAGGGAAAGTGCTCAGGGCCAGACCTTTCCAGGCTAGTATCTGTGCCGCCCACCAATGCCCAGTCTAAGTGACCGTAGGTGGTGCTAGATCACATTTTGTGAGGCTGTCATGTGAATGGGAGCAGAGCGTGACCAGCTTGAGTCAGTGGGCACAGATTAATCCCAGGAGGATGTCTGCTGAGGAAGTCCCCTCTTGCATAAATGAATGGGGCTGGTGGGGGTGAGTACAAAGGCACAGTCCCTGCCACCCCATGTGTGCCAAGAGATCAAAGTCCAGTGCTGAAAGAGGGCTGCTCGGAGCTCCCCAGAGTCAGGAACATGGACTGGAGAGAAGCCAACAGTTGGTATTCAGCTTGTGGAAAGACTTGCTGGCCATGGCTCTGTGAGACTCCATGTAGGAAGCCTCTGAGCTGCTTTGCTGGACATTGCCGCTCGGGTTTCTTCACCTGGGCTGGGCCCGTGAGGGTGTTCTGGACTATAGGCCGGTGTGGTGGGAATGGAGACCCAGGAGCTCATTGGGAAAGTGGGCCAGGTGGGGCTGGACCAGAACTTTTAAAGACCCAGAAAGCAGGCAGGCGAGGTGAATGTAGGTGATTGGGGCTAGCAAATAACACCCCACACAATCTCAGACCACAGGTTGGTGCTCGCCCTGGAAAGCTACAAAATTAGAACTTCAAATATTAGACAGTCACAAATTAAGATTCTTATTTACCTTCCTCCCACTCAGAGAACCACTTCTTTCTGCCAGGGTGGCTACCACACAGAGAATGAGTAGAATTATATATTTGGGGATGAGGTGGCATGTTTGGTTAGGGTCTGTTAAGACCCACACCCACTGTCTTGTGGAAAGAACAGGGCCCTTTTCAAAGGATTTGGTTTTTTCCACCTCTTTAAGGTCCAAGTTTCTAGACTCTAGGGAGGGTCAAGGAGGGGGTGGGGGACTTCAGCTCAGGAGACCAGGGGTGGAGAATCTGGGGCCTCCTCCAGACTCGGGAGCCCACTCTGGTGAGTCCTGAGGGTGGTCCCAGAAGTGGGCCGTGGAATGTGAGGACTGTGGGTAAGCAGGCTCTGTCAAGCCCCCCTGAGCAATAACTAGCAGATTATCCTTGGCTTCCCTCCAGCCTGTTTTGCATGTAAAAGGTGGGGTGGGGGGGTACCTGGTGGCGCAAGGAGTTAAGCACTGCACTATGAAGCATCCACAGTCACTGCAGTACAAGTTCGATCCCCAGCCAGGGAGGTGACCCACATGGCACAGCAGACCTCTCCTGTCTTGACTGCTGCTCCCCTCAGCGCTATATTTCAGTGGATCTGCCTGTTCTGTTCCCTGCTCTGCCTCTGGTGAATCCCTCTCACCCCCCACATCTCTGGCCTGTATGGGGGTGCGGGGAGGCACATCAGGCAGGTGGGCTTTAGGTTCAACAGTCAGAACTCTGTGTTTGGCATTCTTTGGAGTCTCACCTCTCATTTTATTGGTGAGGAGGAAATTAACCCCTGAAACCACACTGCAAATTCACGGCCAGGCCCCATCCTTCAGGAGGTCAGTCCCAGGACTCTGGCGTGTTGGTGTGGCTCCTATTCTCCGGTCTTTCCAAGTAGTATACATATTCTAGTTGAATCATATTTTAAAACAAGGGAGCAGCATAGAGAGTGAGCCAAAAAAGAGCAGTGGGCCCCGGCTCCTTTCTTGCTTGACAGTCACTGTGTAGCAGCCTTGGCACAGCGACTTTCCATTCTGAGTCAGGTTTGTCTTGTGCTGAGGTTGTTGCTTTCTCTGAGCACACCCTGCCCCATGGCAGGAGCTGGGAAGTCTGAGAAACAATTTCTTCACTGCTGGACTGACGGTGTGTGGAAAGAGCACCCACCTGCAAAGTGGGCTTCCAGTCCTCAGTCGGTCCACCTCTCTGGGCCCACATCCACCCTTGCAGACCAGCTCAAGCATCACCTCCGCCATGCCTGAGTCTTCCCCAAGCAGAGCTGGTCCCCCTCGCCCCTCTTGCAGCTGCACCTGGCTGGCGCAGTCCTGAGTCCTCGTTCACAGCTGTGGCAGACAGGTCTCCTCGTCCTCTGTGAGCTCTGGAGTGAGGAAACTGGCCTTGAATATCTCTGTCTAGCTATAGCACACGAAAGGTACTTGAGAGGCAAGTACCTAGTAATGGAGATGCTCCCAAGAGTAAGAGGGTCGCTTCCTTACTTAAGAGTCTGAGATAGGGCCCTCCCTGGTGGCGCAGTGGGTTAAGCAAAGCACTATGAAGCAAACCACAGCCACTGCAGCACGAGTTCGATCCCTGCTGCCGGCCAGGAAGGGGACCCACGTAGTGTGGCAGACCTCTCCTGCCTCACCCACTGCTCCCCTCAGCAGTGTATGTCAGTTAATCTGCCTGTTCTGTTCTCCACTCTGTCTCTGGTGGATCCTCTCACCCCCACACACACCTCTGACCTGTACCCCAGTTCTCGTATGCATAAATAAATCTTAAAAAAAAAAAAGTCTGTGATGACCCCAATCTCACTTCCAGACTGAGGCTAAAAGGTACAGAGAGATAAATGGCCCAGGATTCCTAAACTCTCAAACCGAGAGGGCTAGCTCCAACTGCCCCAAGCCAGTGGGTCTCCAGACACGAAGACATGAGTATGCACCAATACACAGGTGTGATGAGGGCTAGGTCAGATGAGCGTTCCTCCTGCAGGTATACGTCCATCACCTGAGAGCAGCTGGAGGCCTGCATTCGGGAGTCCCTGTGCTTGTCCCGTAGGTGAGAGGACAGAGTGGCTCTCCGGGGGAATAGGAATGGAGGCAAAGACTATGCAGACAGCCGAGTGATTCGCTCCATCACACACGTGTTGAGGATCCGGCTCTCAGGTGGTCTCAGTTTCCCATCTGGATTGTGCTGACCAAAGAGCGACTCGGCCAAGCTAAGGTCTGCAAGCCTCCCTGAACATCGAGGGCAGGGCAGAAAGCTAGGAAGAGTCACTTTTGATGTGGAGCTTTTAAGCAGAATCCTCCTTGGTGTGGTTTGAAACAGTGCCACGGTGTTTGGATCACGGCTAAATTAGCCCCGGGTAAAGGCTGGGAATGAAGGCATGTCTAAATATAACTGGGACACACGGCCTGTGGGTAGAGTGGAAGAACCCTACCTACCTAGAGGCCTAGGACAGTAGGAAAAATCGAACCCACTCTCATTCCCACTTTGCCAGCTCTGGGTGCTTTTTAAAGGTAGAGAAAAAACACAGGCGGTAGGGGTCAAACCAGGTCTCTGGGCACTTCCGCCGCTTCCAGGTGCCAGAGAAGAAAATGCCAATTGTTGGGGGGGGGAGGGAAGGGGAGGAGGAGAGGAGGCAGGAAGGAGAAGGGAGGGGCCTCCTGAAAGGTCTGGCGCCACCAGGTTGCGGATGTCAGCAAGGTTGTGCAGGTGATTTGTGGAGCCAGTGGGTGAAGGCTCCCAGCGCTAGGGGCCATGGAGACAGACAGCTTTTATTAGAAGGCTTCCGTTTCTCTCGCGCGACACTAGTTTAGTCCAGCCACTCTTGGCAAATAGCCTGACTGTCCTTAGCGCAGGGCAGATTCGATTTAATTTGAGGCTGAGCGAGAGAACTTTGGCAAAAGGACTCCGCATAGGGCGACTGCAGTCCCCAAGGGGCCGAAACTGAAAGTGGGTCCTTGCCTTTGGACAAAGCAAGCCCCTCTCGACTTCCCATCAATAAAATTACGGGAGTTAAGCCCCACAATCTCTACACCCCCCTATGCCATAGACTGTCATCCTACAGTTCTAGGAAAGTTCGGGCTCTAGGGGGCAGGAAAGTATCCCCCCAGGGCGCGGGAAACACTCTCAGGCCGCACCCACCCTCGGGCAGCAGAGCCTGGAACTAGCTGAAGTAGTGTGAACCCCGTGCCCCCTTCACTTTTGTTCCCCAAGTTGCCAACACTCAGCTGAACAAGTGTCCGGGGCTGATAAAGAGGTCAGGGACAGACAATGCGTCCTCCAACGTGTAGCTGACGCCGGCGCCCCGGGAGGCGTCTGGTCTTGCAGGGAAGGGGCGTGGCGGGGAAGCGGACTCCTGGGTCCCTGGTGTGGCGGGCGCGGCGGGTGCGGCGGGGACGCGCGGTTCCCGGGCTCGTGATCGAGGGCGCGTGGGGCTCCCGGGTTGCGGGCGTGGCGGGAACGGGGCTCCCGCGTCGCGGGCGCCGGGCAGCCCCGAGGGGCGTCGCTTGCCGCCACCGCGCCGTCCCGGGACGTGGCGCCTGCAGAGGCGTGGCCGGGGTCGGTGGGGGCCGCTGCCCGGCAGACGCCGGGTCCTCGCCGCAGACGAACTCGTCCTTCCTGGACGTGACACGCTCCGCGCTCCTCGACCACAAACAAGGAAGCTTGGGGGAACGCCCGGCGGGCGCCGAGCCCTGTGCTGGGCCGGGGCTCCGTGTGGGCTGCGCGCCGAGCGGGAGGAGGGGCGCCCATGGCAACGCGTGTGGGCTGGGAGGGGACGCGTGTGAAACGCTCCTTTCTCCAGATTCGCTGCGGCCCCCACTCGCCGCCCCCGCCGTCTGAATAGCTATTCTGTCTCGGCGGATCCCCGCGTCGGGGCGGCTGATTGTTTAACTGGCAGACTGGCTGGCTTTGTAGAACTTCCAGACGCCTCTTCGGGACAGGTCGTGGGGGAGGGTGCAGAAATCTGTTTTCAGAAAAAGCTAGGCAGAAATAACCCTGCCTCTGGTCTGCTTTCTTTTCTTTCTTTTTAAGATTTATTTATTTATGCATACAAGCACTGGGGTACAGGCCAGAGGTGTGGGGGTGGTGAGAGGATTCACCAGAGAGCGGTGAGCAGAACAGGCAGATCAACAGAAGTACACTGCTGAGGGGAGCAGTGGTGTGGCAGGAGAGGTCTACTGCGCCATGTGGGTCCCCTGGCCGGCAGCAGGGATCGAACTTGCGCTGCAGTGGTTGCGGTTTGCTTCATAGTGCGTTGCTTAACCCACTGCGCTACCAGGGAGGCCCTGGTCTGCTTTCTTTTGATCCTCTTATGCTGCCTTGGCCCGTGGATGTGGCAGCGGCAACGACCCCATTTTATTTTATTTTTTTTAAAGGGTATTTTTTTTAAAGATTTATTTATTTATGCATACAAGCACTGGGGTACAGGCCAGAGGTGTAGGGGGGTGAGAGGATTCACCACAGAGAGCGGGGAGC
>JAGFMF010011723.1:3288448-3330382 GCA_019455555.1 Galemys pyrenaicus | reverse complement strand
AGGGGAGCAGCGGGCACAGCAGGAGAGGTCTGCCACACCATGTGGGTCCCCACCCTGGCCGGCAGCAGGGATCGAACTCGTGCTGCAGTGGCTGCAATTCGCTTCGTAGTGCGTTGCTTAACCCACTGCGCCACCAGGGGAGGCCCAATGACCCCATTTTAAGGAAGGCAAAACTGAGGGGTGAAGTGACTTGGCCAAAAGTACATGGAAGAGGCCTCCCTGCTGGTGCAGCGGATTGAGCTCCGTGCTGTGATGCATTCGATCCGATCCCCGGCCAGGCAGGGGACCCACATGGCACTGCAGACCTCTCCTGCCTTGCCCAGTGCTCTCCTCAGCAGTGTACTTCAGTCGATCTGCCTGCTCCCCACTCTGTCTCTGGTGAATCCTCTTACTTCCCGCGCTCCAGCTCTTATATGCATAAATATATAAATCTTAAAAAAAAAAAAAAGGCACGTGGAAGATACTAGTAGCAGAAGCGATGGGACTCCAGGTCCTCCACCGCCAGTCCCCATTGTCATCTATGCTGTGCCTAAACTTTGACAGGCCGGTCTCCCTGTTCTTCTGCTGCTGCCTCTGGTGAGGGAATGGAAGGCTTCAAGGATCTATGAGCCAGGAGGGAGGGAGGAAGTCCTGGATCCTGTTCTGAGCAACCTGACTTCCTTTCGAGGTGACTCCACATTTCCCCAGCTAGCTCCCCAAAACTTCTCAGGGTGCCATTTCCTGCCTCACTCTATTAAGATCCAGGCAAAGGACAAGCACTCCTGACTTCTTTTTTTTTTTTAAAGATTTATTTATGCATACAAGCACTGAGGTACAGGCCAGAGGTGTGGGGGGTGAGAGGATTCACCACAGAAGCACTCCTGACTTCTTGTCAATAAATCCAGTTAAAGGCCACTTTAATGTGTTGGGACTCCTGGACTTCAAGCCTCCTCCCCATCTGGGGGGCCTGTTTCACAGTCTGTCTAGTGGGACTATGGCAGCCCCTACGAAGGCTTCTAGCGCTTCTAGGATTTTAATGCAGATACTTTCTCCACAGGCAACAGCTGCCCTTAAGGCATTCAGTTTTCTTCCTTATATCATCACATCTGCCTCCCTAGCACCTGTGTGCACAGTAGTGCTCAATAAAAGGTTACTGAATACATAAAAAGGACCGTGCCTGTCCCCTCTCCCTAGCACAGTGTCAGGGACGACCAAAAGTACAAAGAGAAAAACAAGGCTAACCCTTAGGACACATCTCTGCTCTGCCTGGGAGAGGCTGATGGCTGCCTGCTGAGGCTGGTGGGACAGCAGGAACAGTTCCAGCAGAAGCCGGGTTGATTGGATTTCCCCCCCCCCCCCTCCACTACTTCAGCTAGCAGCTTTGAACCCTAGGATTCCTAGGTGTTCCTTGGTCCATGGATGCATCAGGACGATGGTTATCATTTTACAGATGTCAAACCAGGGAAGTGGGTGACTTGGCCAAGGGCACACCAGAAAGTATGAACTTGCAGGCACAGGGCCATTTTCTCACTCACTGAAGATAGTATAATAATAATAATAGTAATGATGATTTTATAGACTCGCAGAAATGGAAGGGAAGGCTATGCCTCTAAGCACTGGGGCAGCAGCTGTGCATAAGACGCTCTTTCCTTAGGTGTTTGCACCTGGTCCCTAAGCAGACCTGGCCCCAGCACTGGACACACAGGATGAACACGCCACGGTCTTTGCCTTGGAGGAATTGATACCACAGGTCTTGGGGACAGCTGAGCATACAGATTAACCCAGCCCCTCAAGGCAGTTTTCATAAAGTGGACAGCAGGGCTTGGGAACTCAGGCACTGAGAGGCCTTGCATGTTGGGTTGGGTTGGTTTGTTTTAACATCTCTGCCATCTTTGGCAGAGATAGTTCCCTTGAGGGAAATATCGGCAGCTGGGCCTGCTACCCTTCACCCAACTTGGATGTCACACCAAAAGGAGAAAGCACTTGGGTGCCGTCCCTGTCTTTCTCCTGGAGTTACCTCATGTGGTTTCCCAAAGACCTCAGGAACAAGTTTGCTGCCCTTCCCTGTGATTCGGCTTCTATCTACCGTGGTAACAGAGAGTGGTCAAATTTGAGGGGGTTGAGATTTTACTATGTATTTGATTAATGCTCTAAGTGTTCTCAATTTATTTTTCAAATACATACATTTATTGATACATGCATGGGGATCAAACAGTCACACACATGATACAGACTTCAAAAGTACAAAAGAGATCCAGCGAAAAGTAAGTATTCCTCCCTCCCCTGTCCCCATCTCTCTGTGTGCCTCTACAGAAGTAGCCGAGTCTCTGAGGAGTTTAAAAGATGTGGTCTGTGGAATCATCGTACTGCCTGCTCCCCAGGCTGCAAATGTTCAAGTTGGAATCCTGAAGTTAGAAAGATAGTTCCATTTGCCCCTCTTTCTAGATAAGGAGACTGTGGCCAGACGGTTGAACTCACGCCACATCTAGAACCAGCATTCCCAACCCTTTTGGCTACACCATGTTTTGCGGAGTGTGTGAGACAGTGTGTGTTTCCTTAGAAGCAAATCCTTTTTCAAATGAAATCCGGCCTGGAAACACACATTCAGAATAAACAAAAGCAGAGCCCCTTCTTCTGCTCACTAGGAGATGGGAAGCTCCTCCACAGGTCCCCCTAGGGATTGGAGGGGCCCCCCCCCCGACAGTGTCTCTTGCTTTCATGCAGCTCCTGAGGAGCTCATATCCTTGGAACTCAGGGGTTAGGAGATCACCACCTTAAGTGACACCTGGAGGTGAGAAGAATTGGGTATATGGATGGCCAAATCCAAGGTGGGAAGAAGTTTGAGCTGAACTCTCTGTGTGAATCTTGGGGTCCCCCCCAAGGACCTGGTAAACTCCATGAATCCCTCCAACCCACAGAAGGCAGCTGTGTGGAGAAGGCTGCTTGGCACCCACGCTTCCCCAAGAAGTCAGCCTCCTTTGAGCCTCTGCATCAAGTCAAGCACTTTTGTTTTTTTAAAGGATTTATTTTATTTATTAACGCATACAAGAACTAGGATCTAAACCAGAGGTTGGTGGGGTGATGGGGAGAGTGGGAGAGAGGATTCACCAGAGACAGAGTGGGGAACAAGCATATGGACTGAAATACACTGCTGAGGGGAGCAGCTGGTGAGGTAGGAAAGGTCTGCTGCGCCATGTGGGTCCTCTCCCTGGCCGGGGATCGAACTTACACTGCAGTGGCTGCGGAAGCTCCACAGTGCGGCGCTCAACCCCTTGCACCACCAGGGAGGCCCAAGTCAAGCACTTTTTGTGCCCGACACAGTCCTTCCAAGTGTCCAAGTCTATGGGCACTGTCCTCTCACTGCTCTCATTAAACTGGAGAGAAGACAGGAAAAGCAATAAGGTTTAGGCAGATGTGATCTGGGTGTCAGTTAAGGCGGGCAGACAGGTACGTGGTCTCTGGATGCAGAGACGTGGGAGTAGGGCGGTGGGGTTGGGGAGGCAGAAGGGACGCTGTCATTGGCCAGAGAGAAGCTGCGGGCAGCACTGCCTTCCAGGGGAAGCTGCGTCACTCTTCTCCAGAGATGTGGTCAAAGGTGGGACCTGACCCCTTCACCGCAGCTTAATTAAACTAACTGGTTTGAGGGACTCGCATTAGAGTTTAGGAAGATCACAGCAGACCTCCTTCTCCGTAGTAATAACCTCTATCCTCCCAGGGGCCAGGCTCACCCTTCTCCTCACACTCGTGGCCTCTGTCTCCTCTGCCAGAAGCCTCTCCCGATCTGCAAGGACGGGTCCCCTACCCAAGCCCATGCCTTGTCAGGAGGCTTTCCCCTCCGCCCTTCATTGAGTATCACCCCGCCGCATTCTCAGTCCGCTCCTGCTGACCCCCCCAGCACACGCTGCTCTCCAGTGCCCACAGCACCCATGACCGTCTGGCGTTCTGTAATTTGTTTGTTGGTTCTTGTCCCATTGGACGTGAGCTCCATAAGGCAAAAAGTGTGTCCCTGGTGGCAGAACAGCACCGGCACACAGTAGCAATGCAATAAACATTTGTGGAGTGAATGCGTGCACGCGCAACTCCCCCTTAATGGTTGTCTGTACAGTCCTCCCGAGCGTGGAGGGGGTGCTCACGTGGGCCAGGAGCTTTGAGCTCAGGGGAAGGGACTGCCACGGGCCTTGGGACCAGCAGGTGTGCTTCTCGCTGCCCCACGGTGCGCTGTCACCGCAGACACTGAGCTGAGACCCAGAGAGAAGGGGCAGTCACGGGTGACTGCATTGTCCCTTCAGATCCCAACACTCAGTGTGTCCTTAACCTGCCCTTGGCTCCTCCATGAATCAGCAAGTTCCTGCCTCTGGGGTTGCAGCAATTCCCTCGGGGCAGATCAGAGGATCTTGCACAACATTAAGTAACACATCTGGGAGGGCAGGAGGTTCACAAAACCAGTCTGGGAGCTAGAGTCATCCAGGGCTGAACCTGGGTCTTTGTAGGGAGACCCCCGACCCAGGAAACTGCTGGTACTGAGAACTGGGGCATTGAGGGAGGTCTCCAGACTGAAAACAGACACCTCCAGTACAAGCAGTTGAAGAAACTGTTGCAGGGCGGCGAATCTTCACAGAAAATGAAAGCAGCTGTGCCTGCTACCCACCACCACTTAGAGGAAAACTGAATAAGGATAAACAAGGGGTCACGCCTCCTTTTGAAGCCTGTTCCTTGGGGGTGTTGCGCATTGGGAAACTCCCTGATGTCCTTGTAAATATCCAGCTTCCACATCATCAAGATTTGAAATGTGGCACTTTCTGATTTATAATCTGCCTTCAAAGACAGGAATCCTCCTCGCATCTACATCTAGATACCCTCATCAGCGGCTCAGTGGACCCTGTGAGGGAACTGCAAGGACCCCCCATTTTAGGAAAGGGGTAACGGAAGCGGGGTGGCTAGAGTAGGTAAGTCAGGTGGTTCATGTCGGGCCTCCCCGCTGGAGCTCCTCCCAGTGTGGCGCTGCCCTGTGCAGTCCTGGAACACACCTGGGCTGGCGCAGGGCGGGAGGCTCTGGTGCAGGCGACAGGAGAAGTCAAGACCCAGAGGGGCCAAGGGGTCCAAACGGACTCCCCGACTGAGCCCAGGCTTTGGAGTCAGACAAACCCGGACTCGCATCCTGGGCTCTCCCTTCACCACCTCTACCTGGCAGGTTCTGACCTCTGCGTGCCTTGGTTTCGTCATCCATAGAATGGGGGTGATGTTACAGGGTAACTTTAATGTAAAATGGATTTGCTTGGCTGGGTCCTCACCCACTCTCGAAAGGCACTTAGAATAAGTACTAATTGTAGGCACACGAGACAAAGGTTGATAAAGGGTTTTATTTTACAAAAGAAGGGGGAATAAAGTCATGAATAATATAAGGAGAAGAGAGGGATACAAATTTGTAAATATTTTACTAGATTTTTTGAATTGGAACATAAAGGTGCGCTGAGAGCTGGGTTTGAATGAAGAGAGCCCCCCAAGGCCCACATGTTTAATTTTATACTTAGCCTGGCTGCTGAACTCCACCCTCAGGTCCCAGCGACCCACTCTTACATGATGACCTTAAAGGATTTGTGGTTTTGGGATATTGTTGGTCTAGAGTAGAGTTGGAATCTATAAACCTATTTATTTAATTCCTTCAGGATTACCTTGCCCCCTAACAATAATACCCACATCACAGGGAGCTGTAAGGTTGAACAGATGTGTGTTATTGCTGAGAGTGTGCCTGACGTGCCGCTGCTATTATTATGCCTCTCATTCTTGTTATATTTACAGTATCTCATGCTTCTTAAGTGAAATATCCAGAGACGGGTGACAAAGAGTCTCTTGGGGCAGGCACGCAAGATGTCACCCTGTCCTTCATCCCAGCCTTTCTGTACCCCTGCCACCCTCACCCCTTCCAAAAGCTCACTCTGGGCTGGTTCTCTCCCAACCTCCAGAAACCTCCCTGCCACCGCCTGGCACCACCTCCGCAGCTGCCCGGCTGCTTTGGCCAGGAATGAATGGCCTCCCCCGTGGCCCCAGGCTGTGGTCAATCCACCCCTGCCTGTGGCAGTTCCTGGGGCCTGGATGTTCCTGGCAGGCTGCAGTGCTTCCTTGGTAGGATGCCCCACCACGCCCTGCGGGCCCCCTCTATTCTGGGAGCTGTAATTTAGACAGCCTTCCCTGCCCAACTGCTATCTGTGGCTGCAGTCACGGATGCCAAGGGCCCTGCCCACCCCCCACTAGGCTAACTTTTCATAAACAGCTCTCGGGCTGCCCTGTTATCTTGGGCTCCATGCCTCTGGGGAGGAGACCCTGCCACACTGAAGATATAAAAGACCCCTCAATCTTTTGATTGAGCTTCTGGGGGAAGCTGGTCTGATGTGGGCAGAGGCAGGAGGGGACCCACACACAGGAGAAGCCAACACAGCATCCTCAGAACATGACTCTGACATGTGCCAGGGTGGAGTGCTGTGCAAAAAAGAGGAGAGCCTGTCATTATCCCCCCAACACCATTGGATCTGGCTTGACCTGGGCTGTGGTCACCCCAAAGACCTCAGCTGGGCGTGCTCAGCCATGAAAAGAAGGAGGGGTGGGGAGTCAGTAACAGTGCAACTAAAGTGATGTTCCTAAAATGCAAAGGTGGCAGCCCTAGCACCAAATCTTCAGTGATTCTCTATGGGCCATAAGAACAGCTACCCTCTGCCTTTTCCACCACTCACCCCAGGGCCTTTGCACAATCTCTCCCCTGTCTACAGTTTTCTTCATCTAATTTCTTCATATCCAGCAGGTCTCAGCTTGGAAGCCATGTCATGGAATCTTCTCTCTCTCACATTACCACTCCTATACACTGGTCTTTTCTTTGGACTGGAACGAGAGGCCCTTCCCAAAGTCCCTTTTTATCTCCCTAGCTGACTATACATGCACCCAGGGCAGGAACTTGGTCCTGTGAACATTGTTTCTCTTTCATCTAGTCAGTCCTGGCGTGTGGTAGATGGTCAAAGAAATGCTTGAATGAATGAATGAGTCCTCTGCCTTTCCAGGGTGAGCAGGTGGCTGGTGGGGGAGGGGGGCGGGGAGCAGGGTATTTTCTCTGTTGTGCTCTTCCTTTTCCCAGGAGCCCAGGTCTTAGTATTCTGTCCCTTTTTCCTCTAAGTATACCTTCAGGTTTGCTGCAATGTCCTTATCTAGAAAATGTTGTTGCTGTGGTGAGGGGCCTGCTGACGGGAGCTCCATGGACTGTAGGAGCATGCTAGGATAAGGCAGTCATCCTTGAGGTGAGAGGGAGGAGGGCACAGAAAGAGGAAAGCCTCAGGCCACGGTCACTTACGAGCAGCAGGTGTCACTGGGAGGCAAGGCGGGTCTCGTGCCAGATGGGGGCTCAGGTTCTTTGCTTGGCCTGTCTGCTATGATACAGACACACATTTTGTATTTTGCTTGCTCCAAAGACAAATTGCAAAGAATAACCTACTAGTACCTCAACAAGGATGGAGTGAGATGGTTCTAACTGTTGTCTCCATAAACTATTGGGGAACTTCTGAAATTTCTGCTCCCAAATTATATTTGGATCCTTTCTCTCCATCGGGTCTCCCCTCCTGAAGTTGCTCTTGGATTGGTCCCAGATCACCTACCCCACTCAGAGGCTGGGAAAGCATGGTGACTGCAGCTGCTTCCGCCTGCAAATAGCATGAGACCTGCTTCCAGGAATATAACCAAAGAGCCAACACCTAGGCCCAGCCTTTTAGAAAGAGACCAATGGGGGCTCAGGCCCTACCTTCCTGTTCCTGGAGGCCAGAGGTGACCTAAGCCAGGCCTGGGGAGGTCAGTCAATCTAGCGACAAAACATCCAAAGTGTCTGCTCTGGCTGGGTCACATGATCCAGACAGGCTCCCACCTCAGGGCCTTTGCACTTGCTGCTCCTTCTGCCTGATGTTCTGGCCTCAGATTTCTCACTCCATCAGGCTGTTACAGGGTGGTCCCCAGGAAAAGGGGCAATTTCAGGTTCCCTGCCGCACCCAAAGGAGGGTAGAGCTGAGCAGGGAGAAGAAGAAACTAGAGAGGGGACTAGAGAAGGAAGGGAGTAGGATATGGTGAGCAAGAAGGAGAACTGGAGGAGGCACATGGAGAAGAAATTGAGAGAGACATGTGAAGAAATTGTGCTGGCTTCTTGGTCCTGGACTGGTTGGAACAGATGTGGGCGAGAGACCCGTGGGGAGGTTAACAATGGCAACTTTTATCTTGATTTTGATTTTGTTGTTTTCCTTCTAGACTTGTCTGTTTCTGACCTTTTTCTATAGGTTTCCACCAAAAGGGTCTTTAGACTGTGGCAGGCTTTAGGGCCTTGCTTTGAGCCAGTCCTGTTTGACTGGACTTTTATCCATGAGAGAATGGGTAACTTTGGGTTCTTGATTTAGTAACTATATTTTTTTTTTGCCTTTTCTGTATTGTTCACTAGTTGTATTAAAGTTCCTTTCCAGGGATCTCCCGGTGGCACAGTGGGTTGAGCACAGCACTGTGGGGCTTCCACAGCCACTGCAGCGCGAATTTAATCCACAGCCAGAGAGAGGACCCACATGGCGCAGAAGACCTCTCCTGTCTCGCCCGCTGCTCCCCTCAGCAGTGTACTTCAGTTCATCTGCCTGTTCTGCTCCCCACTCTGTCTCTGGTGAATCCTCTCACCCCCCCACACACACAGCTCTGGCCTGTACCCCAGCTCTTGTGTGCATAAATAAATAAATAAATAAAATCATTAAAAAAAGAATAAAGTTCTTTTCCATTAAAGATCTTATTTTTTGTCCTGATGCAGTGGATGGCAGAATCTATTTAGAGTGGGCAGGACTGGAGGTTCTGGGGTGCTCCTCTCCCTGCCCTGTAACAAGGCCTTTGTTTAAATTGTCCCTTCCCAGTTGAACCTTCCTTGTCCACCCTATTTCAACTGAACCTCCCTGCTCCATCCCTCCTTGCTTTATTTTCCTCTATAGCCTTCCCTTATGCTATTTGACATACTGGGTCCTCCCTCCCTTTGTGCCTTCCTTCGTTCATCCCTTTCTCTCTCTCTCTCTCTCTGTATCAGTTTTGTTTGTAGATACAGCTCTGGTTTATTTGTCCACTGTGTGAACAGATCATCCTAATAGATTTCATGTGGCAGCTTGAAGCAGCATTTAGTATCTCCCACAGTTTCGGTGAGCCAGGGGTCCCCACCAGGTTCCAGTCATCTCCAGGCCTGATGGGGTTACAGGGCAACCCTGATATAAAAAGGGTTTGCTTGACTGGGTTTTTACCCGTGCACTTGAAAGGTATTTATAATAAGCCCCAAGTGAGGGCACACACAACAAAGGTTAATAAAGGGTTTTATTTACAAAAGAAAGGAAATAAAGTAATGAATAATATAAGGAGAAGAGAGGGATACAAATTCATAAATGTTTTACCAGTTTTTTGAGCTGGAACAGCACGCTGAGAGCTGGCTCCAAATAAGACAGACCCCAAGGCCCACATGTCTGGTTTTATATTAAGCGTGGCTGTTTAATTTTACTTTTAGGTTTTAATGATCCACTCTTCGATGATGACCTTATGTTACAGGGCAACTCTTATATAAAATGGGTTCCCTTCACTGGGTCCTCCACCCGCAGGCTCAGAAGACTTTTAAAAAGTCCCAACTCCAGGTACACGTGGCAAAAGTTATTAACAGGTTTTATTTTACGAAAGAAGGGGAATAAAATAGTAATAACACCAAGGGAAAAAGAGAGGGATACAAATCCACAAATATCCTACTAGATTTTTTAAGCAATGGCACGTTGAGAGCTGGCTCCGAATTAAGTGAGATGGCTCCAGAGGAAGAGAGATCGCTCCCAAAGGAAGGGGTTTGGTTCCTCAGTAAGAGAGCGAGCCCCAGGCTCACCTCTAGTTTTATAGCCAGCCTGGCTGCTTGACTCCACCCTCAGGTGGCAGTGATCCACTCTTCGATAATTATTTTATTGGATTTGTGGTTCTGGAACACTGATGGTCTGGAGTGGGGGCTGGAGTCTACACACCCATAATCCATTCAGGACTACCTTTCCCCCTTTGGATATTGTTGGTGTGGAGCGGGGCTTGGAGTCCACAACCTATTTGTGTAATTCACCCAGGACGGCCTTGCTCCTGGCAGGGTGAGGCGCTTCATCCAGGGTTGTTCATGTGGTTGGGACAGGCCTTGGGTCTGCACTGAGTGCTGGTCGGGGGTGAGGCTGGGGTGACGTGTGGGTGGGGGGCTTCCTATAGGGTTGTCCTCAACATGCCAGCTGCAACATCCCCCCCGCCACGCCCCCAGCAAGTGATCCAAAAAGTGCACTTGGAGAAGAATTACCATCCAAGACAGCAGCGACGGTCTTTATAGCCTATATTGGAAGAGGTGCACCTTTGCACATGATGGAGGACAAAGAATAGAGAAGGAGACACCACAAGGTCAAGAACCTGTACCACACAGGGAGGTAGGGGTAGGAGGGTTAGCATAAGCCTTTCACCCAGTTATAGAAACCAAGACCCTTAGGGGTCAACGCCCAGATCAAGAGGTGCAGCACCCAGACAGGGCTCAGACTGTGTAGGGAGTGTCAGGCGCAAACACCTGAGGGTGGAGATATGGAGAGTAAAGAATAAACCATCCACCCACAGAGATGAGCCCCTCCCTACCAAAAGAAGATAAACCCTTCTGCCCACCTGTGACTGTGCAGGTGCTTGTCTTCAACTCTCTCCTCTGCAGGGCAGCGGCCTCCTGCCTGCCGGTGACCTGCACCTGCCGGGGCTTCTCTGCACCGACCTCCCTCAGCAGAAGCAGCTCTCCTCAAGGCCGCCCCCCTGCGACCACGCGGGCCTCTCAGCAGACCTGTCCCTTCAGGGCAGCTCTTCCTGCCGCTTGCGTCTGAGTGTCCTTTACTCTTCTGTCCCTTTCTCTAATAAACCGCTCTTTGAATACAACTATGTCTCTGCCTCATGTTGAAACTTGCCTGGGAAACTCACCACGTGCTGCTTGAAAGGGACGCTCTGGTGAAACCTTTCCCAGAGTGAACCCAAGGACCCCGCTCTCCTAACCCACTGACTCCAAAAACGACATCACGCCCAATGCCACTAATTGCACAGATCAATCCTGGTGCCGCATGGGAGGTGTGGACATCATGGCATGGACATCACCAACGCCTCCCAAAGGCTGGTGACCACAGTTCCTAACACAATGTGGCACATGAAGATGCTCAGGAAACAGCTGCAGAATGGAAGAGTGACCGTAGGTGTGATTTCTACCCGATGTCCACTCTGGACTTTGACTGGGAGCTGACAGCTCTGGTCGCTGGCCCATCCCAGGACCTCCACCCTGCCCTTGCACTGCCCTCTTTTTTTTTTTTAAAGATTTATTTATTAATACACACAAGATCTGGGGTACAGGCCAGAGGTGTGGGCGGTGAGGGGATCCACCAGAGACAGAGTGGGGAGCAGAACAGGCAGATGGACTGAAACACACTGCTGAGGGCAGCAGCAGGTGAGGCAGGAGAGGTCTACTGTGCCATGTGGGTATCCTCCCTGGCCGACAGCAGGAATCAAACTTGTGCTGCTGTGGTTTGCTTCATAGTGCGTTGCTTAACCCACTGCGCCACCAGGGAGGCCCTGCACTGCCCTCTTATATTCCAGCGCCACCTCTTCCAGCCCTGTGACCTTGGGCAAGTCCTAGACTCAGGCCTGTGAGAACTAAAAGAGATTAGGGTGCAAGCCTGACAGGGAGACACATACCCCTCATAAGTGTGGCATCGTGGCTGGCACCAGTGCTGGAGGGCAAAACCAAACGCTCTGCCTGGAGTCAGGAGCTGTGTTGAGCTGGCCTACTGGTGTGTGTATGCGTCGTCTGTACGTTTGGTCTCCAGGGAGCAGTGACTGAGGGGGGCTGTCTCAGATCAGCCGCGCCTTGCAGGGTCACGTGGTCCAGACACCAGGTTTATCACTTGGGCCAGAGAGGGACACAGGCCAGGGCCTAAGTCACCCAGACTAGGGTGTCTGGCAAGCCCTGAGTGTATGCACTACACCAGTGTTTCTCATCCTCTTTGCAGGAAGGTGAGGTTGTTACAGGGCAACCCTAATATAAAATGGGTTCCCCACACTGGGTTCTCCACCCGCGCGCTCAGAAGACTTAAAAGTCCCAACTTTAGGTACACGTGGCCAAAGTTATTAGCACATTTTATTTTATGAAAGAAAAGGGAATAAAATAGTAATAACACCAAAGGAAAAAAAAAGGGGATACAAATCCACAAATACTCTACCAGATCTAAGCAATGGCGCATTGAGAGCTGGCTCCGAGTCAAATGAGATCGCGCCAAAAGCAGGGGTCTAGCTCCTCAGTCAAAGAGAGGGTGTGCCCAAGGCTCACCTCGGTTTTATAGCCAGCCTGGCTGCTTAACTCCACCCTCAAGTCCCAGTAATCCACTCTTCAATAATCATCTTATCGAATTTGTAGTTTTAGAACACTGTTGGTCTGGAGTGAGGGTTGGAGTTCACACACCCATAATCCATTTAAGACCACCTTTCCCCCTAACAAGGTGAGCCGTGCCATGGGCTGTTGTCAAGTTACACACATTTGTGTGTCAATAGAAAAGAGCATCCAAAAATGACTGGTTAATAAAACCAGTGATCGGGCCTCCCTGGTGGCGCCGTGGATTGAGTGCCACACTGTGAAGCAGCCACAGCACAGCAGCACGAGTTCAATCCCCAGCCAGAGAGAGGACCCACATGGCGCAGCAGACCTCTCCTGCCTCGCCCGCTGCTCCCCTCAGCAGTGTATTTCAGTGGATCTACCTGTTCTGCTCCCTACTCTGTTTCTGGTGGATCCTCTCACCTCCCATGACTCAGGCAGTCTTACTCTTAAAAAATAAAAATAAAAATAAAACCAGAGATCTAAAACACATAAAAGCACATAGAATGAGCTCATGCCACTCGCAGTACAGGACTGGCATTCCCCAGAAGGCAACGACAGGAGCCCCCTGAACAAATGAAAGAATGCCTGAATGAGTGAGTGAAAAAAGAACAGGAGGGTCAAATAACTGCCAAAAAGACTGGAATAATTGCATAGTGGAATACTTCTCCCCCTTTATTAATTGTCTCCAGAAAACTGGTTGATTTCAAAAGACCTGTGTTCAAGTTTTTCCTTACTGTTGTATGACCTTGGATTTGCTATCTAATCTCTCTCAGCCTCATTTTCTTCATTAGGAAAATAATGTGAGTTATAAGAGAGTGTTTTGTAAGCTACAAAGCCAAAAACAAGAGGGCCTCTTATTTTGGTTAGATTTTTATTCTGCTGTGTGCCTGTGGAATTCTGCAAAAGGAATTGGGTCTTCCTATGGAGCTGCCCTCCAGCCCTCCTCTGGGCCTGTTGCCCTCGGCACAGACCTGCCTGAGGATGGGGAGGATCCCTGGGTGGGACAGTTTTCTTAAAGGAATGTAAAACCTGGAGGCCTGCCAGCCCTGTCTCTGTTAGCATGCCCACGTCAGGTGGCCAGCTTAGCTCCCAGCTGAAGTTGGGACAGCTAATTCTGGCTTCTTTCCAGGCCAAAGGCCACACCCCCCACTAGGAGACTAGATTAAGAATCCTAAAATCCTTCAGGCAACAAATACCTGAGCAGCTGCTCTAGGTCTGGACCTGTGCTAGGTACTGGGGGCCCCCCTGGGGGCAAACCCAGTAAGGTTCCCTTCCTCTTTGGGGTTGTGAGATGGAAAGTGAAGGAAGCAAACATCAGAAGCAGTGGAGGGTGTGGTACAGGAGATGTATAATGGGAGGGGGGAGGGTAGGTAGTGAGCAAGACAAGTTTTCTTTTAGAAGTGATGTAGGAAGTCCTCCCTGGTGGCGCAAGGGGTTTAGGCGCAACACTATGAAGCACTGCAGCACAAGCTCGATCCTCAGCCAGGGAGGCGACCCACATGACATGAGTTCAATCCCAGGCCAGGTTGGTGTCCAGCCCACTGCTCCCCTCAGCAGTGTGCTTCAGTTGATCTGCCTGCTCTGATCCCTACTCTGGTGACACCTCTCATCTCTCCCCCCTCCCCCCACACCTCTGGCCTATACCCCAGTTCTTGTATGCATAAATAAATATGTCCTTAAAAAATAAAAGCAGTGATAAAGGAGCTGAGCCCAGGACTCAGAGAGAGAGGCCACGAATGGGGTGGGAAATACTCTGGGCACAGGCTACAGCAAGTGCAAAGGGCCTGCGGTAGCACATCTGAAAATCTGAATGGCCAGTGAGGTTAGAGGACACTCACTGAGATGGACAAGGACATAAGATACAGTTAGAGAAGTAACCTGGGACCTGAGACAGCCAGAGACTAAATCACCTGTTCTCTTTAATGTGAATTTGCAGACAAAGGAATTGGGGGTGGCAGACTTTGAGTCTCTGCATAGCTGTTACACAGGAGGGTACACAAGAGCCTGCCTCAGAAGCCAAGTGAAAGGAAATACCCCAGCAAGTGGGATTTGAGTCAGATAGCAAGAACTTCCTGCCTACAGGGGACCCTGGGGGTGGCTTTCTCTGCTTTACCTGTTGTGAGCAACTGCCAGGTAGCAGAAATGGGGTTACTTTGTTCAGTCACTGCTTTATCCCATCCCTTTGCCACATTACTCCCCACCCTACTCCTCACTGAGGAGGGCAGGATGAATGCTGTATAAAGAGGGCTGGTACTGGGAAGGCAGGGAGGGAAGGGTGCAAGGGTGGGGGGTTGTTTGGAGGCGACCTCAGGCTATACCAGGGAGGGTGAGAGGAAAGGGAGGGACAGCCAGAATCAGCCAAGAACAGGCACCTGCTGGGACAGGGGAGAAAGTGGTCAGCTCTGGCCTCTCCAGGGAACCCAACTCCTGAAGGATGAGCCTCCCCTCTATCCTGGAGCCCTCAGGTCCCAGCTGCATGGTGGCTGAGATAATTACCCTGGTGGCCACAGGAAGCACAGATCTGACAGCTGTGTCTTTGACACTGTTTACTCGTGTAACTCTCCTATCTGGATGGTAAGCTCCTTGAGGGCAGAGTCTATCTTGTTCAGGAGCATATCACCCAGTATCTATGCAGTTAATATTTGTTAAATGAATGAAAACAAAAACAAGCAACAAGTACTATCTTGGAGTGATGACCTGGAGGGAGCAGGTTATCCTTAGCCATTGATGGGTCCCAGCTGCGAAAAGCTGAATCTTGATCTATGTTGTCACCAGATTCTTCCAAGCATTAATGGGGTGAGAGTGGGGCAGTCTGTTCTGGGTTGTACAAGGGTAATTCAAAATTCAAAAAAGATTAAGGCAGGTCAAGTGTCATTCTAGTAAAGAATGTAGCTCTGCGGGCAACTGCCTGGATTCAAATCCTATCTCTGCAACCTCCGTAGCGCTGCGACCTTAGACAAGTTATATGCCACTCACTGCCTCACGTTTCTCATTCGTGAAGTGGGGGTACAAATAGGTCATAGGGTCTCTGTGAGAATGAGGACGGTCGAGCCTTTTAGGATCCTGCTTGGCACCTAGTCATGCTCCCTCAGTGTGCCTACCAGCCTGGTCCCAAGTGTAACAGGGTCGTCCCCCCCAAAAAAAAAGTTCCAAAATCCTAATTCCACTCTAAGTGGATGGAGCTAAAAAAAAATTCTGCAAAAAAAAAAAAAAAAGGAAGGAAAAAAGCAAAAAAACATGTAAAAAAAACTACACTTGCTTTTTAGTCTTAAACTAGTTAAAACAAATATAATTTAAAAACCCTTTAAAAAGTTAACAATAGCAGCTTTCATCTTAATTTTAATTTTGCTCTTCTCCTCCCAAATTTGTCTAACTCTAACCCTTTTCTATAAATATCTACTAAAAAATCCTTTAAACTTGTAGCAGGCCAATCCTATTTAACTAAACTTTTACCCTCAAAAAAATAAGTAACTTTAAATACTTAACTTAATCAATCACTGTATTCTTTATCCTTTCTATATTATACCTTAATTATATTAAAATTCCTTTCCATTAAAAGGTTTATATATTTATCTTAATACAACAAATAACAAAACCCATTAAAAAAAAAAACAAATTTAAAAGTTCTAAAGTGCTCCTCTCCCTGCCCTATACCACAAGCACAGTGCCTTAGGCCCAGAGCACCCTACAACAGGTGTTGCAGAACTGCTGAACAGCGACCCTCCAGTGGCCTTCCCCACTGAGCCCACCCTCACAGCTCATCAGCCTACCAAAGGCCCTTTGCTTCTTTTATTTTTAAAGATTTATTTATGCTTAGGAGAACTTGGGTACAGGCCAGAGGTGCAGGGGGTTAGAGGATTCACCAGAGACAGAGTGGGGAGCAGAACAGGCAGACTGACTGAAATACACTGCTGAGGGGAGCAGCAGGTGAGGAGGCAGGAGGGTCTGCTGCACCATATGGGTCCCCTCCCTGGCCGGGATCGAACTCTTGCTGCTGCTACTGCTGCTACTGCTGTTGCTGCTGCTGCTGCTGCAGTGGCTGTAAATGCTTAACAGTGCAGTGCTTAACCCCTTGCACCAGGAGGCCTGGGGCCATTTGCCTTCTGCAGACAGCACTGAACACCTGCGCTGACCACCTCTTGCTACATAGCAACCCTGGGCAAGGCTTTCTTAATGTCCTCAACCTCTGCTTTCTCATTGGTAATAATGAGAAGGAAAAAAAAATACTAAACCCATGTGCGAGTGTTCTCATGGGGATTATATACGCAGCATCCAGCCTGCAATCTTCCTGTCCTTCCCCAAGTGGCGCCTGTGGCCTGAATTGGGAACTCCCCATCTGCACACGTCGTCTTGCCCTCGCCCTTCCACGGGCACAGAGAGCAGTCGAGACGGCTCTCCTCCCTAACAGGGAAACAAACCTCTCTGGGGCAAGTCACATCCTCTCAGTGAAGACCAGCTGGAGGGCTCTAGCTGTACGCTGGCAGCTAGGGTTTGTTGACTAGCGACTTTGCCCCTGTTACCTTAGATCACTCCTGCCAAAGTTTTCTGCCAGATCACTGACCTGAGTCCTAAGGTGAACCCCACAGGCAGAGAAATTCTGTAGCCCTAGTATCTGGCCCCGCCTCACCCTGCTGGGGCAGGGGGGGATTGTGGGATTCCCAGTCCAGCTCTGTTCCCATCTGTAGGGAGAGGACTGATCTCCAACCTGCTTACTCATTGGCACAACGAGAGGGGAAAGTTCAGAGAGAGACAGGGCTGCGTCTTGAAATTGTTAGTGTCAAGAGTGGCTATGTTTATCCTATAAGAGCTTTTGTAGTTGCTCTAGTGAGCTTTGGTATTCCTGTGGCTGGAAGGCAGATTTGGGGGCAGTAAGAACACTTCGGCAGCCACACCCCACCCACCCCTCCTGAACCTGTTAGGGGCAAGGCCGCCCTAAATAAATTACACAAATAGGGTCACGGACTCCAACCCCCGCTCCAGACCAACAATATCCAAGACCTACAAATCGTATAAGGTCATCCTTGAAGAGCAGACCACGGGGACCTGAGGTGGAGTTAAACAAAACCTTAGTATAAAAGGAGACATGTGGGCCTTCAAAGTGTTCGGGGGAAGGGTAGTCCTTAGTGGATTACACAGATAGGTTTATGGACTCCAACCCCCACTCCAGATCACCAGTGTTCCAGAACCACAAATCCGAAAATATGATTATCGAAGAGTGGATCACTGGGATCCAAGGGTGGAGTTAAGCAGCCAGGCTGGCTATAAAACCAGAGAGGTGAGCCTTGAGCTCTCTCTTCCTTTGGAACCATCTCACTTGGAGCCAGCTCTCAACGAGCCATTGCATTCATCTCAGAAGATCTGGTAGGACATTTACGAATTTGTATCCCTCTCTTCCCTTGGTATTATTTCTACTTTATTCCCCTTCTTTTGTAAAATAAAACCGTTTAATAGCTTTTGTCACCTAAAGTTGGGACTTATAAAAGTCTTCTGAGCGCGTGGGTGAGGACCCAGTGAGGGAAACCCATTTTATATTAGGGTTGCCCTGTAAAAGATCTCTCTTCGTTTAGTTCCAGCTCAAAAAAATTAGACATTTACAGATTTGTTATGTTATTCTCTCTGTTATTCATTACTTTATTTCCCCCTCTTTTATAAATAAACCCTTTTATTAACCTTTATTGTGTGTGCCTGCAGTTGGGGCACTGCAAATGCTTTTCAAACAAGTAAGACCCAATCAGGCAAACTCATTTTCTATCAGGGTTACCCTATAACAAGCCCACATGACAGTGAAGAAAACTGTATAAATTGACACATGGGAAAATATTTACAGCATCTAATATGTGTGGTCCGTGTAAGAAAAGTATGCAGGTACACAACAGGCAGGCGATGGTGTGCAAGTTGAAGATCAGGTGCCCAAAAAAGGGGATTGGTGTGTGCGTGAGGTAGGAATCTCCCCAGAAAGAGCTGGCTGTGCTGGAGAGTGGGAAGCAAGGGTAAAGAGTAAGGAGCCAGGCCTCCCTGGTGGAGGAAGGGGGTAAGCACCACACTCTAAAGCATCTGTAGCCACTGCAGCTGAGTTCCAACCCCCACCAGGGAGCTGACCCACATGGCGCAGCAGACCTCTCCTGTCTTGCCCACTGTTCCCCTCCACAGTCAGTGTATTTCAATCTGCCTTTTCTGTTCCCATTCTGTCTCTGGTGATTCCTCTCACAACCCCCCCCTCAAGAACTGGCCTGTACCCCAGTTCTTGTATGCATAAATAAACCTTTAAAAAAAAAAAAGAGTAAGGAGCTAGGAAGCCCAGCAGCCCCAGGCTCATTTAAGGAGGTGGAGAGTTGTCAGAGTTGTAAGCTCATGTTTGCTACTTTAAAGTGTGTCCTCTTCGTACACACAGAAGCACTGTGCACACTTGGCCTGGCTCCAACATGCCTGAGCACCTGGCACAGTGATGAGGGTCATTCCTTGTCCACCTTGATGCCCCCTCTGGTATCCAACTCCATCACTCGAGCCTTTACATCTGCTGGCTCTCCCTAGGGAGTGGAGGACTGAAGTGTATATGAACACCCCCTGCCTCCCCTCTCCCAGCCCCTTTGTGACCCCCTGAGTCAGGAGTACCTGGGTTTGAACTGAGTGAAATAATCTCTCCTGAGTGCTATGGACATTCAGCCAGAAGAGCAGGACTCATACAGTGTTCATAGTATGACTTAGTACATATTTCACCTCTTCCCATTCTGAATAATTCTCCTCACCACCAGGCTGGTGGGAGGGGAGGAAAAGGGCTGCAGAGGGGCTAGGGATGAACTGTGAGAAAGCAGAGGAGACCGTGGGCTTTTATTCCCCAACACAGTGCTCACGGGGTAAGAGAATGGGCGCGTCCTTTTCCTGGCCACCCCAGTAATCTGTAACCCGGGTAGGGTCCCCAGGGGCTGGGTGGGGCGCCACCACTCTGCTAGGAGGGCAGAGGGCACCTAGTTATGTGCAAGTGGAAAAGAGAAAATGCTTTTCCTGGGCATGGTGAGCCGGTGCCAAGCTCCGGGTTCAGGAGCGAAGAACCGAAGGAGGGCGGGAGGTGGGGTGCGTTTCTGTAAATCGCAGGCATCAGCCCTGGAGACCGCGACCCAACGAGTCCACCCCCAGGCGCTCCTAGGTGTGCGGGCGGGGACTTATACTAAGACTCGCAGTCGCTCAAAAGAGGGTCCCCCAACCGCGCTCGCCTAAGGGATGGACCCTGTCTCCACCCTCTTACCCTTTCCCCCAGCCCAATCCCACCTTCGCCGGCTCTCCGGGCTCCGGGCGCCTCGAGGGCCGCCAGGAGGCGTGGCCCGCTGGCGGCCCGCCCCTTTGATGTGCGCCGGCGCCTCAGTGATTGGACGGCCGCTTGTGACGTGCGGGGACTGCGGTGGGCCGGGGTGCTGCGGCAGCCGCAGCGCCAGCCGCGGCTCGGGCTCCGGCTCCCGGGCATTTAAAGGGGACGCGGCGGCGGCGGCCCGGGGGGATGGGGGGCAGGTGGAGGGGACGCCTCAGACGCACATCATCCACCGCCCCTCGGGACTGGAGGGACTCGTGAGCCGGAGCCCAGAAATCCGCGGGTGGATAAGACACCGCGTCCCCTCAATTCCTGTAAGCACCCCTTGCTCCATCCTGCGCCCAAATACCTCAGCTAGCCCCTCTCCTCTCTTTTTACACTCCAAACTCAGTCGGGACAGACCTCTGCCGCCGCCGCTCCCCACGTGAGTCCTGGATTCCCCGAGGTAGGGGAGGGCTGGGGTCCAACTGTGGTTTGGGGGCTGCGGGGAGTTTGGGAGCGCTCCTTCACGCGTGTGTCGGTGGGGACCTCCCTGGAGCAGAGGAATGAGTCCCCATTCTATCTTTCACCCCAGGAACGTGATGCCCGGGTAGTGCCTCCGTCCCCAATTAGGGGAAAGTGAAGGAATCTGAGTCCCCTTGCTCCCTGCCACCCACGAGTCCCCTCGACTTCCCGAACTGCGCAACCCCCGCCCCGCATTGGGAAGCACCCGCCAGCTGGGGGTGTGCCAGAGTGCCTGATTTCCAGCCACCTCTAAAAATATCTCTCCCCCAACTCCACCAGCAGCTGCCACCTCCCTGGCCAGTGAGGATCCCTTCCAGTTTGCCCACCTAGGCAGGGCCAGGGCCAGCCCAGAGGTGACTTCTGCTCCCAGCTTCCTCCACGGGCACCAGGCATCAGGGCCAGCTAGTCAGGACAGCGAGCAGGGGTGGGGGGTGTCCCCCAGAGCAATATGGGAAGATGTGGCTGCAATTTTCTCAAGAAGCACCTGAGATCCCTGAGTTCTAATCCTGATTTTGATGCTGTGTGACCCCCAGAATGTTAGCTTGACCTCTCTGGGCCTGTTTTTCTATTTGCTGCCAGTGCTGCTGAGCAAAGAAGAGACTATTGAAGTTGGGAGCTGTGTGGGGGAGGGAGAGATTTCCAGCTTAGTGATTCAGTCTGATTTCTAGTGATTGATATACAGGGATCTGGTCTTGGGCAGAGGACTTCTACAATATTATTTCTGGGATCATAACCACCATCAACTGCACCCCCACATTTTCTGTGGGGAAATGTCCCCAAACTGTCCTGTGGACTCCACACATTAAGAGGGTAATTTCAGATTTAGGACCTATGCCAAGAGGGGCGTGTTTCCTTCCCCCTTTCCCAGGGGACCCTTCCACCCCATTTCCACAGATACAATCTAAGAGTGTTTGTGTAAAAAGCAGGGAGGAATCCAGTGATCTGATGTGGAATTGGGGGCAGGCACCTCTTTTAAATGGATCTAGAATATGGACAGACTCCCTGCCACCCCAAAGAAACCTCTCTCTTGTAGCCTGCAGGAGCAGCTCAGGGAGCTTGTCCCCCTTTTCTCCAAGGGACTCATTTTGGCATCCACAAAACATTTGATCACTAGACAAAGCTTCCAGAGGTGAGTAACCTTTTTGAAGGTGATTCCAATTTGGTGGTGGGGGGGAACTCCCTCTAATGACTGGGGCTTGAGGGGTGGGGAACCTCACAGCACAGGCTTCTCAGTAGCTAAGGGAAGAAGCCTGGGGTGCCTCGCTTTCTGCCTTGGGGGCTAGAAGAAATAAGGGCAACTCACCAAACAATAAATGTTTAATTTCCCTAAATACTATTATTAGATGAAAAAAACTGTCCTGAGTGCTGAGAAATTAAGTTTTGAAAGTGATTAAAATCAGTAAAGTACTCCATCAACTTAAAGAAACAAGGACAAAGCAATGGAAACTGGTGTATAGGCAGCTGCTGGGGACCGGTGCTTCTCCTTACCCCACACCTGTTTGTCCATGTTTACTTTTACAATGGGAGTGGCATCCCTTGACCTTTCTCCTCAAACTTGCCTGGCCCTGGGCTGACATATCAGCCATGATTCTGGAAGGTTAAATTCTCTCCTGATAGAACCTGGGGACAGCCCCCTCCACCCCAACACCCCAAACCTGCATTCCCACATCCCCCTTGCCTCCCTCCCTTTCTCTCCTATCTTTTTCTTGCCCTGTCTCATCTTCCAACCCTCTCCCCATTTCACTACCCAATTCAGCTACCCCATTCAGCTCTGGCTCTCACAATCCCTCAATTAAAAGTTATTAGGGAAAAGGCTGGAACCATTATGCCAACCCTACTGCAAGTGTTTCATGCTTATGTGGTCAGGATGTGAGGAGGGAGAGATGGGTACATCAAGACAACAGGTAATGAAGTCCTTCCCTCAGACCTGGACCCTGTTCCTGGTATGTCCCAGCCTGTGTCTCCAGGGCAGTAGCTTCTCCCAGCTGTCCTGGGATGGTCTGTGGAGAGTATCACCTTGACAAAGTCAGAGGGACTTGATGTACCACCCATAGTCACCACCAGAGGGCAGCATCCAGCCAGATTTTTGCTGTTCATGTCTGTCTCCAAATTCTTTAATCTCTTTCCAGTCTGTCCAGGCTGGGGCTGCCTCTGGTCTCATTCCACCCAAGGGTGGAGATGAGTGGGAGCCTAAGAAGGGAGCTGTAGGTAGCTGTAGCTACTAGATGAAGGCCCCTATCATCAGAGCTACACAGCAAATCCCATGGAAATTTCAACCTGACTCCTGTCCCGCTGCTGGCCTCTGACAGCACCTGGGAGATCAGTCCCAGATCACCTGTGAGGCCCCCAGTTTCCCCCCACACTTGTGGGACAGTGAGCCCAGTCCTCTGCCCCCTGCCTTTTGACAGCAGAGGGAAGAGAAGGCTGTGGCCAGGTGTTCATGAACCAGGCTCTGCCCCAGGAAACAACACAACCCCCTGTGAGTTATTTAACCTCTCAACCCTTCTCTGCTGAGTTCCTGGGACTGACAAGTGGTGAAAGAATGAGTGAAGTTGGTTAATAGACTGCCATACTAACATGTGAATGGGACGCTGATCATACTAGAGCGAAAAGTACTAGTCTCATACTGCTTTTTTTTTTAAAAAAGATTTATTTATGCATACAAGAGCTGGGGTACAGGCCAGAGTCGTGGGAGGTGAGAGGATTCACCAGAGACAGAACAGGGAGCAGAACAGGCAGACTGACTGAAACACACTGCTGAGGGGAGCAGCGGGCAAGGCAGGAGAGGTCTGCCATGCCATGTGGGTCAGCTCCCTGGCTGGGGATCAAACTTGTGCTGCTATGAGGCAGATGCCTCACAGTGAGGCGCTCAACCCGCTGCACCACCAGGGAGGTCCCTCATACTGGTTTTGAGACCTGACTCTGCCACTTACAGTGTGTGAGTTTTGGGCCAATGGGTTAAGTTGTCTGGGTCTTCAGTAATGTCATCTGTAACCTCAAACGTCCTGGGGGATTGTTAAGAGGGTGCCTAACAAGGACCTTGGGGTCTGTAAGTGCTGAAGTGCTGTGCCTATTCAGGGGGCTGTTTTTACTGAACCCCCGGGGCTTGGCAGAGCAATAGGGGCAGATGGACATTAAAGGTGGCAATAAAGCCAGCTGATGGTACACCCTCAAATGGACCTTTGTAGTTGTCAGGAGCTCTGGATGACGGCTGGAGGCCAATAGAGTCCCCGCGAGTGGTGGCAGGGTGATGTGCTGACAATGAACGGGTGTTTTCCAGTTGCTGGCCTCCGGTGCCTATCTAGGGTAAGTGGGTCCCTCTAGGGGTCACTTCTGGTGAGACCTTAAGCCCCACTTTCCCATCATGGTGGGAAGAGCCTCATCCTGCCCCTTTCAGGCTGGCCTCACCCTTACCGGCCTCCACCAATCCCTGGAAGTTTCCGCCCCGATGTGGAGCTGTACAACTTCACTCCAGGGCCCCTGGGCCCCTGAGATTCCCAGGTGGATGGTGGTGAGATCAGAGGGTGGTCCAGGGGATGCGGCCAGAGGGACAGTTATGTCAGGGAAGCGGAGAGCCTCCTTCAAATCCCAGCTCTGAATCACCTGTTTCACAAGGTGTCCGGGCCCTGAGCACCGCAGACAGATTAGAGAGGGAGTCAGGAAGAAGCCAGAAAGAGGAGTGGGAGCCTGAGAGGGAGAAAGGCTGTGCGGAGGGTATGAAGCGGCCTGGCCTGCTCGCTCTGCTGTCTTGTAGAGCTGCTGGCAGGCAGAGGCGCCGGGAGAAGATGCTGAGGCTTCTGCCATCTCCAGTCGCTTGCCTTTCTTTTTTCCTTCACACTTGCCTGTTGTCCCCTATCCTCTCCACGTCCCGTCAACGTGACGCTGGCCCAAGGTCTGACCACTTCAGGAGCAACAGGCCCCACTCTGTCTTCCTGTCCAGTCTGTCTCCAAGCTCCCCCACATGACTTCCTCCCAGCCCTCTCCTTGCCCACCCCCAGCTCCACTCCTGCTCCCTCCTCTTCTGCCGTTTCAGCCACGGCTGCTCTCTCTCCTCTCCCTTACCTGTCTCCCAGGTATGTCGTGGCCTGGTGCGGGAGGCTCCTACCTCCCCAAGCCCCACTGCTTCTCCTGCTGCCCGCTTGCTTCGGACTCTGGCAGAAACCCCACCTGACACCTTCCTCCCGGGGAATTGGCAAGTGTTTAGTGATGAGCTGTCAGCACAGGGCCCTAAAACTCCCCAGAGACGACGTGTCCCACCTCTGGACCCCTTCCCAGAGCCATCTGTCTGGAAGAAGCTCCCAGAGAATCTACCCGGGTCAGTCCACATCACTGGTTATTCCATGAACCAAAATCCAGTTTTCTGTGCAAATTCTCCAGGCACCTAACTCTCCCAGCCTGGCATTTAGCGCCTGTCCAGGACTTGGGACCTGGCACTCATTATCCACACGCCCAGGATGATGCCAACAGTTGGCCAAGAGCCTGGCTCCTTCTCGCCCACCACAGTCCCACAACCACGGTTCCCCTGGCGGGGGGAGTGGGCCTCTCCCTTGACAGGGTGCCAGGCACAAGGTAGTAGAGTCCCCTCCACCCACCCTGTGTCCACATCTACAGCAGGGGCGCTGCAATTCTCCACCACCATCTAGTCCAGGAATCTCCCCAAAGGGGCGACCCCTTGGAAGCTGTTCTCCCCTCTCTTAAGCTGACCCTTTTTAAAACTCTGAGAGAAGCAGAAGCAGGTGCAAGGAACCCTTCTGGGTTCAGGAGGACGGTCCTCTGAGGATAAACCCAGCGCAGTTAACTGAGAGGTGCCAGTGGGGTGGGTGGGAAGGCTGGGGGTGGGGGTGGTGGCGGGCGCTCCACCCAGCTTAACCAGCCTTGGGTCCTCCTCAGGTCTTGGATGTGCCAGCGCCTCTGGCCGCGGCCCGCTAACCAGCCTCTCCTCGGCCGGCTCCCGCCGCGCCTCCTTTCGCTTGCTCCCTCCTCCTCCTGCTCCTCTCCCCCCTGCTCCCAGGACGGCGGGATGGCAGCTCAGGGCGCGCCGCGCTTCCTCCTGACCTTCGACTTTGATGAGACTATCGTGGACGAGAACAGCGACGACTCCATCGTGCGCGCCGCTCCCGGCCAGCGACTGCCCGAGAGCCTGCGCGCCACCTACCGCGAGGGCTTCTACAACGAGTACATGCAGCGTGTCTTCAAGTACCTGGGCGAGCAGGGCGTGCGGCCGCGGGACCTTCGCGCCATCTACGAGGCCATCCCCCTGACGCCGGGCATGGGCGACCTGCTGCAATTTGTGGCCAAGCAGGGCTCCTGCTTCGAGGTCATTCTCATCTCGGATGCCAACACCTTCGGTGTGGAGAGTGCTCTGCGCGCCGCCGGCCACCACGGCCTGTTCCGCCGCATCCTCAGCAACCCGTCGGGGCCTGATGCGCGGGGGCTGCTGGCGCTGCGGCCCTTCCACACGCACAGCTGCACGCGCTGCCCCGCCAACATGTGCAAGCACAAGGTGCTGAGCGACTACCTGCGCGAGCGGGCCCACGACGGCGTGCACTTCGAGCGCCTTTTCTACGTGGGCGACGGCGCCAACGACTTCTGCCCCATGGGGCTGCTGGCTGGCGGCGACGTGGCCTTCCCGCGCCGGGGCTACCCCATGCACCGCCTTATCCAGGAGGCCCAGAAGACCGAGCCCAGCTCGTTCCGTGCCAGCGTGGTGCCCTGGGAAACCGCCGCCGACGTGCGCCTCCATCTGCAACAGGTGCTGAAGACGTGCTGAGGACCGTGGCCTGCTGGGGGCGCCCGAGCTACCCGGTGGAAAAGGGGTGAGGGATGGGGGAGATCAGGAAAGACAAACCTACTTTTATTACTCCCTTTTCCCTTTGGTATGTCCCTCCGGGAATTTCTGGAATTCCAGGTTCGTCCATTTGGGGGCTGGGGAAGGAGTTCGGAGCCGACCCTATCTATGCATTTAACCCAGTTCGGCTGCCTCCCCCAGTTCTATGGCGACAGTTGAATATGCAGGCCCAAGCGGTGGAGCGCATACCAGAGACTGGCAGCAGTGCTTCCAAAGCCTTGTGCTTCGGACCGGGAGGAAGCAGGTCCTTGGTAGCGGAGAAAAAAACCGCTTTCATTGCTGCCTTGGGCCGTGAACCTTCTCGCTTACCCCCTAGTTTTCTCTTAAAAGGACGCAGGTCCTGAAATCCTCTCAGCCAAACCGGACTGCCCGTGGAGAAAGATGACGCTCTCCGCCGACGGCCCCGGGCCTAGCTCTTGCTTCACCTACCCCACATTACATCCCTTTTCTTCTTGCCTCCTCCCAACCCCGTCGCCCGCCCGCCAGCATCCCCAAAGGAAAAAAAGCCAGAGGGAATAGTCGCCTCCTGGTGGTGGAACGAGGTAGCACACTGTCCGGCTCGGGTCTGGCCAGGGACCACAAGCAGCCTGGGACTGTGCCTCCTCCTCGCACCCCAGCCTCGTCTATGCAGCAAGTGACCAGGGACTTTACCAAAGTCGCCCCCGCCGGTTGCCCCCTCCCCTCGCGGTTCCTCCCTCCTCCCGTATGGAACTGAAAGCCATGATGTTTTAAAGCAGAGCCAGCAAAACCCAAGCCCCTCCTCCCTCTGGTGTTTTAGAGCTATAAAGGAGGTGAAGTGGGGAGAAGTGAATGAGATCTCTTGCGCCGCGGTCTAAGGGGTGAGAGTGAGGTGATCTCTGCTCTCAAAGAGCCCCACTTAAATAAGGGAGCTGATCCCCATTCTTGGAGGAGTGCCCAACTTGAGGAACCAAGACTGAACACAACACCCAGCAACAGGCAGAACAAGGTGCACTCGGCTGCTGAGGGGGCACCCCGGGTCATGTGGAGGGAGGCACTTAGAGGAGACCTGGGAGGTGTGCGTGATACTGCTGCTGAGGCAGGCAGAGGGGGCCCAGGGGTTAGCAGGAACCTTAAAACTGGGATGCCTTTCAATCCCTCCTGACTCCTCAGCCTGCGGGGCAACCAGTCTTGAGGTCAGCACTTTTATTCAGTTGGCACTTGCAGTCAGAGACCTGTTCTGCATGGATGGGGCCTTTGTGGACAAAACAAACTCCTTGACTTCCAGTTCTTTCCTTTCTGCTTCGGGCCTCTGGGTGTCTCCTCTCTAGCCCCAGGACCTTCCACCAGAGTGGGGAAAACAGGCAGAGCCCAGAGAGGCGGGCATGCCTCTGGCAGTCTTTGGAGTTGACTTTGGCCTGCAGCTCAACAGGCTGGCTCAGGGTGACCCCCGGGTCAGTGGCCCACAAGGCCTTGGGCTGTCAGCAGCTGGGCTCCACATAGTTCCCTGGGAAGAATCCAGTCCCCTCTGAGCTGACGCCCTCACACCAGCCATCAGAGTAGCGGCGGGTGATGCAGATGACAGTCCCCTCGGAGAAAGAGAGCTCGTTGTCCTTCTGGCGGGTGTAGGGGTAAAGTGTGACCACTGCAGGGCAAGAGGAGAGGGCACTGTGAGATGTGCCTCCTGCCCTGCTGTGGGAAGCAAGGGCCCACACAACGGATTCTAGGGAGCCTCTAGGAGAGGCAGATGCAGGGAGTGGCGTAGGGGGCCCTTTCCAGCTCAATTGCCAGTACTAAACCAGTTGCCTCTTCCCAGCTGGATTGTGAGTAGACTTCTGGGTGATGTTTACTCAATTCATTAGAAAAATGGGGGCGGGTGGGGGGAGATTGCCAGTAGCTTCAAGAAGGCAACGATAGGCCAGAAATCCCACTGAGGTAGAAGAATGGGGGAACCTGGGTCCCGGGAGCTGGTGCTGTTCAGTCTCAGGAGTCAAGTACCTTTCTCCAAGTAGGAAGCAGGAACCCAGCTGGGCTCTTCCGACTCAAACCCTGGTGGGGGTGGAGGCAGCAGCCCCAGGTCATCCATATCGGAGAGAGGGGGCAGGTCCAGAGGCGGGGGCAGCTCTGGGGCTGGGAGGGCAAGTAGAAAGTCTGCCAATGGAGCAAGGGACCCCCTCCACTCACCCCAGGAAACCTTGCTATTCATGATCAGCACCCACCCACTTGGAGTTTCCCTCCATGCCTCACCCATGCTGGGCCTCCCACAATGCCTCCAGCACACAGTAGGTGCTAGGTAAATATGGGGTGTTAACAGTATAGGATAGACTGACAGCTGGGTAACCTTGGACCTGTGACTCGCTAGCTCACCTGAGCTGCTTCATCTGTTAAATGGGAGTGTGAAGAGCCCCAGGGGTGAGTTTATGGCCAGAAGCGTCATACACCAGCCTAGTGTAAAACTAGTCACTAAATTATGTTAGCTCACTTCCTCTGCCTTTCCTCTCCCCTTACTCCTACTTGGCGGAAGGAAGCAGTCTCTGAGGTGGGCTCCATGTGATCCAAGGGGGAGGGGTGGGCTATCTGGGGGTGAGAGTGACCAAGCAACGGGGTTGTCCCGCTGGAAGGAAGGGCCAGAGCTCCTTACCGGGCGGGGGCAGGCACAGGTCCTCCAGAGGAGGGGGTGGCAGGAAGACGTCATTGGCGGCAGGGGCAGGTGGAGGGGGTGGAGCCATGGCACTGGGGAGAGGTGGGGGTAGGGGTGCAGCCGGCCCCTTGGTCTGTGAGGCCGCACCAATGCCTTCAGCGCTGCTGCAGACCAGCGAGAGCAGGCTCAGGTCAGAGGGCACCTTACCAGCTCAGGAGCCCCACCCCTGCGACCCCGAGCCATCTCGACCCCTCCCACCCCACTCCCTCAAACTTGAACTAGTGGGACTCACCCGGCAGAGGTCAGGGAAGAGACCGAGGAGGCTGCCGAGAGTTTGCCGTCGGGTACCACCGGGAGCTGCACCGGCTCGGGGATCCGGGGCGTTCTCCTGTGGGGGTGGGGAGTACGTGAGGGGAGTAATTTTTTTTTTGGGGGGGGAGTAATCTGGGCAGGGGTGAGGTGCAGGGTGGAGGGGCAGCCGGCTGACCAGGAAGTTTGGCGCAGGGCCAAGCGGCAGTTTAGGGAGCCACTGGGAAGGTGGCAAGGGCAGCGAAGCCTCACCCCAGAGTGGCGGAGGCGGGTGTGACAGGTGCCTTGATGCTCTTGCGAGACAGGGTCCCGGTCCGCGACAGCTGCGTGCTCAGATCCTGCATGGGGCAGGGAGGGGGACAGGGAATGGAGCTGACACATTTAGGGGACCCCAACCCCCACGGATTAAAGAGGAAATGGGGGAGGGAGGACAAGAGCCATCTGGAGAGAGCGGGCACGGCAAGTTCCCACTTCCACTTCCCAGCCCACCTCCCCAACACGCTTCTGCTCGTGCGGGGCCTCGGGCTCCAGGCCCCTAGCAGGCAACCCCCACGGAAACCCTCAGAGCACGGCGTGCAGGCCACTTCCTCCGTCTGCTTAGTTTCTGCGCCTGAATGGGGCTCCCTCCCCACCCCCCCCCCCCACGGCATCTGGTTGCCCGGGGAGCTGGAACCCTGGCTGTGGTCCCTAACACTGATTGGACCCCAGCCCCAGCACGGGACTGTGGAGGGGCAGGAAAGGAGCGGACCCGAGCATTTATGACCTCCCACCGGTGGTTCTCACAGGCCGGTGGAACTGACTTTGGGAGTCCAGGAAGGGGGCACAGCATTCACAGGAGGGTGCTGAAATGGCAGGGTGCAGTCTCACATGCAAGACAGCACCTCTGTCACTGACGGGGCTTCCCCAGGATGGTACCAGGGGATGGTACCCTCAGTTTGTGCCACCTCACTAAGGACAAACAAAAGGGTCTCGAGCTGAAGCATAAAAAACTTAAGTTGGACAAGAGGAAGAACTTACTGGTGGGGAAGCCTGGTGTTGAAGGAGGGATGCACTTTCCCTTTGAGGGGCAGATGATAGGTTAAGGATAACAAAGGGTCACTGAGCTCCAGGGAAGCCTGTACCTAAGCTGGAAGGTTGAAGAGTGAAGACAGAAACCAGCAGGGGTGTGTGTACACGTGCATGCCTAGGCGTGCACGTGCGTGTGCGCCCCTGCGTGTGTGTCCTCTCCCACCTCTCAGGAAGGGCTGGGAAGAAACGCCAGTCCTGCTCCCCCATCAAGTCCCCTTTGAGGGACAGCACCCCTCCCTCCCACCCAGCAGCTTCTCTGGGGTGACTGCTCAGTGCAGTGACCTCAAACCTCCAGACAGAGGAAGCTGCTGTTCTCCTGTGGCTGGGGAGTCATTTTCATGCATGCCCTGACACCTCCCTCCCCCGCTTCCCCTTCACGCAGGCTGCATCCTCGTGGTATGCTCAGATGTCACTCTCAGCAAACCATCTGAGTATAGGGTAGATGTCAGTTATGAAAGAATAATGAAGGATTATTTTTAAGATTTATTTATGCCTACAAGAACTGGGGTACAGGCCAGAGGTGCAGGGGGGTGAGGGAATTCACCAGAGACAAAGTGGGGAACAGAACAGGCAGATTGACTGAAGTACACTGCTGAGGGGAGCAGCGGGTGAGGCAGGAGAGGTCTGCTGTGCCACGTGGGTCCTCTCCCTGGCCGGGGTTCGAACTCCTACTGCAGTGACTGTGGATGCTTCATAGTGTGGTGCTTTAATTCCTTGCACTGCTAGGGAGGCCCTATGAAGGATTTTTAAGTGGGTGCTGGGGGGGGTCCCTGGTGGACTAGGGGTTAAGACTTAGCACTATGAAGCTATCTGCAGTCACTGCAGCATGAATTCAATCGCTGGCCAGGGAGCTGACCCACGTGGCGCAGCAGACCCCTCTTGTCTCACCTGCTGCTCCCCTCAACCATGTAGTAACAGTGTATTTTAGTCAATCCATTTGTTCTGCTCCTCACTCTGTCTCTGGTGAATCCTCTCATCCTCCTGCATCTCTGATCTATGCTTTTGTATGCATAAATAAATCAATCTTAAAAACAAAAAAATGAGGAGGGGGTTCCTATAAGGATGACAGACCTGGGAGTTGGGGAGGGCACCTTGGGGATCACTTCAGGGAATAGGGAAAGAACGGGATTTGTTAATAGGGGAGGGGAGGCACGAGAACTGGGAGCCTGGTGAGGAGAGCCATGAGGCAGGAGAGGATGAGTTGGTGAGAAAAGGAGGATCCCCTCTCTCTCTACCTTGATCCCATGGCCAATATCATCCAGGCAGCCAAAGTTGAGGGGTTTCCTGTAGTAGGGCGTCAGGGGAGGCAGGCTCTCAGGGGCGATGACTTTCTGACCCAGGGGCAGCCGCTGGACAGTGGCCAAGGTGCCAATCTCCCTTCGGGCCACCTTCTCCATATGCATGTTCACCATCTGCAAATGTGGTTTGAGGTGGCAGTGGGGGTGGCCTCTGTACAGTGCCCTTTCCCTGAAGGGAGGAAGACGCTAGAGAATTTGTGTCAGTTTTGTCCCCAAGACCACACAGCATTTGGAGACAAGAGTAGCCAAGGTAGGATGGAACCACTTTGGACCGACTTCCTGATGGAAGAGAATGAGGGTTATTATTAGCTGAGCAGGAACAAAGAGAAAGGAGAAAAACCAATGTCCCTGGGGATGTTGGGAAGAGACAGAAGGACAGGCTGGCTCCGAGCAGGGGTTATCACGGAGGTGGCTGGGAGCCATGCCTGGAGCAGCTCTCCCTTTTGGGGGGCAAATAAGTGAGCTGGCTTCCTTTTGGAAGGTTCTGTGGCAAAACCTGCAGCACTGAGAGGGTGGGAACTCCGGTCTGCTGGGGTAAGAGGAAAAGACACACCCCGCACTGAACATGTGGGTGATGCACAGGCCTGGCGGGATGTGTCACTGGATCTGTGCACGAGGCTCGTGGGGCAGTTCAGGGCCAAGGATCCAGGAAGGAAGCCGGCGGGGTGTGTGCTCACAGGCGGGCCCCTCGCATGGCGGCAGTGCTTCCAGGGCTGAGGGTGGCCTGCCAGCGGGCCCTCCGGGGCCAGGCATGGTCAGGCACTGCCTGTGTTTACATGGGGGCAGTGTACTCTGCAGCCACTGATGCAGGGTGGCAGAAAAAGAGAGAGCTCTGCCTCGGGGAAACCCCTGTTTTGAAGGGGCAGCAAGGCCTTGCACTGATGGTCACAGAGAAAAAGGGGTTCACGAAGTTGGGGGTGTGCCAGCCTTCTGCCCTGGAGGCAGGCATTTGGATGGGAAAGGAGGTGGTAAAGAATGTCATTGGGAGAAAATGCCCAGGTGGGCTGAGGAGTTGGTGGCTGCAGCAAGAAGCCTTCCCACACCCCTTACCTGGCCCAGCGTGCTCACTCGGGCCTCCACCTGCCGGAGGCCAGCTGCCTGCAGGTCCAGCATGCGCAGAGTGTGTCCAGCCAGGTTGCCCACCTGGTAGGCCACGCTGGCCAGGGCCTGGGTGGTAAAGGCCATGGTCTCCTCCAGCGCCTTCCGCTTGTCTGTGGCCTGAAATACAGACATCCCTGGCCTGAGTCAGTTAGCTGGGCAGGGTAGAATGGGGGCGGGGGCGGGGAGGGGGACTGACTTGGGAGAAAACAGCATCCCTTACATGTCTAATGGAAAACACCCCAACTTCAATAGTCGAGCTGAGAATTGATTGACCCTACTACTCTCCCCAGAGCATTTTTGGGGGTCGAGGATGAATGCTAGGGAGGAAAATAGAGACAACAGAGAAAATAGTAAGGAGAAAACACGGCAGAGGGCAACACTGGCTGGAGGAGATAGTCTCAAACTTCAAAACCAGCCACCCAACCTCAGGCCCCTATCCCAGACCTTCTAACCAGAATCCCTTGGGAGGATCCCCTGAATCTGCACCTTTAAGCACGACTCAGCTAACACCTGTGCTCCTTGTTCAGCTCTAGTCCGGCCAGGTTGGTGCTTGGGAACGAGTGTTCTAGCCCAGTCTATGAATAAAGAAACTGAGGCCCACAGGGAGTGACTTCATTCACTCGTGTCTTCCAACAGCTTCCCAGCACATAGACTGAACATAAAATCCAAAATTTTAAAATTTTTAATGTTTATTTATTTATGCATACAAGAATTGAAGTACAGGCCAGAGGTACGGAGGGTGAGAGGAGTCACCAGAGACAGAGCGGGGAGCAGAACAGGCAGATGGACTGAAACACACTGCTGAGGGGAGCAGCGGGCAAGACAGGAGAGGTCTGCTGCGCCATGTGGGTCAGCTCCCTGGCGGGGGATGGAACTCAGCTGCAGTGGCTGCGGATGCTTCACAGTGTGTTGCTTAACCTGATGCACCACCAGGGAGGCCCAAGTAAGCCGCACAAGGCCGTTCCTGCCTTTCTCTTCACCCTCATCCTCTGCACACTGACTACCCTCCAGACACACTGGCCTTCAGGTTTCTGTTCCTGATAAAACCAAGAGTGTTTCTATCTCAGGGCCTTTGCATTTGCCGTACTTCTTTCTAGAATCCTATCATGAATTCTCAGCTTCCCAAAACCTTTCCTCAGGACCTCTGTATATACGCTCTCACATCTACCTTTTCTCTTTTCCTCATAGCACTTGGCCTTTCAGGAATGACGTACAGATTTATTTTATTATCTATCCCCCCTCCAACCTCCACAGTCACTAAAATGCCAGCACTGTGAAGGCAGAGAGGGAGTGGGTCTGTTTTATTTGGGATGGTATCTTAGACGAGTGCCCAAGACAACACTTTTTAAAAAAATGTTGTGTGACTTAATTAAGGAATTAAATGTCATCCAAACACTCGCTGGGCATCTTCCTCCTACGTGCCAGGCACTGTGCCAGGTGCTTGCCGGGGTCACACTGCCAGGCAGTGATGGAGGGCTGGGCAGGGAGTGGCTGGAGACAGAGGGGGTTTTTTTTAGTCCCAGATCAGACTGTGGGGGTTGGGCCAAAACTTCTGGGGTTATTTGTTTCCTCAGGCAGCTTCCTCATCTCTGGTCTCACAGGCCCTCTAGCCTGTGCCTTTCTCCTCGAGCAGGCAGTGGGGAGGCCTGGGGCAAGTTGGGCAAAGCCAGGGAACTGACTGGCAAGGGTTTCCTAGCCTAGGGGGGCCAGTGTTCCTCAGGGCTTGTCAGTAAGCAGAGACCTAGGACCCGCCGGCCGCGCAGGGTGCCGGGAGAGACCCAATGAGGTGCCTCCAATGAGGCCTGAGCCAGCTGGAGCCAAAGCACAGCCAGAACCTCTGGGCAGTCTCTCCCATGGCCCTCCTCTCAGCCCCCCGCCCCACCTTTCTGTTCCAACAGAAAGAGATGCTCCTGTGTGTGCAGTTTGCATCTCACCAACATATATAACCAGAAGGCTTAAAAAGGTAAAGGAATCAACCCAGGACCTTAAAACGGACAGCAGGGCTTGTTCTAGTTCAAGGCCTTCCTCACTAAGTGGGGAAGCAAGGGCTCGAGGAGGGAGGACCCCTCTGGTCTCCACCCAGTTTTCTTAAACTGCCTCTCTGGTGCTGACTCCCTTGGACAGGCTTGAGCAATTGCCAGCCCCAACAAGACAATGTCTGCCAGGACCCAGCTCCTCGATGCTCAAGCCCAGATCCCTGCTGGCCCCTGGCTTTGGTCGTGGCCCAAGGGACCAAGATCTGGGATGCATCTTCATGGCCACTGCTCATTTATCATGCAAAGTTGGGAGCTCAGTGGACCCTGACCTAGAACTCTGCAGGTGATCCCAGCCTGCCTCCCACGAGTCCCCAAGGGCTTCCTGACACCTGGTTGGGTGGAGGGAGTGGGGTGAGGAAGGATAGAGCACCTGGGATCTAGGCCTCCTTTGGGCAGTTCTGAGTTCTCCAAACGCTGCCAGACATTTGCTCCCCAGAGGGCCTCAGGGGCAGTAACTGAGTGTGTTACCTGCATGGAGCGGGCCTCAGGAGTTCTTCTGAGGGGTCCCCTAGAACTCTGACCATCCTGAATGCAGGAAGCAGAATTCTCCAGATGCTGATACCAACCTGGGTCAGTTTTGTTTTGTTTTTTTTAAAGATTTATTTATTTATGTATATAAGAGCTGGGGTACAGGCCAGAGACGCAGGTGGTGAGAGGAGTCACCAGAGACAGAGTGGGGAGCAGAACAGGCAGATCTACTGAAGTACATGCTGAGGGGAGCAGCGGGTGAGACAGGAGAGGTCTGCTGTGTTGTGTGGGTCAGCTCCCTGGCCGGGGATTGCACTGGCACTGCAGTGGCTGAGGAAGCCCCACAGTGCAGTGCTCGACCCCTTGAGCCACCAAGAGGTCCTGCCCTGGGTGTTTTTGCAAAGACTGCTTCACCTGGACTTTCACTAGTCATATGCACCTTCCTAATAAGTGATGCTAATAATCATAGTTTCAGTGGCAATGACTGTCAATTATCCTGCCCTTCTTAAAGAAATGGGCTAAGCGTTTTAATACTACATTATCATATTTAACCCAAGTCACCACCATAAAGGGGATCTGTGCCACAGGCCCTGTCATTGGTAGGCAGCAGGGCTGGAAATTGGGCTCAAATTTCCCCAGACCCTGTGTGCATACTGTGTGTGCAAAGGAGAACCACTGGGAAGCGCTCTGAGATGTGCAGAAGTTGCTGAGGGGGTGGGAGCCTGTTTCTCTCCCGGGGCGAGGACCCGGCCTTGCAGTGCTGAGAGCAGAGTGCTTCACAAGCATTCTTCTGCAAGCCGGTCTCAACATCTCCAGACAGAAATTGCACCCAGCTCTCATATCCCAGTGGAGCTTTAGCATGTGGGGTCTGGAGTCCGAGTGAAGGGATCAAATCCAGATTCTGCCACTAGCTTGTAGACCGTAAAAAATAAATGAAGCTTTCAGAACCTCTGTCTGCTCACGAAGGAGGAGCAGTGCTCACATCACAGGCCCGGGCGAGTTCTAAAGGAGGTGATGTGGTGACACACCTGCCCAAAGTGAGCTACGGAGACTTTCAACTCTCCGAATCTGCCATCTTCCCAGAAGCACTTGCTCCTTTCATTGTATTCTCCCCCTCCCCCATGCTCTTGCTGTTTGGGGAGGTCCCTATACCTCTTCCTATAGGGTGATTTGAAGAAATCAGAAAAATAAAGTTTCTCCCAAGGGATGCCAGGGCTATAGGATGCCTATAGTTTTTAAGGGAGCAGAGAAAACAGAGCAGAGGCATCAACTACCTTGAAGTAACTGGGCCTGTTGGGAGGCAGAGCAGGGAGAGGAGAGAGCTGGGACAGAGCCAGGAGGCCTGCCTAGCTGACCCCACTCTTTCAGGGCTGTGTGACCCTGGCCAGGTCGCCACCCTCAGCCTCTGTTCCCTCAGCCATGAACCAAGAACACTACTTGTCTCAGAAGGGATGTGAGGACTGATGAAGTGATGGGGCACTCAGTCACTGCTAGGTGTCCCTCTCCCCTCCCTCCTGGTCTAGAAACCTCTCACAATGTAGAAAACTGCCCCGAATGGCCCTGTCCTGTCCTACGCTCCTGGCCGTCATGGTGTCCATCCCCTCACTCCACACAGTCCTGTCCCCTTATTCCAGCTTGGGCTGACGTCTCTCTGCTCACCCTCAAGTAGCAGGGGTAGCACTTTTTTCCTGTCCATCTCAAGTTCTTTAACCCCAAAGTTCTTCGGCAGCCTCTCCCAGAGCCTGAAAAGGGAGCTCGGCATGGCATTTGTGTGAGCACAACTCTCTGGGGCTCAGGGTTTGCCTGCAAAGTGCAGTGGGGGTGGCCCTGGCGGGAGGCCTGATACAGGAGGGACAGCGGCCTCAGGAGGCCCTGGGAGAGAGAAGGGCCCAGCAGTGGCGTGGGTGTCTCAGGGCCAGCGGTCCTGCTGGGGAGACTGGGATGAGCCAGATCTGCATGGTCAGCCCAGGCCCAGGACAAGCACCTGTCAAGATGGCCCCCTGCGTCCCGAGGAGTTGGGGTGCCCTCCACCTACCTGCACATAGTTGTTCTCACAGTAGTCGGCCACCCGCAGCAGGGCGCTGTGGTTGCCCCGAAGCGCCTCCCGGCCGGTGGGAATCTCAAACTCCTGCAGCTGCCGCAGCTCCTCCATGGCCCCCACACCTCCTCTGACTGGCTCCCCGGGGACCCGGCTGGTTTTGCACCTCACCTTGCCCTTGATTGGTCGCTGGGGCCTCCCTCCCTCAAACCACTTTTGGTTTCCTCTTCGTGAGAGACCCAGACCCGCTTGCAAAGGGCAGGCATGCTTGTTCCCGGACAAGAGGAAGTCTGTCCCTGTTCCCTGAGTCTCTCTGTCCCCTGCCCAGAGGAAGGGGGAAACCAGGGGCCTCTTTGGGGACCCAGTCCCCCAATTCCTCCCAGCAGAGGAAGCCACCCGTCCTGCCCTGTGACGGTGATTGCTCCCTGGGCCTGGAGAGGAAACTGTTCAGTGGGGGATGGGCTGGAGGCTGGGGAGGAAAGGGGCAGGCCTGCTGGTGGTGGGGAGGGGTGGATTTTCCACTCATGGAAGGGGAGGAAAGGGCAGAGGGTGGGGGCTTCCTTGGGAAGCACAGGGATGAGTCACCAAAGGATGGGGGAGTGGAGGGCGGATAGGAGATGGAGACGGGTCATGCCACGGGGCAGCAGCAGTGGGAACAGAGCAGGCAGCTGCAAGAGGGGTCAAGCTGGGCAGCGGGGAGGCAGAGTCCAGCCTCCCAAGGGCTGCCCGGCCTCTGAAGGGTTATGTGGGATGACGGACAAGCCGGTGTCTGCCAGAGGCAGGGCCACTGAGACTGACGGAGGGTAGAGCGAGGCGCTCAGCTTAGACAACAGGAAGGACTGAGCCTGCGAAGCTCCAGATTAACTGGTTGGTGGAGAAGCAGCGTGGACCGCACCTAGGGTCTCCCGCGGTAAGTGTCCCTTCTTCTGCACCCACAGGGACGGTGGATGAGGAGACCTCCAGGTCTTGTCTAGATCTCAGATTCCTAGAGCTCACAGCTGTTTGTGGGACGTGGATCCGGGAGCAGGAGACGATGGACTTCGGGCCTCACGCTGCTCAGGCTGTCCTCCCAGAAGGAGGGGCCATGTATGACCCCTGGAGCGTCTGCTCCAGGAGAGGGCTCCCTGCTCATGGGTCAGGCCTGGCTGAGGAGGAGCTCAGTGTTTGTTAAACAGCATTGCCCTGGAGTGTTCCTCGGGGGAGAACAATCAGGGTGCGGGCCCTGAGCTGGGCACTGAGGAGGGAGGCCCACATCCAGCGCTCAGAGGGAGGCATGGAGGCAAACAGGCGGCCATAGTTGTCAGAGGGGACAAGCGCTGGCTGGCACAGCGTCATCAGCAAGGACATACTGAGTGAGTGAACGAGGACTGAGCAGGTGGCCCAGGGGTTCAGTTTCAGCACTATCACAGCTGTGGCCTGAGTTCGATCCCCAGCCAGGGAGGGGACCCACATGGCGCAGCAGGCCTCTCCTGCCTCGCCCGCTGTTCCCCTCAGCAGTGTGTTTCAGTCCATCTGCCTGTTCTGCTCCCTGCTTTCTGTGGTGAATCCTCTCACCCCCACCCACATCTCTGGCCTGTACCCCAGTTATTATGTGCATAAATAAATAAAACTTTTTTTAAAATGAAGACTGAGCCAGAAGAACCTTGAAAGGTGAAATCATGGGGTGTCTGTGGCAGGTGCAAGGGCTTCTTGGGTGAGGCCAGCTAAGAGCTGCTTTGGAACTTGCCTCACCAGGCAGAACAGCCTCAGCTAGAGGTAGGGGAGGAGAGGGGCTTGGGAGAGAAGGCAGGGGGAGGGGATCCTTCAGGGCTGGAGGGGAATAACTGGAAAGAGGAACCACAGCCTCTAAGCCAGAGGGTCACTGAAGGCGTGGGGGTGGTGCAGGGACAGGCCCTGGTGGCCGTGGGGGCCTGAGAGCTCAAGCCAGTGGATGACTTAGGTCCCAGAGCCTATGATCAGCTTAGGTGTCAGAGATTGGGGCTTCTAGACCATCTGCCTATCCAAAGACTGATGAGGAGCCAGGAGGCTCACACACCATCTTGTCTGGATCGGGAACAAGTGACTTGAAGTGCACGCTCAGGTGAGAGGGGCTTAGGTTGCACTGGGCTGGGGTCTAGTCTTGGAATCGCTAAGGTTAGACCGAGGCAGAACTTCCTTATGACCCTGCAGCAGGAGTGATAAGGATGTCGGCAACGATGATACCGCCTGCAGCTCTATCACTAACAGAACATGTGCCAGTGGTCACTGTGTCCAGCTGTGCATTAAGCTATTCGATATCATAATATACCTAATACACGTTATTTGTGCAAGGTAGGTACTATTATTATACCCACTTTGCAGATGGGGAAAGTAAGACTCAGAGAGGTTGGGTGACTTGCCCAAGGCCACACAGCAGGGAAGCAGCAGAGCTGGGATCAGGGCAGGATTCGGGCAGGTTCCAGAGCCCCTTCTCTTAACCGCTAGGGTACACGCCTTTGACAGGAGCTGGAGACAAAAGAGAAAGCTTCTACCCATGTCCTTATGTGGGGTAATGACTTTGCTTTCCAAATCAGCCTCACAGAAAGAAACCCCTTTTCTCTCTGTTCTCTATGCTTGTTCTGACTGGTCCTTAGCAAAGATGGAGCCTCTTCCTCAGCCTGGAGTGCCGGCTCCTGGGTGTAGACCCACTGGGGGAGGGAAGGAGGCAGTGACCAGCCTGAACTTGAGTGGCCTCTGGGGAACATGGCAGGGAAGGGAAGAAGTAGAAGCTGCGCTGTGGGAGAGCAGAGGAGGGAGCTGGGGGAGCACAGGGGATGCAATCAGCTGTGGGATCCTTTTGGGGACCATGTCTCTCCAGTGCACCATGGCCCAGGATCTGAGCGAGAAGGAGCTGTTGAAGATGGAGGTGGAACAGCTGAAGAAGGAAGTGAAGAATCCAAGAGTTCTGGTGAGCCCCCTGTTCCCTTCCTTGCTCCCTCTTCTCGCCCCCTTCAGATTCCTCGTGGAGCCGGATCTGGGCTATGAAGGAGGTCAGAGAATGGGACAGTAGGAGGAGCAGCAGGTGCCTTTGGCATGAGGCGGGGTGTGGAAGGGGTTTGGCCCAACGGAATGTGTGGGAGAGCCAGAGGTAGCCCGCTCTCTGGGCTGGCCTTGCTGAGGTGCCAGGTTTTGTGGTTCCGGTCAAGGAGCTCACGCCCCTCTCACACCTGCTGGTCCCCTTAGTTTTTCTCCTGTCTGGCCTCTGTCCCTACCTACCCAGACCTCTTTTTCTTGGGACTGACCAAGTCACGGATCGTGAGCAACCAACAGGAGCTGGAACCGTATTTTGCTTTCTTTCAGATTTCCAAGACGGGAAAGGAAATTAAGGATTATGTGGAGGCCCAAGCAGGAAGCGACCCTCTTCTCAAAGGGATGCCTGAGGACAAGAATCCCTTCAGGGAGAAAGGCAGTTGTGTGATAAGCTGATGCAGCAAGAGCTCGAATCCTGAATGTTGTCCCCACTCCTTACCCCAGGAACCAGTGACTCTCCACCTTCTCTGTGCTGCACAAAGAGTAAAGTAACCGGTTTGCATGTGAATGCACCCCCATCCCAACTCCCAGCTCTTCTCTCCCATTATCTCTTCCACACTCTGGGTGCCTGCCGACCCCACTTGCAAACACTCAGAGAACTTCCGTGGCTCAGCAGCCGGCATTTTGCGGACCTGCAGTCCCCAGAGGAACCAGAGGGCAGGCCCTAGGAAACCTGCTCGGTCCCCTCCACTGTCTTCCTGGGACAAGCACGTCCAGCGGGGTGGGGACCAGAGCTGGGGCAGTCCCTGTTCCCCATCTCATGTCGTGTCGTGCAGTCCTCCTGCGAATCACTTCGATTACCCCAGATGGCCTGAATGGGAAAGTGATAGTAAAGTAGTGAACTCAGGATTTATTTATTATTGAGTGTCCATTGTGGGCTGGCCACCGGGGATAGAAATGGGCGAGACTAACATGGCTCTGATATTTGTGGAACTTATCAAAGTAGACATGGAGCAAAGAGTTCACCGTTTAACAGTAAGTGGCCCTGTGGGGGAAGGAAAAGCAGGGATAGTGTGAGAACACACAGCCTCCAGGACAATGAGCCATGTCAAGGTGACCCGGCGGGGACAGGGGAGTGAGGAGACATGAGGCTGGAGAGGGAGATGGGAACTTGCTATGGAATGAGTTAAGCACCTGTCGGTGACCCGTGGGCCAGCAGGAAGCCTAGGAGGGTGCCGGCCTTGGTGAGCAGAAGGGAGGCTGGACTCTCCTGCTAAGGGCACAGCGGAGAAGTGTGATTCCTGGGCCTCGTCTGCGTGCGGTATGATGGGGTGGGGGTGCTTAGGAAGACAACTAATCTAGCAACTTGGGAGCATTATGTCCTGGGCAGGGACAGAAAAGGCCTCCTGAAGGAAGTGATTCCAGAGCTGAGTGCCAAGGTTATTGTAAATGGGTGGATGATGGCAGAACTGGTTGAAGGAGCGATATAAACAGAGGCCTGGCTTGAGGGTAAAAGGAGAGAACTAGGGTTCAGACGCAAACACCAACAGACCGAGCTTGAAGTGGTGTCCAGAGACCTAGACTGAGTGAGGGTGAGCCCTGGAGAGGTGGGCTTAGGCACGCCAGGCCTCTTGCTTCTAATAACCCACTCACCTGTGAGAGTGAACTGGTAATGTTTGGGGCCAGGGCAGGCTCTGATGAAAGTGAAAGGGGGGAGGGGAAAGAGTGGAAGCAGAGAGGCAATTAGGGGGTTGATCTCAGATCAGGGGAGGGCTAAGGAGGCCTGGATTAGGGCGGTGGTGATTAATTAGTCTAGGGAGAGGAGTGAGCAGAAGTGTTCTTTGCAAAATAAAGTCTTCAAGGGCCTCCCTGGTGGCGCAGTGGGTTAAGCAATGCACTATGAAGCAAACAGCAGCCACCGCAGCACGAGTTCGATCCCTGCTGCTGGCCAGGGAGGGG
>JAGFMF010011723.1:3271699-3288398 GCA_019455555.1 Galemys pyrenaicus | reverse complement strand
CTGTGGTGAATCCTCTCACCCCCCACACCTCTGGCCTGTACCCCAGTGCTTGTATGCATAAATAAATAAATCTTTAAAAAAAAAAAATAAAGTCTTCAAGCCTCGCTGTCTCATTGAGAGATGAGAAAGTGGGAGAGGCATTCAGGTGCTTCTGATTTGGGATCACTAGGTAAGGGTGAAGCCAGCAGCCTGAGGCAAACCTGACAGGAAGTGACTGCAGAACACCTGGAGCTGCAAACTCCCTGCCTCCCCGCCCCAGCAGGTCAGTGCCCAGGGCCCGGCCACCTGCTGCTGCTGGGCATCCTGGACCTTCAGGGGCACTGGACTCCTCTCCTAGCTCCACCCTGACTCCACCGCACCATTCTGCAGCCTCGAATGAATTTAGCCACAATCAATACACTCCATCAAGAGAAGGAAGAGAGGGGCCTCGCTGGTGGCGCAAGGGGTTAAGCACCTCACTATGAAGCATCTGCAGTCACTGCAGCATGAGTTCGAGCCCCGGCCAGGGAGCTGACCCACATGGCGCAGCAGACCTCTCCTGCTTCACCTGCTGCTCCCCTTAGCAGTGTGTTTCAGTTCATCTGCCTGTTCTGCTCCCTGCTCTATCTCTGGTGAGTCTCTCACCACCCCCCGCCTAGCACCTCTGGCCTGCACCCCAGCTCTTGTACGCATAAATAAAAATAAATCTTAAAAAAAAAAAGAGTGAGAAAGAAGGAAGAGAAACAGGGAAGGGTAAGTATTCATATGGCTCTAGCAGCCAGGAAGGAAGACCAGATGGAGCCCCCTTCTCCAAGCTTGGCCCCTGACCATGGCTGCTGGGTCCACCTGCCCGGGCCTTGCACCTGCAGGCACGGCTCACCATAGGGCTTGTCAGTCCAACGTGGCGAATTTAACCCTTATTCGTGGAGGCTGAAATCACGAGCTTCTTCTGTTTACCTTTACTCAGGGCCCAGAGCCCCAGATATTCTATGGCCCCTCCCACATGCCGCCTGGCCACCCAAGGTGTGGGAACAATTACAGCCTCCCCCCAACCTAAAGGTCAGTCATTACCCCAACACTGACCCCTTTTCTGTCCCTTTTCCTAGTGCCAGTCAGAGTCTCTAATGGCCAGGACACCTCAGCTTCCAGGTCAGGGATTTACTGGTGCCCTGGTGGTAGCTTCCTTCCTTACATGCTGCGACCGTGACCTGAGCAAGTGGGAGGAGGAGGATGTTCATTCTGAGTGGGTCATCGATGTCGCCTAAGCCGGGCAGCCCCACCTCCATCCACAGATCCTCGAGAAACCTCAAGTGCAGTGTGCTGAGCTCTGTGATAGCTGTGAACTCCAAGCGTTGGTTGGTGGGTTAGTTCAGCACTCAGCGAGCCTCCATGGACCTCACTTTATCTCTGCAAAGTCGATGTCTCTAGCTAGCACCAGCCAGGGCCTTACCAGCCTAGCCCATCACTCTGCACCAGCCACCGGCCCCCGGAAGACGGACACAAGAGAGATCAGCAAATCCTGGGCTTCGCCTTTTTTTTTTTTTTGGTTAAGTAGTTTTGTTTAGAAATAACTATAGATTTAGGGGCCTCCCTGGTGGCACAGTGGGTTAAGCAATGCACTATGAAGCAAACCACAGCCACTGCAGCACGAGTTCAGTCCCTGCCACCAGCTGGGGAACTGACCCACATGGCGCAGCAGACGCCTCCTGCCTCACCTTCTGCTCCCCTCAGCAGTGTGTTTCAGTCAGTCTGCCTGTTCTGCTCCCCGCTCTGTATCTGGTGAATCCTCTCACCTCCCTGGACTCTGGCCTGTACCCCAGCTCTTATATGCATAAATACATTTAATAATAATAAAAAAAAACCCTGGGGTACAGGCCAGAGGTGTGGGGTTGAAAGGATTCACCAGAGACAGAGCTGGGAGCAGAACAGACAGATCTACTGAAATACACTCACTGCTGAGGGGAGCAGCGGGCGAAACAGGGGAGGCCTGCTGCTCCCTGGCTGGGGATCGAACTTATAGTGCTGTGCTTTAACCCACTGCGCCACCAGGGAGACCCAGGGCTTACTTTTAATGCTGGGAAGAGCTTCTTGTCGGAGACAATATAGCCTATGACACCATGTTACAGGACAAGGAGGGGGTACCCCAGAACCCCCAAACCTGCCCACTCTAAATGGGTTCTGCCATCCACCGCATCAAGACAAACATATAAGACCTTTAATGGGAAGGAACTTTAATAAAACTAGGGAACAATACAGAAAAGACAAAGAATATAGTTACTAAATCAAGAACACAAAGTTACCCATCCCCTCTTGGGCAAAAGTCCAGCCAAACAGGATTGGCCCAGAGCAAGGCCTGAAAGCCTGCCACAGTTTAAAGTACGTTTCGGTAGAGACCCATAGAAAAGGGTCAGAAAGGGTCAGACAAATATGGGAGGAAAAGAGCAAAATCAAAATCAAGATGAAAGCTGCCACTGCTAACCTCCCCACGGGTCTCTCACCCACATCTGTTCCAACCAGTCCAAGACCAAAAAGCAAGCGCAGTTTCTTCACATGTCCCTCTGCTCCACGTGCCTCCTCCAGGTCTCCTTGCTGCTCTCCATCCTGCTCCCTTCTTCCTCCCTTCCTTCTGTCTTTTATCGCCTCTCCAGCATCTTATCCCTGCTTAGCTCCATCCCACTTAGAGTGGGACAGGGATTCTGGAACTTCCCCTTTTCCTGGGGACACCCTGTACACTTTGACAAAGTCCTGTCCAGGCAGCCCAGTGGTCCACTGTCCCCTTTCAAGAGTCTCCCCTGCTGGGGTGCCCCGATTAACCTGTTCACGATACTCTGAAAGAGCTCTCCCCCTATCTCTTCATCCTCATCCTCCATTGTCTGTAAGCTTCATGGTCAAACCATCATCACTGCTTCCAAAGCCGCATCATCACTGCTTCCAAAGCCGCTGACTCCAGAGAAAGGGAAGCGTCCCTGCGAGCCGACACCCAGGTGTGCTTAGGAACTAACTGGGGTGTGGAGTAAGAACAGAGCAGGTGATACACTGAAGAGCTGAGTAGAAAATAAAATGTGTAGGGCTTAGACAGTGAATGTTGGCAGTAAGACAGCCTCGGTATAAGAAACTTCGAGCTAGTAGGAAGAACTGCCCAGGGGAAGGCTGGGCATGCGAGCCCTGGCTAAGCAATTTAGCCCCCTACACTGGCCACGAAGCGCCATGACAGACAAAAAATTAGATCCAACTAATGACCATCTCACAACATCCTGTAGGGAGGAGGCGGAGAGCACACAGGTGCAGCTGGGATGTACCCCATCTGCGCATGCTTCGGTGTAGCACAAACCAGAACACTCTGCCTTGCTGGTGTCTTCCCTGCCTGCTGGACTACCCTCTGCACATCTCCTCCTAACTCCCTATGGAGAGCCAGGTTATATTCCCCTTCCCCAAACTGGCTCCTTCATGCATGAATCTCTCTAATAAAGTCTTGCCTGGTTCAGCTAGAGTTTTCTGGTGAGTTTTTTTCCTAGAGGGCAAAGGACCACTCTTTTGGGGGAGACCCTGTAACAGCAGGATGGCGAGGAAACAATCAAGGGTGACAAGTTTCTTTCTTGGGTGACTTGCGTGAACTGTGGTGTCACCAGTTGGAAAGCCTCCTGGCCTCTCCTACCCCTGCAGCCTGGAGGGAGTGAGACTGGACAGGTTCCAGTCTGTTTGGTATCTTGTTGCCTTAGCAGAGGACAGTGACCCAACCATGACCTTGAGGCCTGTAGGAAAGTTAGTCAGAGTTCCTTGTCTCCCCGCTCCCCTGCTTAGAAGGGCCTAGTACTTGGCTGACGGCTCCACCTTCACCATGTTTAAATTCGTAGCGATTTTTGTTTTGTTTTGTTTTTTCAAAGATTTATTTATTTATATACGATAGCTGGGGTGCAGGCCAGAGTCCAGGGAGGTGAGAGGATTCACCAGAGACAGAGTGGGGAGCAGAACAGCATATCGACTGAAACACACTGCTGAGGGTAGCAGCAGGCGAGGCAGGAGAGGTCTGCTGCCCCATGTGGGTCCCCTCCCTGGTCGGCGGCAGTGCTGCGGTTTCCTTCATAGTGTGTTCGTAGCAATTTTTGAACAAAGGTCTCACATTTTCATTTTGCACTGGGCCCCACAACTTTGTTTGGTCTATAAGGATATAGACCGGGCCTAGTGGAGGAGTCAGGACGCTTATCAAGGAGTCTGGTTGAAAGTGGATTCAAAATAGCCCCAAAGGGCCCTCCCTGGTGGCGCAGTGGGTTAAGCAACGCACTATGAAGCAAACCGCAGCCACTGCAGCACAAGTTCGATCCCTGCTGCCGGCCAGGGAGGGGACCCACATGGCACGGCAGACCTCTCCTGCCTCGCCCGCTGCTCCCCTCAGCAGTGTTTCAGTCCATCTGCCTGTTCTGCTCCCTGCTCTATCTCTGGTAAGTCCTTTCACCACCTGCTCCTCTGGCCTGTACCCCAGTGCTTGTGTGCATAAATAAATAAGTCTTCAAAAAAAAAAAAAAGAAATTGGATATGGAGGTGGCTCTCTTAGGGGGGTAGTTTCTCAGTGTCCCTTTGGTTCTCTGACTCCCATTCTCTGTCAGATCCAGAAATTGGTGACGTGGTTAACTCACTGCCCAGCATCGAGGAAATAAATGGGCCAGAAGAGGAGAGGGAGGCAGAAAATTGTGGATTTGCCTGCCCCCTGCCCAATGCCCCAATCCATCTAACCAGAGGCTAATTTCTGGGCATTCAGCATCTCTCACAAGTTCCTCCGTGTATCCCTTTGCTCCCTATGCCACGACCTTAGTTAAAGACTCACTGCCTCTCACCCCATAATCCCACAGCCTCATGGGGAATGCCCTTCCTACTTGGTCCCTCCAGCTCACCCTCTGCTTGGCTGCTAGTGACCCCCTCCCTGAGAACTCTAAGACCAAGTCAAGACTTTGGGGTTTAGCCCCAAAGCCCTTCCAGCGTTACAGGGCATCCCTGCCTACCTGTGGGGTCTCAGCTCTCCCCACTCCACTATTCCTGCTGGGGAGGTTGTTTTAGTGTCACCACTGTTTCACGCTGTGCTTGAAACATCTCATAATACTGCCCCTTGTATTCTAGCTCACTGTATAGTTATAGTTAGCTATAGGTTTAAACATCACTTCTAACAAGCTTTCTCTCCTTTGTGACTGAATGAATAGGTCATTTGAAATCAGGTGGTTCAGAGCTCAAGTGTAAAAGGTATAGTGAACAAGGTCTCCCTAGTGGCACAGGGGTTAAAGTCTCAGTGCTATCAAGCTATCACCAGCCACTGTAGCACGAGTTCAATCCCCGGCCAGGAAGCTGACCCACATGGCACAGCAGACCTCGCCTGTCTCACCCACCCACTGCTCCCCTCAGCAGTGTATTTCAGTAGAGCCTCCTATCTTGTTCCCCATTGTCTCTGGTGAATCCGCTCACCTCCTGTGACTCTGGCCTGTACCCCAGTTCTTGTGTGCATAAATAAATACATCTTGAAAAAAAATTAAACATTTTTAAAAAATTTTAAGAAGTACACAGTGAATAGCCTCTCCCCTTTCTCCCTTGAGCTTCCTCCCTAAAAAAAACCAGCGTTCCAGTTTCTCATGTAACCTTTCAGAGATGTTTTGTGCATTTTCAAGCTAAGAGGCACAGAAGTTCTCCCCCGTTTACACCTGTGGCAGCACGCACATGCAGCTCCCAGCTCTAGTCTGGATTTAACCTTTCCTGCTTGGATTCCATTTACTTTTGTTTCTCTTTTTTTTTTTAAAGATTTATTTATTTATGCATACAAGCACTGGGGTACAGGCCAGAAGTGTGTGTGTGGGGGGGGGGTGAGAGGATTCACCACAGAGAGCAGGGAGCAGAAAAGGCAGATCAGTGGAAGCACACTGCTGAGGAGAGCAGCGGGCACAGCAGGAGAGGTCTGCTGCGCCATGTGGGTCCCCTCCCTGGCTGGCAGCAGGGATTGAACTCATGCTGCAGTGGCTGCAGTTTGCTTCATAGTGTGTTGCTTAACCCACTGTGCCACCAGGGAGGCCCTTACTTTTGTTTCTCATATTTTCCTGAGCCTATTGTTTTTAATTTTACACTCTTCTTCAGTCTTCAATTTATCAGTCAGGATCTCAAGCTCTTTGAGGGCAGGGGCCAAGTCTTTTATTTTTGTATTTCCACATCTAGAACTTGAGAGGTCAGGTGCTCAACAGGGTGTTAAATGACTCTATTTTATATTTTACGGGCCAGGCATTGTGATAAGTATTGTACTTACATTAAGTCACCTACAAATGAGTGAACAAAGTAGTTAATAAACAACCCTGGAACACATACCTGGCTACCGTGGTGGTCCTGGCACCCTCTGCTGGTGACTCTGGTCAGGGACCACCCCCCCACCCCCCCATACCTGGGCCAAGGCTTCCTCCCAAGTCTTCCTCTAGGGGCCCTTCACCCCCATCAAACCTTTGAAAAGGAATACTCAGACTAGTGCAGAGAGGTGTCTCCCCCGAGCTTCTAGAGCTGGAAAGGGAAAGAAATCTGGAAGGGGTCTCAGAGAAGCAGGAGCTAGGGGAAGGACAGGAGAGATGGTGGTTAGCTCATGTTTTAACAACCGAGGTATGAATCAGTTTAATAGAGCAAATTAAAAAAAAAAAAAAACTGTCTCTTTAAGGCAGAGATCTCAGCGTATACGTTTACATGTACTACATATTTTTTCCTAAGTTTTGCTTCAGTTTCATGTATGTGTATACTGGTGTGTAATGTGAAACAGGTACCGTCTTGAGCATCTTAGTACAAACAAAAAGCAGTGAGCCACTGGGGAAATGACGACAGAGGTGCCGAAGGGCAAAGATGTGAGGGGATAGGTGCAAGATCCACAGAGGAATCAACTCCCAGAGCAGAAAGCAAGGCAACTTTGGGGGACCCCCATCTCTAACTCAATGTGGACATTTTCCTATACCCCCCAGTGATTAAAACCTTGCTCCTCTTTCCCAAGGCACCTGAAATTCAGCATTTCTCTGAACTGAAGGGCAGCTCAAATTGTTAGAGTTCTTCCTGTTTGCCCCTCTAACTTCCACCTAGGAGTTCTCATTCTCAGCCTCTGTTGCAATCCCCCAGATTTGTTTTCTTCCCCTAAGTTTTGTTTTCTTCCCCTAAGTTTTGTTTTCTCCCCCCAAAGAAACAGCTGTTCTATTTTCAAGAATCTGAACTTCCCTGTGATTCTGGTGTCTTCCTAGCAGCTGCCATTATTAGCCCATCAAGGATCGAGACTTTCTGCTAACTTTACACTAATTCTCACAACACTGCTGTGCAAGGCACCAGCTTACAGATGATGTTCAGAATAGTTTTTTATTTTTTCCAGATTTATTGAAATATAATCAACATATAAGATCATGTAAGCTTCCAGTGTACATAATGATTTGATGTGTGTGCTGTGAGATATTAACCACCTTACATTTAGTTAACAGTTATTTTGTGATGCCTGCACTTGAGCTTGCTCCCCCAAATGCACTTCTGGCTCCTGTAGAAGATCCCGTAGATCTTTATTCTGACACTTTCACTGTGGACAAACTTTGAGTCTTAGATTCCCATATATGACAGCATAGAAACATGTCTCTGCAGAGGTACTTTTTGACTTTTTAAATCAAGAAACGTAACATAGGGGCTCCCTGGTGGCGCAGCAGGTTGAGCACTGCACTGTGAAGCATCTGCTGCACACAAGTTCTATCCCTGGCCAGGGAGGGGACCCACGAGGCGCAGCAGACCTCTCCTGCCTCACCCAGTGCTCCCCTCAGCAGTGGATTTCAGTAGATCTGCCTGTTCTGCTTCCTACTCTGTCTCTAGTGAATCCTCTCACCTCCCACCACTCTGGCCTGTATCCCAGGTCTTGTATGCATAAATAAAAATTGAATAAATAAAAAGAAACATAACATACATTCACAACAGTGCATGCAACACAATGTATATTTTAACAAAGTTTTGTCAAGTGAACATTATGTCACTTTCATTCAGGACAAGAAATAGCGTAAAACTGCTGCGGGCACCTTTCTAGTCACAGTCCTTTCTCTTCCCCAAGGTATTCCATATATTCCTTGCTGTGCTTGATAGTTTTACCATCTAAGTCCACAGCTCTAAACAATAATAGACTAGTAGTTAGTTTGCTTAGGAACCTAATGTATACAGAAACGTGGTTTTTTGTGTGTTTGCCATCTCTTACTATTCAATACCCCTTAAAAAAATTCATTCATTTTGTTGAATATAGTTGTTCATTTATCTTGTCTAATATTCCATTGGATGGTCCCACAGCAAATTATTTATCCATTCTACATTTGGACATTTGAGCTTCTTTTGATTTTTGGCTTTAGGTTGCCCAAAACATTCATGTACATGTCTTTAAGTGTACCATGCACACATTTCTGTGAGTATATGAACAAAAAGGGAATTGCTAGATCATCTGATATGAGTATCTTCAACTTTAGTAGTTAAAATCAAACCATTTTCTACCAATTTATATTCATATGGGTGTTTACATTATTCCACATTCTTTGTAATAGCTTCATTCTGGTGAGCATGCAGTGGTACCTCATTGAGCTTTTAATTTGCATTTTCCTGGTACTGATGATGCTTTGTAGCTTTTCATATATATAGATGTAGGTTAGTTTGGATTTTCTTTTATTTTTTTTCTGTATGTGAAGTACCAGTTCAAGTCTTTTGCTATTTTCCTATTAGGTTATGTGTCTTTTTTCTTTATTGATTTTTAAGTCACCTATACATCTAGATACAAGCTCTGTCAGTTTGACATTATACATGTCTTTTCCTATTCAGTGGCTTACCTTTTCATTTTCTTTTGATAAGAACATAGAGTGTCATATTAATGTGGTGACAAACATCAAGCTTGTAGAACCTGTTGTAGCTTGTTCAAGACTTTCCCTACCCTGAGATCCTAGGAATATTCTCCCCTATTGTCTTCCAAAAGCTTTCTTGCTTTTCTTTGACATTAGGGTTTACAATTCTCATGGAATTTATTGTGTCGTTAGTGTTAAGTTGGGAGGACTCTGATTTCATATTCTTTCATACTCAATATAATTTCATAAATTACTGAGTTGTCTCAGTAATTTATTGAAAAGCACATCCCTTTCCCTACTGTTCTGTTGTGCTGCTTTATTAAATCAATCGCGCAAATACCAGTGGGCTCTCTATTCTGCTCCACAGGTGTTTGTCTAGCCCTGCACTGGAACCACACCATTTTAATTCCGATAGTTTATAGTTGATAATAAGCTTTAACATTTGAAAGAGCGAGTCCTCCCACCCCTCAAGCTTAGGTATTTTTGAGGTTGGAATTACTCATACAAATCCATTCAAATGTGGTGCTGGGGGGAGGGGTGCTCAGATGGGAGAAGGAGAGCAGAACCAGGATCCTTGCTGTTTCCATGGCATCCTCCCAAGGGAAGGGAACATATAACCACCGTGCCAATCACCCTGTGGGGAGACCACAAATGCGTCATCGGGTTCCCTTGTCACTTACCCCAGAGGAACAGACAGCCCTCAAAACCCAGATAGTAATCCAAAGAAGACAACTCTCCACGCTCGTCTCTTCCCCGCTGTCCCGGAGGTACACCCTCTTTGCAAATCGCGTGCACCTGGAAGGACCCCAAACACCCATCCCGCCCAGATTCGCCAATGATCAGCCCTGTTAGTGAACCCCATGGAGATCCCGGCCCATCCACTAAGGAGAAATACCCCATTCATAGCCCTCAGAGACACTCGGGCTCAGCCCGCCTGAAGAAACACTCCTTGACGAAGGGATTGCTTTTTCTCAGTGGGAAGACACAGATTTCCTGAATACGTGACGACCAAGACAGCGCACTTCAGTACCTGGCGGGCTCACTCACAGCTGCACTGACCCCCAAAAGCACACCTAGTGTCGTCGTCACTCCCCGTGGCCCGCGGAGCCATCGGGCTATTTCATCCTGGCTTCTAGAGCAGTAAAGTACCGCACTCTCCACATTAGCCAGTAGGCGGGACCCCCAACAGCCTTCGGGAAAGAGGGGGTCTGCTAATCCCGAAAATGCGGCTGTTGCAAGCAAGTCCGAAGGGGACAGCGGACTCCCTGGGGTTCCTCGGCTGCGCGCTCCAGAGTAAGCAGGTTAGTCTCCCACGCCACCAGCTCGTTTACTTTCCCAACCAGACTCTCGCGCAGGCGCACTGAGCCCTCGGGCCGGCCCTGAAATGAAAGCATCTGGAGAAAAAGGGAGGGTCCCTAAACCGCAGTCCGGTAGGTGACAGGGGCAACGGCTTTGACCGGGGTGGCCGCCGAAACAGCGGTTCCCCAAAACAGGAATTGTAGAACCAAAATGGCTAGTGAGGTCCCACCGAGATTTGAACTCGGATCGCTGGATTCAAAGTCCAGAGTGCTAACCATTACACCATGGGACCTGCTGGCTGCTTTAGGCGGCCGGGAGTCTTCTCAAGCCACACAACAGCCCCCTTGCTGCCTTTCAAAAGTGGCGGCTGGTGTCCGGAGCTGGGTATTGTCTAGTGCTGGGCACTGGGTCCGGTCCGCACCGGAGGGCGGAAGCGGAGCAGCGAGGGCTTCCGTGTCTCAGCCGTCCCCGGGCCCGGGATGTCATCTCTCGAGGCCGCTCTTCCTGCTCTCCTCCAGAGGTCCTGAGTCGTTCACCCCGGAAATCCGAGGATGAAAGGCTGGCAGGGTCGCTGCCTGCGACTCTGGGGTGGGTTTTGGGGTCCGGGAAGCCGGCTCCGGTTCCCACCCCTACCCCGAAACAGGAGGCTTGGTTCGCACAGCCCGAGCTTCCTACTTGTTTATTTATTTATTTAGGCGGGGAGTGTCCTGGAAGGGAAAGTTTGGCCAAACGGGGAGGGAAACGGACTGGCACGTGGGGGGACAGCGGTTCAAAGCCCCGACGCCCCAGGTGCAAACGGTGGCTTTGGGAACGCGCGGTCGAGCCTACCGTCCCGCGTGGCCAAAGCCAGAACGACACCTGCTCAGAACGTTTCGCTCGCTCACGTGTCCCTCTGAAAGCCGCGTGGAACTGCTAACTTGGCGAGTGGTCACTTGAGTATGTGTAAAATGTAAAATTATCTCTTGTGGGCTTTTCTCCGACATTTTAGTGCAAGTGTTTATGGATAATATTTTGTAGGTCCTTATGCACGACGGGTAAAATTTTATATTTGACTAAACAGTTTCACTTTGGAAACTTTGTCCTAAGTGACTATTAGGACAAGTGCCGATTGTCCAGTGATGTTCTTAGCTGTGATGTTTAGAATAATAAAGTATTGAAAATAAATGTCCAAGTGAATAGTAAATAAATATGGACAGTATCTTCACAATCAATACTCTTCAAGAACCTAGGGATTGTATTGAATTTATTGCATTGACATGAAAAGAAAGGCCGAAATAACCCAGACCAAACAATCTGCTTACCAATTAGTATGGACAGTGCAATCTGTTTACATACAACTATATCTCTGTATACTGGATTTTGCTACTTATTTGCCAGGCAGTATCTGACGGACTCCTTTTCTTGAGTGATGGATGTTATGTAGGTCTGGATGTAACCAGACCTGCACCCCAAGATAGCTACACTTACTTTCCCGGCTTCTGGCAGCCAGAGTGAAAGCTTGTGTTCTTAGTTTGGCCACTTGGACCCAGAAGCCACAGTGACTGATGCCTACAGATAATGTAGAGCTTGTTCTCCTGGTGGGGGCGGCTGTCACTCCTAGTGTCTTACAGGCGGAGGTGGCAGCCCTGCGGGTGTACTGGCAGCATTAGTAAAACCCTCACCAGACAGCCCAGGAGCCAGACCTGGCTTGGGCTCCTGGTGGCCTACTTTCTCTTCGTTTTGCTCTTTTCTGAGCTTGCTTTCCTTGTGGTGCTGTGAACTGCTGACATCCTCTTGAAGGCCCTTTTCTGTTAAGGTTTCCACAAGCCCCTTTCTGTTGCAAAGAATCAAGAAACTTCTTAGCCCAAATCCAAAACTGCAGAAGAGTTATCTCTGGGGGATAAATTTACAAGGAACTGTTATATACAGCTGTATTGCTTTAAAATATTTTTAGAGGGGCCTCCCTGGTGGTGCAGTGGGTTGAGTGCGGCACTGTGAAGCCTCTGCAGCACAGCAGTGCAAGTTCGATCCCAGGCCAAGGAGGGGACCCACCAGGCTCAGCAGACCTCTCCTGCCTCACCTGCTGCTCCCCTCAGCAGTGTACTTCAGTATATCTGCCTGTTCTGCTCCTGTCTCTGGTGACTCCTCTCACCTCCCACAACTCTGGCCTGTACCCCTGCTCTTGTATGCATGAATAACTAAATCTTTAAAAAAAAAAAAAAAGACTGGAGTGACAACATCGAATGACAGCAGGATCTCTGGACCTCAGCTATCGCGTCTTCTCTTTACCTTATGGGGCATCTGTACCGGCAAGAGTACATCGAAATGAATTTTTCAAAAACTGCTGTGTAAGTCCTAAGGGGTAATCATTATATTCTCTGAAAGGGAGATGATTGCTTTTTGTCCATTATGAGGGAACCCCAGACACAGAGCTGAACTGTTAGTATGTACTCCAGAAAATACAGCAAGGCCAGAGGCCAAGAAAAGAGGTTGACATCCTGATTAGGTAATTCTAGGATATTCTCCCGAGTTTCTAGTGAGCTCGTAAATGCATAGCAAGTGGAATAATAAGTATTATAATTCTCTAAGTATGGTGCAAAATATTCCTGTTCTCTATCAAGATTATGTTCAGTTTCCTTTATCTGTGCTGATGCTGCTGACAGTTCGCTGGGATAGACTCTGCCTTACTCTGTGTCCTTGCCTCCCAGAGAAGGTGACATCTGCCACATATGTGCTACTTTGTTTTGGGGGCCCTGGCTGTTTCAGACCAATCCTGTCAGCACCTTCTTGTGCAGGGTGACAAGTGATGCCTGAAGTCTGTGAGTTGTCCCGCTTAGCCTCATTTGCTCCCCCTTAACCCCTACTGCCCAGCACTGGGTCTGGGTCTGGCATTCCAGAGGCTCTGATGGGGGAAATCTGGCCACTTTTTTTTTTAAAGATTTATTATATTATATTATATTATATTATATTATATTATATTATATTATATTATATTATGTTATGTTATGTTATGTTATGTTATGTTATATTATATTTATTTATTTGTTTATTTGTTTGTTTGTTTATTTATTTATTTATTTATTTATTTATTTATTTATTTATGCATATAGGATCTGGAGTACAAGCCAGGCATGTGGGGGGCAGGGGCAGTGGTGGTGAGAGGGATCACCAGAGACAGAGTGGGGAACAGAACAGGCAGAGCGACTGAAAAACACTGCTGATGGGAGCAGTGGGCAAGACAGGAGAGGTCTGCTGCGCCATGTGGGTCAGCCCCTGTGGGTCCCCTCCCTGGCCAGGGATCGAACTCATGTTTCAGTGGCTGTAGACAGCTTCATAGTCCTGAGACTTAACCCCTTGCAACTCCAGGGAGGCCCCACTTATTTTTTTGGAGCAAAGCAGCATCCACATTTATCTATCCTTTCCTTGAATGTTTTCACTTTCTCTTCTTAAAATAGTTATCTTTTCAGATAATCAGGTAAAGCATTTGTGATGAGAAATATAAAAACCACAAAAAGACTTAAAGATAACCACAATCCCCAACAAGCATTTTTCATATTTGGTATGTTTTATTTCCTTTTTTAAAATGCATTTTACATAGTTTCACTGTATATACAAGTCTGCATCCTACTCGTGTTCTTAACAACAGTATATTACTTTAAATTTTTTTTTGTTTTTTTTTCTTTCCTTAAAATCTTAAAAATATTTACATGGCATAATACAAAACTCAAAGGTATAGAAGGAATACACAGAAAAATAAAACTTCCTGACTATAATTTTCTGTTCTCAGAGACAATTTCTGATACTTTCCTTCTAGAAATATCTTCTTCTACAAATATATATGAGAAAATCATAATATTCTTCTGTGCCTTTTTTTCTTAGCAATGTATCTTGAGGATTGTTTCATAACAGTACATATAAAATGTATCTCATTTTCATGGTATTTTTGAGCTGTTTATATAAAATAAAATGCACAAGTCTTATGTGGAAAAAAAAGCAACTCTTTTTTAACAAATGTATAGGCCTGTGTGACCTCATCTAGCTCAAGATACAGAGTTTTTCTAACACCCTAGAACATGCCCTGGTGCCCTTTTCTAGTAACTACCTTCCATGCTCCCCTAAACTCACTGTCATTGTAAATTAGTTTTGCCTGGTTTTTGTTTTTGCTTTTTTTTTTTTTTTAAATTAAGGTAACATTACTTCACAACACTGAATAGGTTCCAAGCATACACTTTCTCACTGGGCCCACCATCAATGTGCAGTCACTATCTACCACCAGCCAACTGGCCCTTTCTGACAGTTGTCTCCCCTGACTTCCCCTTCATTTATCAGGTTCTAAAGATTTGTTTTGTTTTCTTTATAGTCCACAAATGAATAAAAGCATCTGATATTTGTCTTTCTCCTTCCAACTTATTTAACTTAGCATAATCCTCTCAAGGTCCATCCATAATGGAATTGACAGGATTTTATCTTTTTTATGACTGCGTAGTAGTCCATCATGGATATATATACATATATACATATATATATACATATACTACTTCTTTGTCCACTTACCTGTAGTTAGGCATTTAGATTTTTTTCCCTTGTCTTTCAGGGTTTTTTTCTTTTTAAATATTTATTTATGCGTACAAGAACTGGGGTGAAGGCCAGAGGTGCAAGGGGTGTGGGTGAGAGGATTCACCAGAGACAGAGTGGGGAGCAGAACAGGCAGATGTACTGGAATACACTGCTGAGGGGAGCAGTGCGAGAGGTCTGCTGAGCCATGTGGGTCAGCTCCCTGGCCTGGGCTCGAATTCGTGTTGCAGTGGTGTGGATGCTTCACAGAGTGGTGCTTAACCCCTGTGCCACCAGGCAGGCCCTTGTCTTGTAGTTTTGTCTATTCAAATGTATATATCTTTTTAGAAAACAGGCTTGAGCTCCCCCTGGAGGCTCCATAAAATTTTTGTACCAACTTGTCCTTGAAGTTGAACAGGAAGTATCAGGGGAACTTCACTGTCCTGAAAGGATTCCTTTGTTATTGGTTTGGTCCAGGTTGCCTGGTTATATCTGAAATTCGGGGCTGGAGGGAGGACAGTTATTGTCTGTGACCTGATTTTTGCTTCCAAACCACCCAAAGAGAAAAGCTTTTACTTATGCTTTTCTGTTTTGAATACAGGCAGACATACAAAGTAGGACACTTTGGTTAACTTTAGACATTCAAATTAGGTTAACCAAAATTTGGAGATCTATATAAATAAACAAATTGTGGTATATGTCATACATTGGAATACTATGGAGTACTACTTAGCAAAATAGAATATACTATATGTGGCATACTGTTTATGCCTGACTATATATAAGGTTTATATATATGCCTTATATATTTATATATATAAAGGTTTATTATATTGAAGAAAAGGATGCTTGCACAGACACAAGCAGGCAGAAGGAGCTGCATTTGGAAGGAACCGGCTTGTTAAAAGAGACCCCAGCATGAACGCAGGCGGGCAATCTAGGGACCAGAGCTGCTGTGTCTGGCTTTTTTTGCTCAGCATAATGTTTTGTTTGTTTGTTTTATGCAAAGACTTATTTATTCATGCATACAAGAACTAGGATACAGGCCAGAGGCACAGGCTGGGGGTGGGGTGAGACAATACACCAGAGACAACAGAGTGGGGAACAAAGCAGGCAGATATATTGAAACACACTGCTGAGGGGAGCAGTGGACAAGGCAAGAGAGGTCTGCTGCACCATGTGTGTCCCCTCCCTGGCCGGGGTTCAAACTCATGCTGCAGGGGCTGCGGCCCACCTCATAGTGAGGTGCTTAACCCCTTGTACCAGCAGGGAGGCCCTGCTCAGCATAATGTTTTAGAATTCACCCTTGTCACTCTATATAAGGATACTTTTTTATTGCTCAGTGGTATTCATTGTATGACTGTCTCACAATTTGTTGGGCCATTCTCCAGTTGTAGGATATTAGTGTTGTTTCTGGTTGGTGGCTAACATAACCAAATACTAGGCCTATTCTTGTGCAATCCTTTTCTGGTTGTTAGTACAGCCCTAGGAATAGAATTGTTGGCTCCTAGGGTAAGTGTGTATTTAAGTTTATTAGGAGCTGCCGAACAGCTTTCCAAAGTGGTTTTACTCTACTCCCACCATCAGTGTGTAAGAGACTTTCAGTTGCTTCACATCTTAGCTAATAGATGGTATTATTAGTCTTTTAAATTTAGTCATTTTGGTGGGTGTATAATGATCTCTCCTTGTGGTTTTAATTTGCATTTCCCTGATGGTTAATGATGTGGAACATCTTTTATTTTTCAAGCTCAGTAGCCTTTAGATAGCTTGTTAATAAGTGCTTCTTCAAGCATTTTGTGCATTTAAAATTTACCTTTATCTTATATTTGTCTAGGTGTCTTTTCTGTATCTAAGAATTCTTTGCCAAATATTGGTATGCAGAGATTTTCTTCCAGTCTGTGGCATTTCTTCACTTTCTTAATAACATCTTTTAATTAGCAGAAGATTTTCTTTTTTTTTTTTTTTAAAGATTTATTTATTTATGCATACAAGCACTGGGGTACAGGCCAGAGGTGTAGGGGGGTGAGAGGATTCACCACAGA
>JAGFMF010011723.1:3248387-3264586 GCA_019455555.1 Galemys pyrenaicus | reverse complement strand
CATGTGGGTCCCCTCCCTGGCCGGCAGCAGGGATCGAACTTGTGCTGCAGTGGCTGTGGTTTGCTTCATAGTGCATTGCTTAACCCACTGCGCCACCAGAGAGGTCCAATAACTATATTTTTAAAATAGAATCTTTATGATATACACAGTAGAATGCAGTATATGTTGAATTTTGGTTTGGGAGACTAAAAACTGGGCCCTCCCTGGTGGTGCACTAGGTTAAGCAAGGCACTGTGAAGCTAACACAGCCACTGCAGCATGAGTTTGATCCCTGCCGCCGGCCAGGGAAGTAACCCACATGGTATGGCAGACCTCTCCTGCCTTGTCCGCTGCTTCCCTCAGCAGTGTGTTTTGGTTAATCTGCCTCTTCTGCTCCCCACTCTGTCTCTGGTGGATACTCCCACCCCCCACACCTCTGGCCTGTACCCCAGTGCTTGTATGCATAAATAAATCTTTAAAAAAAAACAGATTGCCAGTCTATATTCATATCTGAAAAATGTTGCACTAAATAAAGTTAGTCTGGTTATTTTGCTGCAGGTTTTCTGAGGGCTTTCCTCGTGTGAATTTGAATTCTCCAAGAGGGAGGCACAGTGCGCAGGACACTTTTTTGATCAAGACACTTTTTCATGAAGTTTTGTTAATAGCTCCACAGACCATATTTTCAGAGATCTTAAACTACCCGAGGCCATTTTCAACGGGGAAACCCATTGAAAGAGGGGAAACTACAGCTGTGCTTGGAGCACTGGCTGACTCCCAACCAATAGCTAGCGCCTTCGTCACCACCACATACAGCCTCCGTGATGACGTGGGTCTTGACGGGTCAGTGGCTGGTCTCAAGTCCCTGCACTTCAGTGGTTTGCCACGGCCCCTACCTGGTTTATCACAGCATCTAGCACAGGGCCCAAGTTCACTCCCTGGCATTCTGGAATGTGTCTTTGTGGTAGTCTGATGCCAAGGAAACCTTTCTTCTGGCAGACAGTGGACTACCAGACCTGTCATCCTCTGCTCCCTTCCCCAGTGGCCTGAACTCTCTTCATGTCTCCACCCTCTGATCCTCTGACCCCCACCTCCCAGTACTGCTAGCAAACCAGGCTGCAACCGCCACAAGACAAGAGCCCTGGGTTACTTACATTATTTGCACTAGGACCAAATAAAAACTGTAGATAATAGTGATGCTGGAGATGATGCGTCCAAGTGTATTAAAATTTCCACAAATCAACCCTTAAGGACCCAACAGCCATATGTTTGACCAAGGATACCAATAAGCTCTTTGGTGTGAGAACAAATGGATGTTAGATGTTACATGTGCAAATGCTTCATAAATGCTAAGGCAACATAGAAATCAATTATTTTCAATACAGTCTCCATCGTCCTGATCAGTGAATGGTCCATTTCTCATAAGCCTTAGCTTTGACTGGTACAGTCCGGCCAGATCCAGCGGCCCCACCCATTGCAGTGCTGCTCTCACCAGGACTCACAGGACTCTCACCAGGAGTCCTGTACAGGCCACTCGACCACTGGTTCTGTTGTTCTTTTACCACCACCAGTGAGCCCGGTGCTTCCCCAATGCCCAGGCACCTTTAGGTGGAACAGTGAAAATGGTTCTTGAAGTAATGGAGGGCCAGCTTGAACTGGACCTGGGACTTGGTGTTGGCCCGGTAGGTCTTGTAGGTCTTCTCCAGCGTGGTCATCTCCGAACCCCCCACTGAAGAATGGGGTTGGTGGCCTATAATCACTTCTGGGCATGACCCCACAAGCAAGCTTCCAAGCCCATCAATAAAGAACTCTGCAAAGAGAGGGAGACATGGGGAGAAAATGTCAGCTTCAGCCAGAGATCTGGGGTTACATTCCAGGTCTGGAAGAAAGTCAGGGGGAGGGGGACACCGTTTATACCTCTGGGGGGAGGTTCAGCCCCATATATAAAACCCACCTGTCAAGGTTAAGGAGTTTGAAGGATACAAAGAAGGTCATGTCACAGAGAGAGATAAGTAACAGAATCCATGAGCTCCCTAGTTTGGGATGAGAAGGGAAAGAAACCCACAGTTGCTGGGTAAGCCCTGATTTGGTGGGCAGTGGGGAGGTGGTACACGGCCCTCAGAAATAACAAACTTCTGTGGTCAATTCACAGCCCAGCTCCCTCCTGCCCTCCCCCAGCCTCCCCACCTGAGTGAGCCACTCGCTGCAGGCTGGGGTCGAAGCCAACTCTCTGGATCCGCTCTGTGTGGGCCAGGAAGAAGTTCACAACACCACTGGTTACCACGCATTTGGGGAAGCCATCCAAGGGTTGGAAAAAGCCTGACCTCCGGTGAACACAGTCTCCATCCTTGCCCTGCTCCAGCAACAGCTTAAACTGGAAAGTATTTCCAAGCACACTGCCGCCTACCTAGCCGGTAGGTAAAAGAGTCACATTAGAAAGCAGAGATTCAGGGCCTCCCTGGTGGCACTGTGGGTTAAGCAATGCACTAAGAAGCAAGCCCAAGCCACTGCAGTATGAGTTCAACCCCTGTTGCCAGCCAGAGAGGGGGCCCACATGGCACAGCAGACGGCAGTGTGTTTCAGTCAGTCTGCCTGTTCTGCTCCCCACTCTGTCTGTCCTCTCACCTCCTGCGCCTCTAGCCTGTACCCTAGCTCTTGTATGCATAAATAAATAAATCTTTAAAAAAAAAAAAAGAAAGAAAGCAGAGATTCAATATCCATGTTGCCTCTGCCAGGAAGCCTTCCTGTACTGAACCATAGTAATATCAGGAATCACACCCTTTCTCTAGCAATCCTTATACTACCCCTTCTTTTTTGCTGCTTCAACCATAGCCTTCATTAACTACTGGTTGGCTCTTCTGGATCTTTCATTCCTGCTTACCCCAGAAATCTTGGTAGGAGCAGAGAGCACTTACACCAAGTCTAAAGACAGACAACTTCTCCACTCTGCTTCCCCTGCAGAAAGTTCACCTTTTCTAGAGCCCAACTAATCATCCTGGGTGGCATAAAGTCTAATTGCCCCCATCACTGATCCTTTTCTTCTCCTTTTTATTTTTTTAACGATGTATTTATTTATGCATACAAGAGTTGGGGTACAGACCAGAGTCGCAGGAGGTGAGAGGATTCACCAGAGACAGAGCGGGGAGCAGAACAGGCAGATTGACTGAAATATACTGCTGAGGGCAGCTGCAGGCGAGACAGGAGAAGTCTGCTGTGCCATGTGGGTCCCCTCCCTGGCCAGCGGCAGGGATCGAACTCATGCCGCAGTGACTGCGGTTTGCTTCATAGTGCGTTGCTTAACCCACTGCGCCACCAGGGAGGCCCTTCTTCTCCCTTTTAATAAATGAACCCCTTGAGTTTTTAATTTGATTACACTAAGACAGACAATTTTATCCAATTCAGGATATTTCCTTACTTCCCTTGCAATGTTTGACCATGTGGCCAAGTCTTGAAGTAAGATACGACTTAGAATTGGTGCCTGTAACTTCTAAATCACATACTTAAAAGAAGCTGCGGGGCCTCCCTGGTGGCGCAGTGGGTTAAGCAACGCACTATGAAGCAAACCGCAGCCACTGCAGCACGAGTTCGATCCCTGCTGCCGGCCAGGGAGGGGACCCACATGGCTTGGCAGACCTCTCCTGCTGTGCCCGCTGCTCCCCTCAGCAGTGTACTTCTGTTGATCTGCCTGTTCTGCTCCCGCTTTCTGTGGTGAATCCTCTCACCGCCCCCCCATACACCTCTGGCCTGTACCCCAGTGCTTATATGCATAAATAAATAAATTAAAAAAAAAAAAAAGAAGCTGCTGGTCCTCCACTTCCTTCCTCCTCCGTCCTCCAGCCATGTGTCCAAGGACCATGAGGATGGCCAAGTGGCGGGGCACCCAGGAGACAAAGTTCAGTGCTATCTAAGAGTATCCCACCCCTTCTATCTGCTGTGATGTGGCCTCTAGAAGAGTGACCAAGGAATGTCTTAGTCAATCTGGGTGTGCTGGGGACTGTCTACTTAGAGTGAGCTGTGTTCACAAAGCCACTTCCTACTGCTTCTTTGCCCCCTTTTAAAACAGCCACACTGACGGATCTTTGATATGAAAAGCCACACACATTTAAGGCATGCAGTTCGGTGTGCTGGTGCAAGTCCACTGCGCTGTCACCCCACAGACACACCACCCTGTGTGCACAGTCAGCTTTGTCTTCTCTTTTCTGCGAGTGGACGTGTGATGTTCTTATTTTCTTTATATTAAATGTCACTAGGGGGCCTCCCTGGTGGCGCAGTGGGTTAAGCAACGCACTATGAAGCAAACCGCAGCCACTGCAGCACGAGTTCAATCCCTGCCACTGGCCAGGGAGGGACCCACATGGTGCAGCAGACCTCTCCTGCCTCACCTGCTGATCCCCTTGGCAGTGTGTTTCGGTCAATCTGCCTGTTCTGCAACCCACTCTAGTGAATCCTCTCACCTCCTGCGACTCTGGTCTGTACCCCAACTCTTGTATGCATAAATAAATAAATCTTAAAAAATAAACAAATCTTTAAAAAAAAAAGTCAATAGGGTCACATGTACATTTACAGCTCTGTGCCATTTACTTTAAAAAAAAAAAGATTTATTTATTTATGCACACAAGAGCTGGGGTACAGGCCAGAAGCGTGGGAGGTGAGAGGATTCACCAGAGACAGAGTGGGGAGCAGAACAGGCAGATTGACTGAAACACACTGCTGAGGGGAGCAGAAGGATGATACAGGCTCCTGCTGCAGTGGCTGAGGATGCTTCATAGTGAAGTGCTCAACCCCTTATGCCACCAGGGAGCCCCATTTACTTTTTTTTTTAATCATGTATGACAAAACCAGAGCACAAATCTTAATTTCACACCAGGGGACCTCCCTGGTGGTGCAAGGGGTTAAGTCTCAGTACTATGAAGCTATTTGTAGCCACGACAGCACAAGTTTGATCTCTAGCAGGGGAGCTGACCCACGTGGCGCAGCAGACCTCTCTCGTCCCACCCACTGCTCCCCTCAGCAGTGTGTTTCAGTAGATCTGCCTGTTCTGTTCCCCACTCTGATAGATCCACTCCCACCCCCTCACCCCCCATGTCTCTGGCCTATACTAGCACTATCACCACTTTGGCCTGAGTTCGATTCCTGGCTAGGGAGCTGACCCACATGGTGCTCTCCCACTTCACCTGCTGCTCCCCTCAGCAGTGGATTTCAGTCAATCTCCTTGCTCTTCACCCCGCTCTGTCTCTGGTAAATCCTCTCACCTCCTTCACTTCTGGCCTGTACCCCAGTTCTTGAAAATAAAAAATAAAACTTTAAAAAAATAAAATTAGAACTGTGGTAAATGTGGGGGACACTAGTCCAATTTGATAAAGGAAATTGCAGAAGCAGAACCCACTCAATGCCCTGATTCCTGGGGTGATGTCTCCACCCCAAAGCAATGCTGGCTTATGCATCTCTTGCATCAGGCCCTCCCCTTTTCCTCTCCTCCTCCCCTTCCTTCTCTGTCTCTACAGACTGCAGCTGACATGCGCCTGACAACTTTCCCTTACCACATCCAGTTCGGTTTTCTCCAGCACGTCCACCAGCACCTCGATCTTGGTCTTGTTGATGAACAGAAAGTCATCGTCTACCCAAAGAACATATTTGGTGGTGACCTGAGAGATGGCCAGGTTCCTGCCAGCAAACCAACCCTGGAGGCAAAGCGAGGTCCATCAGTGGTTGCTGACCCTTGCTCCATATCAGAATAACCACGTGGAGAGTTTTCTCAATTCCCAATAGCCAGACCGCACCCCAAACAAACTAAATCAGAATCTGCGTGGGTGAATCCAGTGTTCAGCTGAAGCTGCGAACCACTGGGCTAGAGGGGGCGTTCCACATCTCAGAGACACTGGAAGACAGTGACTTTCTAGATCAGAGACTGAGACAAAGCCAAAGCAAGCCCTTCCTTCACCTGTGGCCAACAGATCCTACAGCCCTTTTTTGTGCCTCATTCCCCACTATGTTGGAGGTGGGGTACTCCACTATTCCTTCTTTGCATCCTCAAAGGAAGGGGGTTGGTGGTAGAAGACACACAGAGGAGGAAATACTCCAGCTTGGATGGAACCACAAGGACGTCAGACACTTCAAATCCTTTAGGACCGCAAACAATTCCCACACTAAGTGTAGGGGAAAGTGAGACTCCTTTTCTCTGTGAATTTGGAGCCAACAAGGGGACTCTGTTCCCTCCCACCCTAGGACCCCAATTCCCCGGGAAGGACACTGAGGCAGCACCCCCGCCAGGGTAGAACCTGACTCTGGACCCATCACCCCCTACCAGGGAGGTACATACCTTCCCAAAGGGCATGAAGTAATACTCCACATGTTCGTCATTGATTTTCAGAGGCTCCTTGCTGTCGTCGGCCACAATCACAGTCAAGTCTGGGTAATACTCACGAACACTCTGCAGCATGGCCATAAATTTTTCGGGACGGAGGAAAGTTTTGGTGGCGATGGTCACCAGGTTCCTGAGTTTCCTCTCTGGGCAGCAAAGGGGAGATGTCAGCTCTGTCTTTCAAGCAGCCTCACTGCCCTGGACTGCGTTGCTCTTTACGCCTCTACCTCACGGTGTATGGGCCACATGTCTCAGTAGGCGTTGAAGAGTTTGTTCATTGGATTTGAAAATACACACGTTCAAAACATGACCAATTTGCTAAAATTTTATCGTTCTTCTAGTTTCTTTTTCTGGTTTTGTTGGCTCCACTGCACCATTTCCTACCATCTGTCTGACTTTATTTTGTGCTTGCTATCAGCCCCTCTGCCTGCACCCTGCTTTTGTGTGAGTGCCAGGAGCTGAGCTGCCCGCCAGTTTGATGCTGAGGGTCACGAGGCTGTGGGGCTGTAGACCTGGCCCGGTCACAAGCTGGAATTCCTAAACAGAAGCCTACTTGACCTTCTCCTCAGGAAGACAGAGTAGAAATAAGCCTGCTTGGGGGTTGGAAGGCCTGGACCAGATTGTCCATCTTATGGAGGGTGACTTGTCAGGTTTGAGCAGAGACAGCCTTTCTATGGGAAGGACCCCATGAGGAAATAACTGCAGCTGCTGGTGTCTGGCATTCGGTCCACGAACATGAACCCCATGACCAAGCAGTGGGCTGTCTGGGTGGGGTGGGCTTCAGGGGTGTCAAAGCTTACTGAAAGCCACGCCCCTGCCTCTGTGGTTTTGTGAGTGCTTCCTCGCCTCACTGCAGTCATCTTCTCAGCTTGACAGGAATCAGAAGTTGCTCCAGAACCCCCATTTTAATCCATGTTGCATTATTACCCCACCGCCTCCTGGGTCTGAGGGAGTGAGGGGAAGTCAAGTACACTGTGTCCAAGAACATGTGAAATGAATCCTCCTCCCTTTTCTTTTCTTAAGCCACATGATAAAATTGGCTCTTTTGTTAAAGTGAGAACCATGATCTTCACAGGGCGGGGTCAAGGTCCGGGACTCAGAGCCCAGCCAGCCGGTGGTATAGCTTTCCGTGTTGAGATTCCTTTTTCCAAACACATAAAATGATAGAGAAAATGCAAAGATATAGTCACACTGAAAAACAGACCACAGTCTTCCAAGGGACAGAAAAAAAGGACAGCGAGCAGAGCTGGAGTGGGGCGCAGCGCTCAGGGCTCAGAGAGGTGGGGGAGGCTGGGAGGCTGACCCTGAGGGGTGCTGAATTAAAGCCATGTGGAGGCAGGCTTTTCCACAGAAACTATGGAGCGGATCTTCCGTAGACATTTAGAAGGCTGGTGGGTACTGCCGAATGACCTCCAGTTCAGTTGGGCCAGTTTCTTCCCCACTGGCAGCTGACAAAAAACACCTGCTCCCTGTGGTCTCCTTGGTGGCGCAATGGGTTGGGAAATGCACTGTGGGGCAAACCGCAGCCACTGCAGTGAGTTCGATCCCTGCCCTCGGCTGGGGAAGTAACGCACATGGCGCAGCAGACCTCTTCTGCCTCGCCCACTGTTCCGCTCAACAGTGTATTTCAGTCAGTCTGCCTGTTCTGTTCCCCAGTCTGTCTTTGGTGAATCCTCTCACTCCCCGCACTTCTGGCCTGTACGCAAGTTCTTGGTGTCCCCCAGTTCTTGTATGCATAAAAAGATAAATCTTTAAAAGAAGGAAAGAAAAAAAGAACACCTGCTCCCTACTCCTTGCCCCAACTCCTTAGTGTGAGAGTAGACATGTATCTTGACGTTTAAAAAGCGCAGTTGAGGAGCCTCCCTGATGGTGCAAGGAGTTAAGTCGCAGTGCCGTAAGCTGTCTGCAGCCACTGCAGCACGAGTTCGATCCCCGGCCAGGGAGCGGACCCACAAGGCGCAGCAGACTCTCCTGTCTCACCCGCTGCTCCCCTCAGCAGTGTGTTTCAGTAGATTGCCTGTTCTGTTCCCCACTCTGTCTCTGGTGGGTACTCTCACCACCCACTCCTGGTACCTCTGGCCTGTACCCCAGTTCTTATATGCATAAATAAATCTCTTTAAACACACACACACACACACAAAACTGGGCCTCCCTGGTGACACACCAGGTTGAGCACTGCACCGTGACGCATCTGCGGCCGTGAGAGTTTGGTCGCCACACAGGGAGGGGACCCACATGGCACAGCATGCCCCACCTGCCCCACCCTCCCCTGCTCCACCCACTGCTCCCCTCAGCAGTGTATTTCAGTCCATCTGCCTGTCCTGCTCCCCACTCTGTCTCTGGTGAATCCTCTCACCTCTGGCCTATACCCCAGTCCTTCTGTGCATAAAGAAATAAATCTTTTTTTAAAAAGCAGTTGAGTTCAATTTTCTGTGAGCTATGCATCTCTCCATCAGCTTAGTAGCTGTTCTCATCTTACGAACTCACAGGTGCCCACAGGTGAATGGGAGACCTTTGATCCTAAAGCACGTTGAAGATGTTTTTGCTGATGTTCTTGTTATTTGACTTTGCTTATGGCTGGTTTCTGCCCTAAAAACAAAGCTTATGTATTTTGTTTTTAGTCTTCTCTTTATAGCCTCTGAGTTTTGTGTTACGTCTGTGCCTTATACTCTGAGGTTGTCTTTAAATCTCCTTTAAAACTCCTGGGGCTTTTTCCCCTAGTACTTAACTTGTATCTTTGATTTATTTGGAATTTATCTTGGTGTGAACTGTGATATATATTCATTTTTTTCTCTTCCACATGGCTACACAGCTATCCCATATGATCTCTTGAATAATCCATTCTCCTCTTTCCCCACTTTAATTTAAAAAGCTATCTTTAGTTCATGGCAAAATTCCAACATGTCTTACTTCTGGATTTCCAATCTTGAGTCTACTGATACATCGAGTCATACACTGGAAACGTTCTTTGTTCACTCCTATTACTTATTAAAGTGTTATAATTCATCAGGTTTTTTTCCCAAAATAAGCATAAATTAATTAATTAGAATTAAGTAACATTACAAGTGTGTATCCTAGGATTTTTTTTCCTCCAAACAAAACTTTGTCAAGAATCATATCAGGGCCTCCCTGGTGGTACAGTGGGTTAAGCAACGCACTATGAAGCAAACCACAGCCACTGCACCATGAGTTCAATCCCTGCCACTGGCCAGGGAGGGGACCCACATGGTGTAACAGACCTCTCCTGCCTCGCCCGCTGCTCCCCTCAGCAGTGTGTTTCAGTCAGTCTGCCTGTTCTGCTCCCCACTCTGTCTCTGGTGAATCCTCTCACCGCCCTGGACTCTGGTCTGTACCCCAGCTCTTGTATGCATAAATAAATATTTTTTTTAAAAAAGGATCATATCAGAAAAAAATACATATATATATTAGGGCTGTTATTCTGATGGATTCTCCTGCTCCATCTCAGACGGAATCCCTTCTTAATTTCACCAATAGTTCTATGGGATCCCACCACAGGGCCCCAGGAACGAGGGCCTTACCTGGTCCAGGATCATATAACTTGGGTATGATGGGATAGCGGACAGTCACTGGAAACTTGGCCACTGAGGAGTTAGACTCCAGACTCACTAGAAGGAAAAAGGAGGTCAGGTCTGGGGCATGCTCCACGCTGCCTCTAGGGAGGCCTGAGATGGGGGTGTGAAGGTTTGTTTGGTAGAGAAGTTCTGGCTGAGATGAAGTTAAGGACCCCAGAGACTTCATGGTACTCAAGCTCCTGACCTGCTGTGTCCTCAGGGCAACCTGCTGAATGCCTACCAAACTCCCTTTTCTCTCCCCAAGAATCTGCAGGATGGGCTGGGCTGGGCTGGGTGGGCATCATAGGGTCTGGATTGAGTTTGACCTTGCCACTTATATTCTGAAAAAGTCAGGTGAAGCATTTCATCTCCTGTGTCAACAAAACCAGGATAATACTACCTGCACCATTTCACAGCACAGGGTCACTTTGTGAAAGGAAATATTTGGAAATGAAGATAAAGAGATTCTCTATGTGGTCTGTGGTCATGGGTACCCAGCCCATGTCTCACTTTTTCTGCTGCTGCCCTGGGAATGCATCCTATGTAGGTACTCAAAGAGAAAAGGTTCCAGAGGTGTTTCCCAGATTTCTAAGCATTTGCCACCCAAGGACAAGCTCTCACCCACATCCACCCGGTTGTGCTGGTACAGTGTGCTGGTGTATGTCACGTGCTGGAGGATGAAATTCAAAAGTTCCCGGTTATTGGTTGAAATGGTCATTTGCTTCTGGCCTTTGCCCTTCACCACACTGTCTGAGATGTCAACGAGGGTGTTCAGTGTCCCCAGAGAAGCCATCAGGGTGACCTAGGATGGGTGAGGTAGAAAGAACAAGGATGAATGCGAGGAAAGGCACACACCACGAACGGCCAGCAGGGGGCAGAGCACATAAGGATGAGAGGAGCTAGAGCGCGACTCTTTAGGAGGTGGCTGCTGCTGCCCCAGCGAAGGCGAATCAGCGCTGGCTGGTACATTCAAGGGTCATTTCTTATCGCTTGCCTTGCAATATACCATCCTTCTGGATTTCTTCTTACTCCTGCTGACTGCTCCTTTTAAAGACTTCCATTTGCCAGTGCCTTTTCCTCCTCTGCCTGACCTCCAAAGGGAACTTTGCCGGGGTTGGTTCTTCACCTCCTTCCCTTCTTACTCAACACCTTGCACCAAGGGAGGCAGCTTTAACTGCATTCATATGCTAGTGATTAAAAGCGGTTATCTCCAGGGCCTCCCAGGTGGCGCAAGGGGTTGCGCGCCGCCTGTCATGATGCATAGAAGGTAACTCAGCTGCAGGTAAAGGCTATGAAGAACACGAGAAAGTGACAGAGACCCGTGCTGAGGAGCTCAGCTGGGGAGCCCGCTGACCTCTAGAGGCTCTAGAGGTGCCTTTGTTTACCCGCTTATCACCCATCCATTGCCCAGCGTGCAGATGGGAAAACAAAACCTACATTTCCCAGATTCCTTTGTAGTTAGGGGTGTGGATGTGTTTTATATCCCACTGACCACACAGACTTGCACAAGAACTTGATATGGAACTGTGTTAAGTGGGGGAGGAAGGGCTTGGCACAGCACGGGTCTGTGGGACTACCTGTGAGGTCTGGGGAGGGCTAGCTCTAAGGTCTGGTGGCTACCTGTGAGATCTCGCAGGGCTAGCTCTGTGGTCTCAGGGGCTCGCTCGGAAGTTGTGGGGCAGCTGTCACTGTGGCAGCACCTGGCAGGAGCCGTGGCCGTGGCCCCAGCTCTTCCTGCAACAGCAGCCCACTCATTGGAAGTCTCCCCTGGAAGTCCAGCCACTCCCTTGGCTGAGAATATCCCTGCCTTCAACGGGAGGAGTGCTTTTCTCCTCCCCTGACCTGTACATCTGATACTTCAGCAGGATGCTCATTCAGAATATGCGAGCAGCCACCACTGGGAGAAGGCACTTGGGTGGTGAGCCAAGGACCGGAGGCCAAGTGTAAAGGGGGCTGCTGGAAAGGAGCTCTTGCCTCATAGACCGGGGCATCTGGTCCTTCATACTGGAGACCTGGAAGACACAGGGAAGAGGATAAAAACATCAGCTGAGAGACTGTCCAGGGCTCCCCTGTGCTCTCAGCTTCCTAGCTTACACGTACACACCCCTCCAGGGTCCCTTCAAGTGTCACCTCCTCTCCAGGGTGCTGCTGGCTGACAGCTCCCCTCTCCCCAGGGCTCTGTTCAATCATGTCCATAGAGCTTCTCAAACTCCAGTGATTCTAAATCCTCTGGTGCCCACCCTCAGCTTTGGATGGGTGCTGTGAATTAATGCAGTCCCTTCCAGGTAACTCTAATTACTGAAGGGAAGGAAGCAAAGGATACTGAATCATCTTTGTATGAGGTCCCAGAATAGTCAAAGTCATAGAAAGTAGAATGGTGGCTGCCAGGGACAATGGGGAGAGCGGAGTTAGTGCTAAAATGTATTTCATGCAATAGAACCGTATGCTTAAAAATGATATATTTTATATAATTATATTTTACCTCAATAAAAGAACAAATCATAAAATGGAAAATAATTTCAAAGGACTATTAAAAGAGCACTAGCAAAAAACAGCAAAACAAAACAAACAGAAAAGAACACTAGCAATTTATCCCAAATGTTTTGTCTTCAGAGTCTATCCCTATTCTTAAAATATGACTAATTCAAGTGCTAATGCAAACTTATCCTCTCTGTGTAACATAACTAACTAGTGAGATAAATAACTAAACTCATTTGTGAAACTGAGGAAATAGTATTTACTTCATAGAGAGGCGAGGCTGAACTAGAGGGATGAGTAAAAACAAAAAAACAACCCAGTAGAGGGTCTCCCTGGTGGCGCAGTGGGTTAAGCAATGCACTATGAAGCAAGCCGCAGTCACTGCAATGCGAGTTCGATCCCTGACCCCGGCCAAGGAGGGGACCCACATGGCGCAGCAGACCTCTCCTGCCTCGCCCGCTGCTCCTCTCAGCAATGTATTTCGGTCAGTCTGCCTGTTCTGCTCCCCACTCTGTCTGGTGACTCCTCTCACCTCCCATGACTCTGGCCTGTACCCCAGCTCTTGTATGCATCAATAAATAAATCTTTATTTTTTTTTAAAGATTTTTTTATTTATTTATGCATACAAGCACTGGGGTACAGGCCAGAGGTGTGGGGGGTGGTGAGAGGATTCACCACAGAGAGCAGAGAGCAGAACAGGAAGATCAAGTGAAGTACACTGCTGAGGGGAGCAGCGGGCACAGCAGGAGAGGTCTGTTGCACCATGTGGGTCCCCCCCTGGCCGGCAGCAGGAATCGAACTCGTGCTGCAGTGGCTGCTGTTTGCTTCACAGTGTGTTGCTTAACCCACTGTGCCACCAGGGCGGGCCCAATAAATAAATCTTTAAAAAAAAAAAAAACAGTGGAAGGGAATTTAAAGAGACAGGCATATTCCTTTCAATATATGTGTTGCCAAGATGGGCCCCTGCTCTGCCCACTGCCATGATGCATGGGAAGACCAACAGCAAAACAAAACACAGTTGTAGAGCACTGTCCTTCTGCCTTATGCCTAACATTAAATGAAATCATGCCGAGCATCTTTCTAGTATTCAATGAATAACCCTTCCCTTTCACCTCCTCCTTTTGCCTCAGAAGGAATAGGGTAAATGCCGGGTCTTCTCCATGTGATGTACCTACCTGGAATGGGAACTGTGTGCAGGGGCATCACCTCCACCCCGTGGACCGGGTAACCAAAGGGGAGGTTGGGCTGAGCCAGCAGGGGCGGTGGGCGGGGCAGCCCTTCTCTGCAGGGAAACAGAGTGTTAGCAGCCGCCCCATTAGGTCCTCAAGTGGTGCCAGTGGCACAGCCCTGTGCTGCCAGTGGGGGGAAGTTCAAGGAGGTGCCTTACCCCTCTCCATTCTCTCTCCTGTCCTTTGTGCTCACCCCACCCTCCCTCCCCCAGTCTTTTAATTCCACAAGGGAATTGAGGCAGTTTCTAACAAAGCACATACACATAAAAAAATAAAGATTACCACCAGCCAAAGAGAAGAAACAAAATAATCAGCTGCAGGATGGCTGAACTTCAGTGTTGACATGTAAAAGTCCACCTGAACTCCAGGTGGCCAGGCTATGAAGTGATTGACAAGTCTTATTACCAAAAGAACAAAGCAGACCAACTCCCAAAGGGAAACAAAACTTTCCCTGGCACTGAACTAAAAATTAAAGTATACTTACCAAGAAACTTTATATGGGAGAGGGCACCTGTCCCATATTTTTAGAGCAAATGATGATGGTTTTCATATGATTCTGTCGTTATTGTAGCAAAATCCAGTCAAGGACAAGCACATAACACAGCCCAGTGTGACCAGTTCTTTGGGGCACTAAGGTCATGGGGTTGCAATGTAGCCTTCAGAGGTCCACTTTAACCAAGGACATCACTTAGATGACCAGAAGAAGGATTAGGCTACTGTAGTGAATATTTATAGGACTATGAAAATGGCAGAATTTGAAAATGGAAAAAGACATAAAAAGACAACAAATAAAATAGGAAATACTGGACTCCCTGGTGGCACAGGCGTGAAGTCTCAGCACTATGAAGTTACCCACACGACATAGCAGACCTCTCCGGCCTCACTGCTGCTCCCCTCAGCAGTGTATTTCTGTCAGTCTGCCTGTTCTGCCCCCCACTCTGTCTCTGGTGAATCCTCTCACCCCTCACACTGCTGGCCTGTACCCCAGTCCTTGTATGCATAAGTAAATAAATCTTTAAAAAAATACATGAAACACAAATACTAATAGTATATGAAACATTATCAGTTTCGGTATTAATGCAGCTTTCAAAAGCAGTGAAATCTCTTTTTCATTAAGGTTTTAAAATTTGATGATACAAGTGTTGGTTAGGTAGGGGGTATGTAACATACTAACTATACTCCATGGGCACTGGGGAGCAATTTGTTGGTATTTACTAAAAGTAGACATAAACACACTCTATGAGCAAGCATGGGATCGCAGATCGGGGAGAAACACTTGCAAATGTTAACAATGAGACCTGAGGTCTTTTTCCCTCTCAGCGCTGGGTGCTTACCGCCTGCTCTCAGCTTTACCTCCACAGCTGAACTGCTTGGACATCGGCCAACACCATGGGTTTTGGAGACTTGAAAAGCCCCACAGGTCTCCAAGTGCTCAGCGATTACTTAGCGGACAAAAGCTACATCAAGGGGTATGTGCCCTCACAAGCCCATGTGGCAGTATTTGAAGCAGTTTCCAGTCCACCACCTGCTGCCCTGTACCATGCCCTTGTAGCGGCAGGAAAGGTGGCACACTGGGCAGGTTCGGATGGTTCTTAGCAGACGGGTCAGGGAAGGGAGAGTCTTGGAGCCCTCGGTGGATTTTTATGCTTTTATTAGTAGAGGTAGCCAGGTACATGGCAGGCCTCCCAGCCCCTGGTGCATCTCACCCTCTCAGCTGCTTTCTACTGCTGCTGCTCGTCAGTACTGTCGGTCCTGGTGTCCTCATGACGCCGCCCACTTAGGCCCGGGTCCAACACAGGTGCGCCCACTTGCGCATGCCCACCCTGGAATGCTCGCAGCACCACAGGTGTCCATCATCACAGTGGTGGGAGGGTGGAAAGACCTGATTTCTCTAATCCTACAGCCCTACATCGTATAACCATATCAAGTCTTTCAAATGGAGACAAGCAAAGGTATATAGACATGGGTCAGATGAAGAATAAGGGAGCCCAGGGGCTCCACAGAAAGAACTGACTGAAAAAGAAAGTCCCAGAAGGAACTGATTCAGAGACTAAAACCCATTGGTCTTCTGAACCCATTGAAGACCTACGATATTTATTCAAGAAAAACAGAAGAACTTAAGTATCACTTAATTCCCACAATTTTTTTTTGCCTATGAGTGAAATTGCAGCTGTATGAGGTATCCCACGCGCGTTGTACAATAACTAAAGAGCTCTCTATGTCTATATGTTGTATGTCCTTCCCTTGTGCCTGTCTTAGCATTTTGAGGTTGTAAAAATGTTTAGATGGTGCCCACAGATATTGTAAGAAAATTTAAGGTTTTTGTAAAACAAACAAAAGGTTATGGTTCACCAACATTGTACTACTGGACTGAGCCGGTGCTTTCATATAGTTGTTGCTGTTGTTTTCTAATGTTATGGCAAAGCTTCTCAGAAATCTAAATTGAAGTGAAATTTGGTGGTCTGTCAACTGGTTGATCAAAGTAAATTTTGTGGAACCTCAGTAGAGCTCCTGAGACACTTCACAAAATTTCTCCCTTTCCTCCTGGGAAAGGCATTAGATAAATTCGACCTATTTGGTTTA
>JAGFMF010011723.1:3220557-3235698 GCA_019455555.1 Galemys pyrenaicus | reverse complement strand
TTGTATGTTTGTCTTAATGCGGCGGATGGCAGAACCCATTCAGAGAGGGCAGGCTTGGGGGTTCTGAGTGCTCCTCTCCCTGCCCTGTAACATTTCCACATAACACTTGTAACAATCTAATATTTAGATCATTATATTTCTTGCCTGTGCAGAACTATAAGAATAAGTCTAACAATAAACCAAGACAATCATAGGAGGTAATATTTTTTAGATGCCTTTTGTGAGTGACTAGTTTTTTGCACATGAATACAAGAAGCACCTCACAAGAAGCCTGTGAAAACTGTAAGGAAGCAGGCCTCCCTGGTGGCGCAAGGGGTTGAGCACGGCACTGTGGAACTTCCACAGCCACTGCAGCACCAGTTCAATCCCTGGCCAGAGAGCTGACCCACATGGCGCAGCAGACCTCTCCTGACTCACCAGCTGCTCCCTCGGCAGTGTACTTGTGTTACAGCACAGGAAAAGGGGCACAGAACCCCCAAACTTGCCCTCTCTGAATGGGTTTTGCTATCCGCCACATTAAGATAAATATATAGGATTTTTAATGGAAAGGAAATTTTAATATAATTAGGGTACAATATAGAAAGGATAAAGAATATAGTTATTGGGCCTCCCTGGTGGCGCAGTGGGAAGCAGACCTCAGCCACTGCGGCACGAGTTCGATCCCTGCTGCCGGCCAGAGAGGGGACCCACATGGTGCAGTAGACCTCTCCTGCTGTGCCCGCTGCTGCCCTCAGCAGTGTACTTCTGTTGATCTGCCTGTTCTGCTCCCTGCTCTTTCTGTGGTGAATCCTCTCACCCCCCCGCACCTCTGGCCTGTACCCCAGTGCTTGTATGCATAAATAAATAAATATTTAAAAAAAAAAGAATATAGTTATTAAGTTAAGCATTTAAAGTTATTTATTTTTTTGAGGGTAAAAGTTTAGCTAAATAGGATTAGTTTAAAGGCTCAAAAGCCTGCCATAAGTTTAAGGGACTTTTTAGTAGAGACTTTTAGAAAAGGGTTAGAAAGAGTTAGACAAATTTGGGAGGAAAAGAGCAAAATTAAAATTAAGATGAAAGCTGTTATTATTAAGCTTTTCACGGGTTTTTTACTTACATTTGTTTTAACCAGTTTAAGACTAAAAAGCGCAGTTGTTTTACATGTCCATCTGTTCCACGTGTTTTTCCACGCCTCCTTGCTGTTTTTTATCTTGCTTTTTTTCTCCCCCCCCACTTTTTTTTTTTAATTATTTTTTTTATCCCTGCTCAACTTTACCCACTTAGGGCAGAACCGGGATTTTGGAACATTTTTGGGGGGGAGGGGGGAAACCACCCTCTTACACTTGGTGGATCTACCTGTTCAGCTCCCTGCTCAGTCTCTAGTGAATTCTCTCACCCCCTCCCCCATCACCTCACCTCTGGCCCGTGCCCCAGCTCTTGTATGCCTAAATAAATAAAATCTTTTTTTAAAAAAACAGACTGTGAAGGAAGCATCTCTGTTGTAATTTTTCATATGAAGACACTAAAGTACTGTGATATCCAACTGGTTTCAGAACTCAAGTTTTAATCCCGGTGTTGTTGTTTTTTTATTACAGCATGCCTTCCACCCCAACACACCACTACTGTGGCTGAGCAGCAAGAGCCTGCCCGGCCTGGCATCCTACTCCTGATGGACTCAAGAGATGCGCCATCTTTCCCACAAATTCTCTTTTCCTATAAGCTGTCCAGAATCAATTTCTATTCTTTACAATCAACAACACTGGTCAGAAAACCCCCGAAGAAGGCATTTGGGCCTTGCACTCAGCAGGAGGTACATTCTCAACATATCAATGGACCATCTGTGCAACCTAAGGAGGTGGCAAATAGCCCTGTGTGATGCCTGGGCTATAACCTGGGTATTTCCCGTGACCTTCACTCCTTTGTTTTAATATGAAACGTTTCAGATGTGCACCATTTTAGGACTCTTCACTTACGGACTATTTCCTCGCTTCTCTTTCCTTGGTTTATTCCTAATTGTTCCTGCCAGGGCTAGATAGAGTTCCCTGCTTTTCTCTTTGGACCTGCACCCCCAAGACAGAGCAGAGAGAGCTCGGGTTCTGCCTCAGCACCCAGCGCCTCGTGATCTGCCTTACCTCCTCTGAAAGTGTGCAAACTCAGCCTGCCGCCTCGCTTTCACTGCGGGGAGGTCTCTCTGGTCATAGGCTTCCTGGAAGTTCAGGCCCTGCAACTTGGCAGCTCCACAGTCACACTGATTTTTCGGGAACAGCCTACAACAAGCAAAAGGTCTGTGAACAAGAAGTAGGTGGGTGGGCTGCTGAGCGAGTAGGAATCTGAGGTCAAGAACAGTGTGTTGCTCACCTAAGAATTCCCTTTTCCACACCTGCCTGTCTAGTTGGGGTAAGACCCTGAAATTCCAGTAGCCAGCCAGCCCACAGCTACAGGGAGGGGCGGGAAAAGGAAACAAGGTCCCCCCTCCCGAATGACGCCTTGCACCAAACTTCTGGAACATCAGTGGCATTTCGACCCCTCTGGGAGAGGAGGCCATGGAACAGCAGGAAGCACAGCATCTTTGCTGTGGTTTTGGTCAAACAAGCTTCCGCAGTCTTAAGGGACATGGGTGAGTGCCATAGAGAACAGAGACGGTGCCCTGCAGTCCACCCCTTTGCTGGTGTTAGCGTTTAGAATTGCATCAGCGGTCAGCACAGGCTATAAAATGGACACGACAGGACCTTGGAAGCACAGGAGGAGCAAGGATGGCTCACCAGACTCCATTGTAGGTGAAGAGGTCCCGGAGACGCCCTTCAGGTAGAAGCTTCGGTTTCTGGACAGTCAGCACAGGAAGTGGGCACTCTGGTTTGAGATCACTGGACTCCCCATCGAGGTATACCATTCCCAGCATAAATAAAGCAGTGCCAGTCCCCAAGGTTAAGACTGATATTTTAAGGAGCCGAAATATATAGCTGTTGGGACACAAAAGAAGAAATTCCATTAAAAACTTCTTTCTGTGATTACATAGGTGCCTCCCATTTTCTTTCTTTTCCCTAAAAACCTGTCCTTTTAAAATATATTTTAAAAAGCACCTCCCTGGTAGCAATAGGGATTAAGTCTCAGCACTACGAAGCATACGCAGCCACTGCAGCATGAGTTCTATCTCGGGCCAGGAGCTGACCCACATGGCACACCTCTCCTGCCTTTCCCCCTGTGACCCTCAGTAGTGTATCTCAGTAGATCTGCCTGTTCTGTTCCCCACTCTGTCTCTGGCGAATTCCCTCCCCCCTACTCTGGCCTGTACCCCAACTCTTATATGAATAAGTAAATAAAATCTTTTAAAAATAAAGAGCCAAACTCCCTTCTTTCTGTATTTGCTTAGAAGTCCCTTTGTTATTTTGGCTAAAGGGATAACTAAGTATTGTTCCAGTGACCTATAATCCTACTCAACTAGATGTTTTTAAATCTTTTGATATTTTGACCCTTTCCCAAAATTAGTTCTCATTCAAAATGAATCAGGTTTCATCCTAGGGATGAAGCATTAAATTTTGATGAAGCCCGTTAATGGTTATCAAGTAGAAAGAGGTGCCAAGTTTAGAAGGACTGGCTAATGCAGATTTAACAAAGGGGTTTTTGGGAGAAGCTAATTATTTCTTTGCTTGTATTTTCAACCAACTTGGAGGAACACCTTTTTTTTTTTTTTTAAAGATTTATTTATTTATGCATACAAGCACTGGGGTACAGGCCAGGGGTTTGGGGGGTGAGAGGATTCACCACAGAGAGCGGGGAGCAGAACAGGCAAACTAACTGAAACACACTGCTGAGGGCAGCAGTGGGTGAGGCAGGAGAGGTCTGCGGTGCCATGTGGGTCCCCTCCCTAGCCGGCAGCAGGGATCGAACTCGTGCTGCAGTGGCTGTGGTTTGCTTCATAGTGCGTTGCTTAACCCACTGCGCCACCAGGGAGGCCCACCTTTTTTTTTTTTTGTAAGATTTATTTATTTATGCATACAAGAGCTGGTGTACAGGCCAGAGGTGCAGGCAGTGAGAGGATTCACCAGAGACAGAATGGGAAACAGAACAGGCAGACTGACTAAAATATACTGCTGAGGGGAGCAGTAGGTGAGGCAGGAGAGGTCTGCTGCACCATGTGGATCCCTTCCCTGACTGGCAGCGGGGATGGAACTCGTGCTGCAGTGGCTACAGTTTGCTTCATACTGTGGTGCTTATCCCATTGCACCACCAAGAGACCCAGGAACTCCTTTTTGTTGAACTTGTAGATGGTTTGTATGTTTGATTCCATCAAACTTCAGATCTACTCAGCCATGCACAATCTCCTAAAGATTCTCCTCTGAACACATGGAAAGATCAATCTAGAGCATCCCTGAGCATGTGCCCCCTCCAGAAGAAACCATGGTCAAAAAGCAAAGACAATTTTAAGAAAGAAGTAGACACAAATGCTTCAATAATTTACTTAGATCTGCTCTCACTAGATGCTTCTTATAAAAATACAAGTCAGCTAATACAAAAAGTTTCCTAAACACAATTACCAGAGAGTGTAATTTAACTGCATGTTTCATACCAAAGAACAATCCAAACACGTGAATTGTTTGACCTACTAAAACATATCACAGGGCCTCCCTGGTGGCACAGTGGGTTAAGCCTCTCCTGCCTCGGCCACTACTCCCTCAGCAGTGTATTTCAGTCGATCTGCCTGTTCTGCTCCCCACTCTGTCTCTGGTGAATCCTCTCACTGCCCTGGACTCTGGTCTGTACCCCAGCTCTTGTATGAGTAAATAAATAAGTCTTTAAAAAAAAAAAAAAACATATCACAACTAGAAGTGAAAACACCAGGTTATCCATTGCATCCTTGTCGCATTGAAAAACAGAAAACAGCCCAACAAATACCTCTGGACAGGTGACTCAACAAAATACTAGTAACCTATTCAATGGAACGAAATAGTTGCAATGTGCTGAAGTGGAACTGTAAGATGCAGGTATGAAGTACCAAGGCAAAAAGCTCAAATTAGATAACAACAGGTGGCTTATCTGGGATCCCAGATCAGCAAAGGAAACTTCAGTCTAATAACTGACTGGAAGCAAGCTATCCTAAAGCTCAGGCCCTCCCATAACTGGGGATTTCTTCATAACATCTGGATTCCAAACTTTGGACTCATGGCAAAACCACTGTATAAGGCTTTAAAAGGAGCCAACACTGAACCTTTAACTTGGACCACCTTCTGTCAGCACACCTTTGAGGGACTAAAAGAAAAACTAATGACGGCTCCTGCTTTGGGACCACCTGGCATACAAAAGGAGTTTACTTGTCCACGAGGAACAAGGAGTTAGTCTTGGTGTACTAATCCAGAGGTTGGGCAAGACACCACCACAACAGTTTACCGCTCAAAACAGCTGGAGGCCACAGCAGAAGGGTGGCCTCCCTGCCTCCAAGCTGCAGCAGCAACTTGTGACCTATTGCAAGAGGCTGTGGAATTCACACGGGTGGCCCAGAGTAGTAACCTTATTAGAGCAGAAAGGAGGTCATTGGCTTGCTGCAGGACGAATGGGAAGGTATCGGGCCATCATTTTGGATAAGACTGATGTTAAATTAAAAATCGTATCTATCCTTAACCCTGCCACTTTGCTACGAGTTGAGGAAGGTGGAAGCCTGAACATAATTGCCTGGAGGTGCTTGAGACAGTTTTTTTCCAGTAGAATGGACTTATCTGACTTACCCTTCCCTAACCCTGACTGGGAGTTGTTCACCAGCGGAAGCATCTATGTGAAAGGGTGAGAAAGACTGGCCATGCTATAGTAGAGAGGGAGAATAATTAGAGCAGCTGCCCTTCCAGCCAACCTCAGCCCAAAAGCAGAACACACAGCCCTCAGCAGAGCTCCGCAATTGTCTCCCAATAAGACAGTAAACATCGTCACAGATTCCAGATATGCCTTTATGATAGTACACGCCCTCAGTGCCATAGGGAAGGAGAGGGGATTATTAACTTTTGGAAATAAGGGAATTAAATGCATTACCAACATTTTAGCCCTATTGGAGGCCGTAAGCTAGCCAAAGCAAGTCGCCATCATGCACTGCTCCGGGCACAAAAAGCAACATGAGACGTGGCAAAGGGAACCAGGTAGTAGACCTGGCTGCAAAACAAGCAGCAAAAGGCAATAGTTTCCTTGGTACCCTCATACCCCATTTGTCGACAAATGAGGAGGGCAGCAGACTTGTGTCTGAAAGACCACCGTCCTATTTGGCAGAGTACAGGGGTATTTAGGCAATGGAAAAAAAGGGGAGATGGGCAAGGGTCTGCAAAGGGGAAGGGGGGAGGGTCTGCAAGGCCTTTTGATGCAGGCATAGGGAGATTTCAGGTGGGCTCACCAGCTTGCACAGTTGTGTTAAACACAGTTTCCTTAGAGTGCAAGAAAACAAACCTGTTAAACAAGGAGGGAAATTGCAAGAGATTTGGGGGAAGACAAACTTGTTAACCTTAGTTGATGGAGCAGGAAGAGAAATCAATCATTTGTAACTGCACCACAGAGATTCCTTAAAAATCTAAGTTTCAGGCCTCTCTGGTGGTGAAAGGGGTTAAGCACCTCACTATGAAGCATCCACAGTCACTGCAGCATTAGTTTTAATCCCTGGCCAGAAAGTATTAGATGCTGGGGCCTCCCTGGCGGCTCAAGATGTTAAGTCGCAGCACTATGAAGCTATCCACAGCTACTACAGCAAGAGTTCAGACCCTGGCCAGGGAGCTGATCCACACGGTGCAGCAGACCTCTCCTGCCTCGCCCGCTGCTCCCCTCAGCAGTGTATTTCAGTGGATGTGCCTGTTCTGCTCCCCACTCTGTCTCTGGTGAGTCCTCTCACCACCACCACCACCACCACCCCCCGCCCAGCACCTCTGGCCTGCACCCCAGCTCTTGTACGCATAAGTAAAAATAAATCTTAAAAAAAAAAAAGAGTGAGAGAGAAGGAAGAGAAACAGGGAAGGGTAAGTATTCATATGGCTCTAGCAGCCAGGAAGGAAGACCAGATGGAGCCCCCTTCTCCAAGCTTGGCCCCTGACCATGGCTGCTGGGTCCACCTGCCCGGGCCTTGCACCTGCAGGCACGGCTCACCATAGGGCTTGTCAGTCCAACGTGGCGAATTTAACCCTTATTCGTGGAGGCTGAAATCACGAGCTTCTTCTGTTTACCTTTACTCAGGGCCCAGAGCCCCAGATATTCTATGGCCCCTCCCACATGCCGCCTGGCCACCCAAGGTGTGGGAACAATTACAGCCTCCCCCCAACCTAAAGGTCAGTCATTACCCCAACACTGACCCCTTTTCTGTCCCTTTTCCTAGTGCCAGTCAGAGTCTCTAATGGCCAGGACACCTCAGCTTCCAGGTCAGGGATTTACTGGTGCCCTGGTGGTAGCTTCCTTCCTTACATGCTGCGACCGTGACCTGAGCAAGTGGGAGGAGGAGGATGTTCATTCTGAGTGGGTCATCGATGTCGCCTAAGCCGGGCAGCCCCACCTCCATCCACAGATCCTCGAGAAACCTCAAGTACAGTGTGCTGAGCTCTGTGATAGCTGTGAACTCCGAGCATTGGTTGGTGGATTAGGGGAAGGAGGATTCACCAGAGACAGAGTGGGGAACACTCAGAGTGGGGAACTGCTGAGGGGAGAGGTCTCCTGTGCTATGTGGGTCAGCTCCCAGGCAGGGATCGAATTCCTGCTGCAGTGACTGAGGATACTTCATAGTGCTGTGATTTAACTCCTGTGCTACCAGGAATGCCCCAGGGCCTCCATTTAAATAATGATGAAAGGAACACATTTAAGATGGAGATACCAATTGTAGCTTTAGTTTTTATTAAGACTGAAATTCCAAATCCATTAGTTATAAATGGAACAATTCCATACACCAGGGTTCTTCTTAAACTGGTGAACAACTAAATAAGCATTAGTAGATTGATAAAGTCAAGAAAAATCAGAAGCAATACCATAGACATCTCTACATACATATGGAGATTCGGTAAGTAACTCATCTACATGGGATTGCAGCCCTCACTCAGGGCATGCTCTGGGTTATGGGTCCACCCCAGAAACTCTGGCTTGCACCCCAGCTCTTGTATGCATAAATAAATAAATCTTTAAAAAATAAAAAACAACTAAGGTTTTACTAAGTTAATCATGAGAATTTGTTAACCATCTAAAGTCATTTTATCTAAAATTAGTGAACTTTCAGGTTTACTTTTTGCTTCTCATTGTAAAGAAACTAAAATTTAATAATGTCATATCATCTAAAAGAAAATTAAAACAAGTATTGTCCTAAAGGACAACAGTATAACAGCTATTAGAATGTCTTACAATCTAAAAATTAAAAACTAGGATGTAGGGCCTCCCTGGGCTCAAGGGGTTAAGTCGCAGCACTATGAAGCAATCTGCAGCCACTGCAGCAATCCCCAGCCAGGGAGCTGACCCACATAGCTCAGCAGACCTCTTCTGTCTCTCGCACTGCTCCCCTCAGCAGTGTATTTCAGTTAATCTGCCTGTTCTGCTCCCTACTCTGTCTCTGGTGAATCTTCTCACACTCCGCCTCCCCCCTACACCTCTAGCCTATAACCCACTTCTTTTTAACTTTTTAAACAAACTGCATGTTCTTCTAGTCAGCCCAAACTGACTCACCAGTTATAAAAAAACCAGTAAAACGGGTTGTAAAAGGAAGCTTCAAATCCTTCTTCCTGCAGACCTCTCCCTTCTAGCCAGCTGCTTCTCTTAGCAGTGTACTTTAATAAATCCCCCTTTTCTGTTCTCCACAGTCTCTAGTGAACTCCTTCATGCCTCCAGAATCACCCAGATTTTCCCTCCACAATACCCTGGACCAGGGCCCTCCCTGGTGGCACAGTGGGTTAAGCAACGCACTATGAGCAAACTGCAGCCACTGCAGGACCAGTTCAATCCCTGCCACGGGCCAGGGAGGGGACCCACATGGCACAGCAGACCTCTCCTGCCACACCCACTGCTCCCCTCAGCAGTGTTTCAGTCCATCTGCCTGTTCTGCTCCCTACTCTGTCTGGTGAATCCTCTCACCTCCCACGACTCTGGCCTGTACCCCAACTCTTGTGTGCATAAATAAATAAATGTTTAAAAAAATACCCTAGACCACTTAACAGACCTACCCTACCTGACCAACTGGGCCTTAAAAAAATGACTTTCCTAAACCCCTGACTATGCAGGTTTTCAGAAACCGCGGGAGGGAGGGTTCTCAGTCTGAGATCCCAGAGCTGGAGACCCACAGGCCCTAGGCGCTCCGAGCAGCGCATGCAAGAGAGCCCAGCCTTAGTCAGAGCCCCGGGTCCCAAACTGGGACAGCCCAGCCTTGCGCTCCAAAGCCGCATCCCACCCTTGCGACTTCCATGCCACACACAGCCACAAGAGGCAACTCCCAGCCGAATGTCTCGACCGAAAAAAAGTCCCCTGGAGGCGTTGCGTTGAGGAAGGAGCATCCCGTTGCGACACGCCCTTTCCGCTACCCCCACCTGCGTGGGGACAGGTTGAACTTAACTTGGAGCCCAAATGGCCCCTCTCTCAACTGGCGTCTGCGGCCCCCGTTTTGACTCCGTCGGAACAACTAGCTGGCCAGGTTTGACCTTCCAGGGTTTTTTTCCTGCCCCAGCTACACTCACCTAAACCAAGGCATCCCGAATCCCGCCGCCGCGGATGCACCGAACAGGTGGAATCTGGCAGCCAACCAGCCGACGGCCCAGCCGGGTTCCCGGTCCCAGCAAGTCGTCCGGAGGGACGGCAGTCTGGAGCGCTTGGGTGGGTCTCCATCTACGTCACCGCCTACCTCCGCCAGCCTCCGGCAGCTGGGCGCCAGTCCAAGCACACCTGGGATGGCTGACCTTCCCTGCGGCCGACCCCGCAGCGAGCCCAGGCCCTGAGGAGCGCAAGGTTACTGCAACGAAACGTGGTGCCTGCTGCGCTCCTAACGCTTTATTCACGTTGTGCCATTTGTTCGTCACAACAGCCGTCAATGGTGAGGACAGTTATTAGCCTGACTTTTAGGACGGGGAAACTGGATCAAAGTGGGGTGATCAGGTAGTAAGTGGCGCCGCTGGGATTCGAATCGAGTCGACATGACTGGAACCCTCACGGCAAAGGACTCGTTTTCTGCCCCGGGATGCTCAGTGCCCCAGCCAGCCAGATCCCGCCGCGTTGATGGTCCCCGCTGATGGTGGGAGGGGAGGTCTCTCGCAGAGGACCGCGTGGACTCAGTTTTACCTAAATTTAGGAATAGCCAGGGACTGGGAACAGCTGAAAGGGGTGTACGGCCGGGTGCCCCCTCCTCGACAGGAGCGCGCTCGTCACCCACCCTGCTCCAGGCTGCTGGGGCTGGTGCTCAGGTACCGCTTTCAAACCCGAGCGCGCGCTGAGTGCGGGCTGCAATCCCGCGCTTCCCTTGCCACCTCCCAAACGCCAGCAGGATGGGAAGCTCCTTTTTTCCTAAGTCGGAATAGGATCTTTTTCTCTCTGCCTTAAAGAACAGCAAATTCCCCGCTCCTACAGTCATAGGCTGGTCTCCAGGAAAAGAGGAGGTGCTAGGTTCTCAGCCCCACCCAAGGGAAGGTGGAGCTGAGGAGGGGGAGGAAGAAGCTGGAGGGGAGACTGGGGAAAGAAGGAAGGCTAGAGAGCTAGAAGGAGACCTGAAGGAGGCATATGGAGCAGAGACCTGTGAAGATACTGCGCTTGCTTATTGGTCCTGGACTGGTTGGAACAGATGTGGGTGAGAGACCCGTGGGGAGGTTAACAATGGCAGCTTTTATCTTTTGATTTTGCTCTTTTCCGCCCAGACTTGTCCGCGGCTCACTGTGGACAGAGGCCAGTGAATTTCAGGTGAAATTAGCCTTTGCAGGACCGTTTTTCATGCACTGGCGAGGTATTGGGAGTGTCCTGTGGTCCATCTCAGAAACGACTGTATGTATCATTGTCTTTTCCGTGATCCAGTTAAAGTCACAAACACTTTAAGTAGACAAAACACTGGCATGCAAAATGCTTGCAAATGACCAGTGTTTCTATGTGTATACAGTATGTAATTATGCCCAACCATGTCCCCCCCGAAAATTTACGACAGAAGTAACAAAATACAAAGTTGTGTAGAAAAAAAGAAAATGACAACCAAACCATAATATTGGAAAGCGAATAGAGAGAAATGTCAGAGGGAGCTACTCCAGATGCAGGTCGGTCCCAAATTTGCCTGGGAGCTTCTCAGTAGCCAGCCAGAGAGAAGTCTTGAGGGAGGGGAGTTTTGAAGTAGTTATTAGTATTTCCTAGAAACAACTTTACAAGGGATATAATGCTTTCCTAAAAGACAAGCATTGTACTTACCACTTGCACATAAACAAAAGACCCCATTGCTTACAAAGGGCTTTCACATACATTATCCTCCTTAATTCCACCCTCCCGTTAATGCTGGGGACCCAGTGGGACACCCAGCCCTGGAGAGAGAAATGTCATAACTTGTGGGGCAGTACTAGGACTTGTGCGGGGCTCCTGGGTGCCTGCCTGCCTCACCAGCTCTGTCTAAACAGGGAAATTCCCCTGTGACTTGGAAGGAAAAGTAGACTTAATTCAAACATCACTTCTGCCTCACAGAAGCATCATGAACTGTGGGTTGGGTTCCAAGTAAACTCTTGAAATTGTCTCTGCCTGCCCAGAGGGTGATTGGCCAGAAGGGAAAGATGGCTGGGTCAGGGCATGTATGTTCTTTTTCAGTTTGATCCGGCAAGAGCTCATACCTCAAGCCTTGGTAGCAGAGCAAGGTAGTGGTCTCTGGGTGTTGCTATCTTTTTCCCTTGATCCCCTATATTCCTCCTATAAGTGAGACCACCCAGTATTTTTCTTTTTCCTTCTGACTTATTTCACTGAGCATCATCCCTTCAAGTCCATCCATGTTTCTGCAAATGGCTCTAACTTATCTTTTCTGATTGCTGAATAATATTAAATAGGCAACTTTTAAAGGAAACTTTTTAAAAGTAGCTTTTGTAAGTAAAATTGAATCTGTTCTGGGTGTTTCCAGCCCGCATCGGCATCCAGTGAACCCCCGTTTGGCACCCGTGCCCCAGGACCAAAAACCAAACTCTTTACCTTTGACAGCTGGGCTTCTGCAAGGCGTTTAGATGCAATCCGGTAGCTCCTGGTGCCATAGCTCAGCCTTCTGGAAGATGTTCCTAGAAGGCTGATCAAGCCAGCTTTGCCTCCGGGTCCAATTAAAACAAAGCTCTCACCCTCCAGGAGGGGTGGCAGCAGGAAAGAAGGGAGTAGGTGATTTCAGACTCCTGCGCACCGCACAATTCACAGCTCCAGTGGAGTGTGGAGGAGGCTGCCGGCGGAGGAAATACTTGCCTTCAGTAGCGGAGTTGTGTTCTCATCACATACTCAACAGTCCTTCCTCCTCCCCAAATCCTCTCCTGACCGAAGCTCAGTAAATATATGCTAAAAGGAAACAATGGGGAGGGGTTGGTCAGCCCTTCACATCTAAGTTACCATACTCGCTGCCAACTGAACCGTTTTTCTTTTTTCTTTTTGGGAGGTAAGTGTGTGGTTTTTATTTGCGTGACTGACAAGGGGGAAATCCCTGTTCCCATGAGTTCAGGGCCTGCCGTTCTTCCAGAGGAGCACGTTTCGGGATATGCTTGACCGCCCAGCCATCTGGGATAGGCTGCTTTTCAGCTACTGTTGTCTTCATATTCACCTGTGTTGAGCTTGGTAAATCCTCACTTCTAAGAAATGTGGATTTTCTGGTGGCCAGGGTACTTGAACTTCGGTTTATTTTATGTTTTAAAGGACAGGTTTATTTTTAAAAAGGAGAAAGAAAAAGAAAGTTACCTGCATAGTCACAGGCAGGCAGGAGAACTGCCTGCACCATTCTTTTGGCTGGCCTTTACTACTGATTCTGGTTAAATACTACTTCCTCATGTTCTAGCCCAGGTCGGTTGTTATTATAGCATGTAATATTTTCTTTCTTTTTTTTTTTTTTTTTTTAAAGATTTGCCTAGGAGCCGCCCTGGTGGTGCAACTGGTTAAGCAGCACACTGTGGGGCAGACCACAGCCACTGTAGCACGAGCTCCATCCCCAGCCAGGAAGGGGACCCACATGACACAGCAGACCTCTCCTGTCTCACGGGCTGCTCCTCTCAGCAGGTCAATCTGCCTGTTCTGTTCCCCACTCTGTCTCTGGTGGATCTTCTCACCTCCCGAAACTCTGGTCTGCACCCCAATGCTTGTATGCATAGATAAGCAAATCTTTTTTTTAAGATTTATTTATCTATGCATACAAGCAATGGGGCACAGGCCAGAGGTGTAGGGGGGTGAGAGGATTCACCAGAGTGGGGAGCAGAACAGGCAGATCTACTGAAGTAAACTGCTGAGGGGAGCAGCGGGTGAGGCAGGAGAGGTCTGCTGCGCCATGTGGGTCAGCTCCCTGGCCAGGGTCTGAACTCTCGCTGTAGTAGCTGTGGATAGCTTCATAGTGCTGCGGCTTAACACCTTGAGCCGCCAGGGAGGCCCCAGCATGTTATACTGTCTGGCCACAGTTCTAGTTTGCATTAGTACTTGTATATTAACAGTATGTGTGTGCGTGTTCACCACCTGCTCCCACTTCTGGTTGATTCTCCATGGTGCGACCTCATAGGTGCTGGTTCAGAGTTAATATTCAGAAACCAAGTGATAGAGAAAAATATGAATACATTTTATTTACCACTTGATGCTCAGAATAATCTCAGTCCCTCTGTGTTGCTTTTTCATGAACCAAGTGAAAGTCAGTTCTGCACTCAAGAATGAAATGAGGGGGGCCTCCTTGGTAGCGCAGTGGGTTAAGCAATGCACTATGAAGCAAACCGCAGCCACTGCAGCACCAGTTCGATCCCTGCCTCCCAGAGACGTGACCCACATGGCGCAGCAGACCTCTCCTACCTTGCCCGCTGCTCCCCTCAGCAGTGTGTTTCAGTCAGTCTGCCTGTTCTGCTCTCCACTCTGTCTCTGGTGAATCCTCTCACCCCCGACACCCCAGTGCTTGTATGCATAAATAAATAAATCTTAAAAAAAAAAAAAAAAGAATGAAAGGAGGGCTCTAGCCCAGGCAGTTGATCCTGAAGCTGGGATTTAATGAAACAAAGACCCCCAGGGTGTTTCCCCGGGGACAGCAGCCTTCCTGCTAAGGCCACAAGGAACCCAACATAAGAGATCATGTTATGGGCCTCCCTGGTGGCGCAGTGGGTTAAGCAATGCACTATGAAGCAAACCGCAACCATTGCAGCATGAGTTCAATCCCCTGGCCAGGGCGGGGGGACCCACATGGTGTGGCAGACCTCTTCTGCTGTGCCCGCTGTTCCCCTCAGCAGTATATTTTAGTCAGTCTGCCTGTTCTGTTCCCCACTCTGTCTCTGGTGAATCCTCTCAACCCCCCCCACACACCTCTGGCCTGTACCCCAGTGCTTGTATGCATAAATAAAATAAATCTTTAAAAAAAAAAAGAGATGATGTTATTCTGCACTTGGGGGAAAGGGAGGAAGTTCTGGAGCAGCCTTGCCCAGACACAGCCGAACATGCTTCTTGGTGTGTGGCATGTCAGATAAAGGAGGACAAATCCCACCCAGAGACGAAGATCTTGGTATGATAATGAAGACAAGGATGGAGTGAGCTGGGGTTGCTCTCAAGATGCATGCACCGCCAACTGGATCCAACTAGTATATCTGGGTGAGCAACTATTCCACTTTGTGGTCACTGGACTGAGGCTAAAACAAAGAAGTTGCTAGGGACAGGGTGTCCAGTAGTGACGTGTAGTAATTTATTAGGCCGTGATTTATATGAACTATTGTTAGTGTGTTAGTTTATCTAAGTATCAGGAGGCAATTAAAAGGCAAACTGTGTTCATGTGGGATCAAAGAAGTACAATTTGGGGGAAGCACAGGACAGAGAAGCAAAACTACCACCCCAAAATATGCTTTTTTGTTTGTTTGTTTTTTTAAAGATTTATTTATTTATGCATACAAGCACTGGGGTACAGGCCAGAGGTGTGGGGGGGGTTTGAGAGGATTCACCACAGAGAGCAGGGAGCAGAACAGGCAGATCAACAGAAGTACACTGCTGAGGGGAGCAGCGGGCACAGCAGGAGAGGTCTGCCGC
>JAGFMF010011723.1:3151481-3220367 GCA_019455555.1 Galemys pyrenaicus | reverse complement strand
TCCCCTCCCTGGCCGGCAGCAGGGATCGAACTCGTGCTGCAGTGGCTGCGGTTTGCTTCATAGTGTGTTGCTTAACCCACTGCGCCACCGGAGAGGCCCTTTTTTGTTTGTTTTTTGGCAAAAGGGCAAAAGGTTGATTCCATGGACGGGACTGTGAAGGCTGGAAGTTACTTTTGAAAAGACAAGTTTAGAGCTGCCCTGGAGGCCTAAGAATAGTCTCAGCGCTGTCACCTGTACGGCCTGAGTTCGATCCCCGGCCAGGGAGGGGACCCACATGGCGCGGCAGACCTCTCCTGCCTCGCCCGCTGCTGCCCTCAGCAGTGCACTTCAGTCAGTCTGCCTGTTCTGTTCCCCACTTTGTCTCTGGTGAATTCCCTCACCCCCACACACACCTCTGGCCTGTACCCCAGTTCTTCAATGGAAAACAAAACAAGTTTACCTATAAACTTCTATGTTTTGTAGGGAAAAACCTAATCTTCTTAATTAATTTTGCTGGGAAGGCAGAACATACTCTTATTCTGCATAACTTTGTCTACCTACCTTCTTGGTCACCTCCCTAAACTTCTCTTTCTTCACTTCCCCCATCCCAATTCCTTCTGTCTTAGCTAAGTTATTTAGGATGGCATCTGAAGCCTCATGGGCAAGTTACTCCCATCTATGAAGGCGGTATCCATATTATTAAACTTTGTTTTGCCTTTTTCCCTTATCAATCCGTCTAATGCTTTTCTGATTATTTGCCATCTAAAAGAACCCAGAGAAGTATGTGGTGGGACCTGAGCCAAGAGCAGCAACAGGATTCCCTGCTGAGAGTTTGCACCAGCCTCCTTAGGCTGCTGATAGCATCGGGGCTTTCATCCCTGATGAACACACCGGGTCATTTTAAACCAGTAAGGCAAAAGGGAAAGATTGTTCAAGAAAAGTCATCAATAATCCTGTCACCTAGTTGATATCTATGATCATAACTCCTATACTTCTGAAACAATAAAATGCTCATTAGGGCCTCCCTGGTGGCACAAGAGGTTAAGCACCACACTATGAAGCATCTGCAGTCACTGCAGCACAGAGTTGAACCCCAGTCGAGGAGCTGACCCACACGACGCAGCAGACCTCTCCTCTCACCCGCTGCTCCCCTCAGCAGTGTGTTTCAGTCCATCTGCCTGTTCTGCTCCCCACTCTGTCTCTGGTGAATCTTCTCACCCCCACATCGCTGGCCTTTACCCCAGTTCTTATAAGCATAAGTAAATAAAGTAAATCTTTTTTAAAAAACTGTGAGGGAGAACTGAGATGGCTCCTGAACTAAGTACCCTTTACAGATGTGAACTTGAATTGCCTGGCTATAAAGAGGACTGCCATACCAGGCAGAGAGAGGAACTGCCACCTTGAGCTAAAATCCCTGTGGTCAGAGATCACAGCACTCATCAGTATCAGTGTTTTGGGGTTTTTTTCAATTTATTTATGCATACAGGAACTGGGATGTATGCCAGAGGTGTGGGGAATGACAGGATTCACCAAAGACAGAGTGGGGAGCAGAACAGGCAGACAGACTGAAATACTACTTGTTATAGGGCAGGGGGAGGGGTACCCCAGAATCCCCAAACCTGCTTGCTTTAAATGGGTTTTGCTATTTGTTGTATTAAGACAAACATAAAAGATTTTTAATGGAAATGAATTTTAATATAATTAGTAAGTAATACAGAAAAGATAAGAATATAGTTGCTAAATTAAGTATTTAAAGTTACTTATTTTTGGGCCTACCCTGTGGTGCAGTGGGTTAAGCAACACACTATGAAGCAAACCACAGTCACTGCAGCATGAGTTTGATCCCTGCTGCCGGCCAGGGAGGGGACCCACATGGTGTAGCAGACCTCTCCTGCTGTGTCCGCTGCTCCCCTCAGCAGTGTGTTTCTGTCAATCTGCCTGTTCTGCATCCTGCTCTGTCTGGTGGGTTCTCTTACCACCCCCACACCTCTGGCCTGTACCCCAGTGCTTGTATGCATAAATAAATAAATCTTTAAAAAATAAATAAATAAAGTTACTTATTTTTGGGGGAGGAGGTAAAGGTTTAGTTAAACAGGCAGGATTGGCTTAAAAGCTTGCCACAGGTTTAAAGTACTTTTTTTTTTTGAAGATTTATTTATTTATGCATACAAGAACCGGGGTACAGGCCAGAGGTGTGGTGAGGAGAGAGGATCTACCAGAGACAGAGTGGGGAACAGAACAGGCAGATCAACTGAAACACACTGCTGAGGGGAGCAGTGGGCGAGGCAGAAGAGGTCTGCTGTGCTATGTGGGTCCCCTCCCTGACCAGTGGCAGGGATCGAACTCATGCTGCAGTGGCTGCAGTGGCTGCAGTTTGCCTCATAGTGCGTTGCTTAACCCACTGCGTCACCAGGGAGAGCCCTAAAGTACCTTTTGGTAGAGACTTATAGAAAAGGGTTAGAAAGAGTTAGATAAATTTGGTAGGAAAATAGTAAAATTAAAATGAAGATAAAAGTTGATATTGTTACTTTTTTTATGGGTCTCTTACCCGCATTTGTTTTAACTAGTTTAGGATTAAAAAGCAAATGCAGTTTTTTTACATGTCTATCTGTTCCACGGAACTCAGGCCATTGTGGTAATAGGCTGAGACTCAGCCCTTAGGCCAGGGAGCTCCAGTGTCGGTGTTCTGTTCCTGACCTGCAGCCCCACGGCCCGGTCCTCACTACAGGGAGAAGCCACGCAGGTTTGACGGTGGGCAGCCCTCTGTCTGTACTTTCCTGCTAGGCCCTAATTCTCACCCTTGGTGACTGACTCCTGCACACCCCAACCAGTGTGAGGCGCCCTCCAGGACCAAGTTGTGAGAGCGCATGGTCATTCTGTCATTATGCTCTTGAGTTTCAGATCTTATTTCTATGGCTGCCCTGGAAACTAGTATAGCCTCATTTACAGTAAAATAAATAGATCAACTTTGGCCAACTCTGACCAAGAGTTAACAAGTTTTAAATTAAGAACATAAGAGTTTATTCCTTAAAAAAAAAATCAATTATTTCTTGACTGGGAGAGAAATTGATTGTTTCATGACACCGGACTAAAGCTCTGAGTTTTGTGGGGGCTTCTCTGTTGTGGTTTCTCCTGCTGGCAGGCATCCAAGGCCGCTAAGAATGAGACCTTTAACTTGCCAAACAATGGAACATCGCTAAAGTGAAACACTTCATGCACATTCACAATTCAAACGTGTGACAGGCTTCAATGCTAGTTACACTTCCTTTTTTTTTTTTTGCAAAAATTCATACAATGAATGGACAGGAAACTTCGCTTGCAAAATTACTTATCTTTTTCTTCTCTCCACTCTAAGTTTTTTGTTCCAATTCTACCAGGTTTTTTGTTTTTATTGTTTAGAGAGATTTATTTATTTATGCATACAAGAGCTGGGGTACAGGCCGGAGATGTGAAAGGGTGACAAGATTCACCAGAGACAGAGAGGGGAGGAGAGCAGGCAGATCCATTTAAACACACTGCTGAGGGGAGCAGTAGGCAAAGCAGGAGAGGTCTGCTATGCCCTGTGGGTCCCCTTCCTGGCCGGGGATCAGACTCGTGTGATGTACTGCGGATGCTTCACAGTGAGGTGCTCAACCTGCTGCGCTACCAGGAAGGCCCCCTAGTGTTCATTTTTTTTTAAAGATTTATTTATTTATGCATATAAGAGCTGGGGTACAGGCCAGAGCTGTGGGAGGTGAAAGGATTCACCAGACAGAGCAGGGAGCAGAACAGGCAGACTGACTGAAACACACTGCTGAGGGCAGCAGCGGGAGAGGCAGGAGAGGTTTGCTGCGCCATGTGGGTCCCCTCCCTGGCCGGTGACAGGGATCGAACTTGTGCTGCCGTGGCTGCGGATGCTTCACAGTGCGTTGCTTAACCCGCTGCGCCACCAGGGAGGCCCCCTAGTGTTCATTTTTAACAGAAGCACAGGCAGAGGGTTTTAACACAGGTACTCAGGAGTTAGCTGGAAGCTAAGGAAGCAACTTGCACCAAAAACCCAGCTTTGCAGGGCCTCCTTGGTGGCACAATGGGTTAAGCAAATGTTGCAAACCTTCCATCCCTGCTTCGGCCAGGGAGGTGACCCACATGGTGACCCACATGGCTCAGCAGATCTCTCCTGTCTCATCCACTACTGCCCTCGGCAATGTATTTCAGTCAGTCTGCCTGTTCTGTTTCCCACTGTCTCAGGTGAATCCTTTCACAACCATAGCCTCTGACCTGACCACAGCTCTTGCATGAATAGATAAAAAGTCTTAAAAAAAAGGAAGTGGTCTGCTGTTCCCACTATGTGGGTTAGCTACCTGGCCACACTGAACTTATGCCCCCAGTTATACTGTAAATAGTTGGGTCAAGCTGACTCTAACCCTGCACCATGAGGGTGGTCCCTTCTCTCCTCCTCAAACTTGTTCTTAACACCTGAGGGCACCGTCCTACCCGCTAGTTGCTTGACTTCCAAACGTCTACCAACAGAGGCATTAGCTATCAGGTTCTAGAAAATCCTAGCCCAACACCACCCAGGTGGCCACTAAATAGGCAGGACTCCTCCCTCTCACCCACCACTTTGGCAAGGACTGTACTCCCAGCTCCTGGGCATGTGGATAATCCCCCTGCCTGCCCCACATGCTTCCTGTCTTGTAGGGCACTGTGACTTCATGGATCTCACATAACAATGAAGGCCAAGGTCTCACCGATTTGACCAATACACAGAGAGAGTCGCCTTTTTTTTTTTAAAGGATAGCATTTATAGGATAAACAAACAGCAGATGTGCAGCCCACCACACAGTTCTGGTGCGAGTAGATTTGTCAGCAGTTGTTGATGGTTGACAACAGAGCCAAGGGAGGCGGTGTCAAGAGTCTCTGTTCCAGAACGAAATTCTGTCAAATGACCCCAGACTTCTTCAAAGACTGTGCAAAGTTTTACACAGGTGAGGGCAGCAGTAAGGGGCAGCTGCCGATGGACACCACCTTCTCTGTGTACTCTGCGTTGGCCGGCAGTGGCTCCAACACGGAGTTTGTGTAAAAGCTGAGCCAAGAGGCCACAAAAGGGGGCCTCCCTGGTGGCGCAGTGGGTTAAGCAACACACTATGAAGCAAACTGCAACCACTGCCTCACGAGTTCGATCCCTGCTGCCGGCCAGGGAGGGGACCCACATGGCGTAGCAGACCTCTCCTGCCTTGCCCGCTGCTCCCCTCAGCAGTGTGTTTCAGTAGATCCATCTGTTCTGCTCCCCACTCTGTCTCTGGTGGATCCTTTCACTACCCGCACTTCTGGCCTGTACTCTGGTTCTTGTATGCATAAGTAAATGAAGAGGTGTGTGTGGGGGGTGAGAGGATTCACCACAGAGAGCTGGGAGCAGAACAGGCAGATCAACGGAAGTACACTGCTGAGGGGAGCAGCGGGCACAGCAGGAGAGGTCTGCCGCGCCATGTGGGCCCCATCTCTGGCCGGCAGCAGGGATCGAACTCGTGCTGCAGTGGCTGCGGTTTGCTTCGTAGGGCGTTGCTTAACCCACTGCGCCACCAGGGAGGCCCTATAAATAAATAAATCTTAAAAAAAAAAAGGCCACAGAAGCAGTCAAAGGGCCTGGGAATTCAAGTCGGGGGCTTCACTTCTGTCAGCGCATTCAGTGACTAGCCAGCTGGGTGTAGGGACTTTCCATCAGCATTGGCGAGTTCCGATGAGCTATGTCTGGCCTCTCTGGTCCAGGGTCCAGTCCACTCAACAAAATGGACCAGCGCTTGTCACAGGTAGTAGCTCTTGTGTCTTTCTTACCTTGACTTTTTGCAGACTGGCTCTTCAGCACCATAATCTTGCTTCCCGTCTCAAGTCAGGGCCGCTTGGTACTGCAGCACCCCAGTCCTGTTTGTGTTCCCCACCACACTGCTCACCCAAAGAGCCACTTTTAGACAGTTTATTTACATAGATGGTGAAAAGAAAAATAAACCCGCTCCCCATGAGCCTGGTTTCACATACCAGAAAGAATGACAGCGAAGCAAAAGGGGACAGTAGGCCAAACTCAAGCTAAGGAATACCCGACTGCCGAGGAGCCATGTCTAGAGAACAGTCACATGGTTTTATATTCTGCAGCTCGCTGCCGGGGCTGTCAGAATGTCTCGTGCCTCTGTCAGAACCAGGGAAGCAATGAAAAGTCTCATCAACATCTCCTGGGGTTGACAGATGGGCCATGACCTCATGGTAGTTCCTTAAGACCTCTAGTCCTCTCTGCCTTCATCCACTTGTGCTAAGCATCTATACTGCCGGGCCTGCATTAGATGCTGCCAGTGCAAAGATGTATCACTTGCTTCTGCCCGAGAAGCTCCTGTCCCACTTCAAGCCCTTCAAGCCCACTGCCCATGGCTGGGTGGTCAGTCACTGCCTCCTATGTGCACAGCTCTGCAGGAGCACTTTGGGGTATTCAAAGAACGTGCTGTTTTAGCTGCACTTATCCCCTGGACTCAGAGCTCCTCATGGGCATGGAAACACATTTCTGGAATGGCATCACTGCCTGATATGTTAGGAATTCAAGTCACATCAGAGAAAGGGATGAGGGGAGGACCTTGCAAAAACTTTAGGAAAAAGTTCTCCAGTGCATATTTTCTGCCTTCTTAGAGAACTTAGGAGACAGTGAGTCCTGAAATGTGTGGGTTTTTTTTTGTTGTTTTTTTCTTTCCTGAGTAGAAAAACTAGGGCCAGAGATAGGTGTAGGGGGTAAGAGGATTGGTCAGACACAGAGCGGGGAGCAGAACAGATAGATCTACTGAAATACACAGCTGAGGGGAGCAGCAGGCGAGACAGGAGAGGTGTGCTGCACCAGGGGTGGTGCAGCCCTTTGGCCCCGGATCAGGGCCCATGGACTTAACCCTCATGCCCCATGCTGAAATCTGTCCCATTTGGAGCTGCACTGGGCAAAGGGCTAGGAGAAATATTATATTCACCAATGGGCTTCTAGCCCTGGATGGCAGCCAGGGGTATTGTTAGCTTTGTCCTGGCCCACAGCCAGTGGCCTGGTCTCACAGGGAGGTCGGGAGGCAGCTGGGGTAGTTTATCAGTCTCCAGCGGGGCTCTCTGTTGTTAGAGCACACAGCCATGCACCATACTTCCTTGCAAAGCAGTGGCATTTTATCTTTCCTAAGAATGAAGAGATGGTCGATTCATTTGCCTTCTTCTAATGCTCTCTAATGAGCCATCTTTACCCAGTCTCTTGTATAATGGAGGGTCTTTCCCTTTGATCTCTGTCCAACCCCGCTGCTGCCAACAGTCAAGGGTAAGATGGTCCCCAAGAGCTAGTAGCACATTTCCCCTCTGTCCAGCTTAGGGATGTGTTCGGGTATTTTAGGCGTGACTGGTGGTCCCCGTTCCTGTGATAGCAAGGCAGCCACAAGCTTGCTTATTTTCCTTTCCTTTGGAGAATTTTTCATTAATGTGAAGAGATCATCAGCCTGACAGCCTGGCTTAAGATCCTGAACGGGAGGCTCGAGATAAAACAATTTCCAGAACAGATCAAAACAGTTTACAGGGCCTTCCTGGTGGCACAAGGGGTTAAGAATCTATCTGCAGGGGCCTCCCTGGTGGCGCAGTGGGTTAAGCAACGCACTATAAAGCAAACCGGAGCCACTGCAGCACGAGTTCGATCCCTGCTGCCGGCCAGAGTGGGGACCCACATGGTGCAGCAGACCTCTCCTGCTGTGCCCGCTGCTCCCCTCAGCAGTGTACTTCTGTTGATCTGCCTGTTCTGTTCTCCGCTCTGTCTGTGGTGAATCCTCTCACCCCCCACACCTCTGGCCTGTACCCCAGTGCTTGTATGCATAAATAAATAAACCTTTAAAAAAAAAAAAAGAATCTATCTGCAGCCAGGGAGGGGACCCACATGGCGCAATAGACCTCCCGTCTCACCTGCTGCTCCCCTCAGCAGTGTGTTTCAGTCAGCCTGTTCTGCTCCCCACTGTCTTGGGTGATTCCTCTCTCTCTCTCTCTCTTTCTCACACACACCCCACACCACCTCTGGCCTGTACCCCAGTTCTCCTATGCATAAATATTTAATTAAAAAAAAAGATTGGCAATGTGGACACTGGTGGGTTCTCAATGTCAGAATCACAAGCCTCAGGGGCCTCCCTGGTGGTGCAGCAGGTTGAGCGCCACACTGTGAAGCATTCGCAGCACAGTGGCACGAGTTCGATCCCCGGCCAGGGAGGGGACCCCCATGGCGCAGCAGACCTCTCCTGCCTCGCCCGCTGCTGCCCTCCGCAGTGTATTTCAGTCAGTCTGCCTGTTCTGCTCCCCACTCTGTCACTGGTCAATTCTCTCACCTCCTACGACTCTGTCCTGTACCCCAGCTCTTGTGTACGTACATAAATAAATCCTGAAAAAAAAAAAGAATTATAAGCCTCATGAGCAGTATCATATGATAGTCACTGGAATGGATGGCACAACCAGTGTGCAGAAGGAAGCGAGGAACCCAGAGACCACACTGGCCTGAACAAAATGGACAGTCCACTACAACATAGGAAGCTCCAAAAGCAAGGAGTCCAGAGAACCACTCCACACACCTGCCACTGCCTTGCTAATTGCCTCATGCTCGCACCTGAGCATTAGAGCAGCCTGGTCTGCTATAGTCTTCACCCAGGAAAATGACAAGATTCCAGGGAAACGACAAGGCCCATGGCCAACCACTGATCTACGTCTTGCAGCAGGGGAACGGGAGTGATCGGAGCGGGGAGGGAAGCATGGCGGTGGTGTGCAGATGGGTAACTGGGGTGAGGGTCACACCTAAGGGGAACAACAGCTATAGAAAGATGACCCATGATGTAAGAAAATAATTATTAAAAAAAGGGCAGTGTTCAGAACTGCAAAGTGTTGGCCTGGGCTGGGAAAACAGGCCAATCCACAACAGGAAATACACCAAAGACTCACGGGGACAACTTGGAATGGTCGAGTTACGCGTGCAATAATGAAAAACGCTTTCTGGGAGATGGTAATACACAGACCAGATTAAACACAATGGAAAAGGAGCCAACGGGTAGAATCAATTGTAACTGGAATTCAGTTATCAGAAAGTGGGGCTGGGAGGAAAGTTGCACACATCACAAGGGATACGGGGAGGGCCCACCATCAGTAACTGCAGGATTACAGATCAGGGAGAACTTCGGTAACAGATTTGGGAGGGTAAGCGCTTTAAGTGGGGCAAGTTGGGCAGGACCATAGCCTTTACCACATGAGTTCTAGGAGCAAGATATGCCAAAAGGTCAGGTCCTTAGGACTGAGATGGCAGGAGTGCCACGTCAGCAAGGCCTACCTGGCATCTACCAAACCTTCGCCCATCCCTCAGCCTTGGAATTCTGGCCAGGTGTCCGAAGGCAGGGCTTGGAAGTAGCACCTCCACCTTCCTGTTGACCAGAACCGGCCAGATATGTGCATCAACTAGAATTGGTTTTGATCTTGCTCGCCAAGCATTATCTTATAACCCCAGACAAAAACACAAGTAACTGGGGTGTTAAATATCATGCCTTTACTCAGCTATAGGGAAAGACGGGGTAGGTATTCCAAACCTGTAGCCAAAACGGTAGTGTTGTCATGCTTCTCAGGTACCAGCTAAGACATATCTTGCAGAATTATTGGTTGGCTTGTCTAGAATTAAATGTCTGTTTCTTCAGCCACAAAACCGGACTGTAAATAACTATAACCCATCACGTTAAGGTGGGTTTTTTTTTTTTAGTTATTGACTTATGCGGTGCTGGTGGGGAGGGGTGGCGAGAGGACCCACCAGAGACAGAATGGGAGCGGAACAGGCAGATCAACTGAAATACACTGCTGAGGGGAGCAGCGGGAGACAGGAAAGGTCTGCTGCACCATGTGGGTCACCTGTCTCAGTGGGGCTCAGTCCCCCATGACCAGAGATTGTGCGGCAGATGCTTCAGTGTGGTGCTTAACCCCTTTCGCCACCAGGGAGGTCCCACTTAAGGTCTTTAAAGCTTAAATACAAACAGCATATATTAATTCTCTGACAGCCACTGTTAGTAGCCACAGCATCTCATTCCGTTTGTCACCGTAACACGGCAGGAACAGTTCATCAGGCACCCATCAGAGCAGCTCACCCTCATCACCCCAGACTGACTGCCAGCCGGGCACAGCCATCTTGCATCTTTTACACTGGAGGCCTTAATGCAACATGTGAAGAGCCAGGTCCCTTTTAAACATCACCCTGTTGCTGTCCTACAAGGGTTAAAAAAAACTGCCCGCTTTGCACTTGTGTGACTCTGGACCCCGGAGTCAGAGCTCTTACGGAGACCGGAGCCCAGAAGGCATGCACGCCTCAGCTCCCAGACCCAGAAACCCGCCCTGAGACAGAGACACAGACACACTCGACTTTGAATAGAAGTTTCCTTTTATTTTGAAATTCAAACAGAGAAATGAATTGGTTTGTGGCTGAAACAACCTTCACGGGAAAGAAAACTGGAGTCTCATCCAGCAAAAGAAACTCCCGAAGTCGGAGTCTGTGCCCACTTCCCCCAGACAGCAGACTGGAGGGGAAGAGGGGACACTGACATCGAGCGGTGGCATCTGGAGGATTTCCAGCAAAGTACAATTTTCAAAGTGGCTGCAATTACAGAAGGGGGCATATAGCATCATCACAAGCCCTTCACCCGCACCACGATTCCCATTCATAAGAATACATTTCTCTGTCCCGAGAGTACCTGACCACTCAGGACTGAATACCACCTGCTTTGCTTCAGGGGAGGGGGAATGTTTTTGACTTGTGTTGGCTCAGTTCTGAGACCAGGATCAAGATGCTGGAGAAAGGGGAGAATGCAAATGGTGGTAGAGTTAATTTATTCCTTAGGCTAACTCATTATCTGCTGAAATTCATTTTGAACACCTTTACACAGAAGAGGATTATATAAAACGAACACAGAAAGGTTACAGGTGGCCCCCAGCCCCCTCCGAGGGGGAGCAGTGAGTCGAGACTCTCCATCCCGACACACAAAAAGCCTTACTTCTTGGTGAGGGACTGAAGTCCCCTGGCTGCAAGGTACCGGGGCCTGAATGGGGCAAGGGTGGGGACAAGGCTGGGGCAGACTGTGAAAGCTGTACCTGTTAGAACAGCCCATTATCTTCATCAAGTGGAGAAAATCGCCCAAAAGTGAGACTTATTTATGGGGGAAAAAAAAAAAGAGAAAAGTTTGGGGAATTAAAACAATCCAGTGGTCACTGGAAAATGTCTTTAATTTTTTTTTTTTTTTTTTTTTGGTTTTTAAAATTTTTTGGAAAGTATTTTTAAGGTAATATTTTTTTTTTCCTTTGGAAAAAGAAATCTTTTCCCCCCCCTAACCTAAGCAAGTGGAGTTGCCACTACCTAATTATCTCTATTGTCTTGCTAAGAGGTAGATAAAACAAAAGTGAAATGGGGCGTCTATGAGGAGGTCCAATAGAGGGTGGGGAGGGGCTGGGTCAGCCCAGTGTAACTCCCCAACTACAAAGACAGCCTGGGAGGGGAGCACCGACTCTCCCAGGACAAAGGTTCCTGCTCCACCTCTTCAACAGCCAACTGTCCCCATGAAGACTGAAAAAGGGGTACAGGGGAGGCGGAGCACCTCAAAACCCTGTTGAAGAGGTCTTAGCTCTTGCTTCCCAAGATTCCTGACTTGGGGGCTGAGTGATGGATTCCAAGCCGAGCCCCAGGTTTCACCTCCAGCCAGCCCCCTCTTCAGCCTCTGGTCCAACAGAGATAGAGCAGGTAAGAGGGGGATACGCTGGAGGGAAAGAGTGAAACAAGGGACCCCATGGCAAGGAAGGCAGAAAGGGGGGAGACCTAATGGCCAGCCCACCCAACCCAGTCGGTGTGAGTGGGGGATCAGGCCTGCCTGTTCCTCAAAGACAAACCTTCTGTGGCTCAGGCCTCGACTCGCTTCTCCTGGCCGGGGTGCACACCCACATGCACGAGTCCCTGGCCCTGGGTTCCCATGTTACTGTAAGGATTGAGGTAGTTAATCCATCTATACTCGTAGCATCCATCACTGTGGTTACTCAAAACGTGTACTCCAGAGGAGCTTCCTGCTATTTCATTTCAGAAAATAAAAAACCTTTTGTCAGTCCAGATTCAACCACACCGAAGCGCGGGCTGTGGCGCCACCTAACTGGCCCAAGCAGGGCACAGGCCGAGGGTCAGGTGGGGCTCTGCCCTCACCCTCGAGATACACCTTCGGTTCTCAGGCCTCGTCCTAGTCCTAGTCCTGCACCGACAGGAAGCCTTCTGTATCCAAAGGAAAGAAACTGAAGTTTCAGCTGGTGTCACTCTAAGTCTGAATACAAGAGAAATGTTCTGCATCCAAGCCATGCTGGAAGGGAAAGGCTTTCCATCCCCCGGCACCGACAAGGAATCTTCTTCCATCTTCCTACAATTACTGTGTCAGGCTGTGCTGTGTTTTCCTTCTCCCAACGAACAGGTAAAACAGTTGCACATACGAATGTCAAAGCCACTAGGATCTCCCCATGAACCCTTGGGGAGGGAAGAGAAGGGTCCCGCCCCTAGGTGAGCAGAGGGAGTTAAGGGTTATGACCGGGAAGCTCAGCAGCTCAGCGGTCCCTGGGGCTCTGTGAGGTAGTTACACGGCACTGTGGTTCCGGTTTGGCAGAGGGTATGTCTGAGGTGGGAGGAGGGGAAGGCACCCTTGAGAGTTAACTGAGGCCCCTCCTCACTGCCAGTCTGCCAGGCCTGAAGGGAACCCGTGCTCGATCTCTGCAGTGGGAGCAGGGGACCAGAGAGCAGTCCCACATGGAGGAGCCCCGAACTTCCCCTCCTTCCCCAAAGTGCGACCAGGAGCCAGCGGATCCCTTTCTCATCTCCCTACTCCTTGGCAAGTAACACCCCAAGTCCCCCAGGAGCCTGGGAAGGAAGGGGAATTGTCTAAGTTCACACCTTCCCCGGGAGCCCCCCTCAGACAGCCTAGGTGGATGTGGAAAGATGGCTCTTGCTTTGTTTCAGAAACGGCCTCTCTCAGCCTCTGTCTGTCTTTGGCACAGAGGGAAATGCCCAGAGAACCAACCAGAGTGTTCCCCTCCAGTTTTCTCTGGGTTCTTCATGGGGCCTTTCCTGCCACTGGTGAGGCATCCAAGAAAATAGCTCCTGACTGCCCCCAGAAGCGGAGAGCTATGGGAAAGGAAAAGATATGATAAGGACTGGGAGGAGGAAAGAGGGTGACAAAAACTCCATTTCTAAAAATGGCTCTCTCCTACCCAGAAGCCCTTTATGGGAGCTGAGTCCACAGCCCCAACTGCTAAAGGCCACCAGACCCTAGAGGGGATTAAAGCCACTGGGGTGTAACTGTCAGATACAGCTTCAGAATCAGTGAATCAAACCGTTTTGGCTTTTCATGTGTTCCACAGAATTAAAAAATATATCCTAAAGAGATGGTCCTTTCTTAAAAATATAAATGCAGCACACACACACATCTCAGAGCACAGATGTGGTTTCTAAAAAGTCACTTTTCTCTCTTCATATCTCCCAAGTGCTTTTGACATTAGTTTCTCATCTCACCAAGGATGGGGAAATGGAGGTACCTAAAGGGTGGGCAAGGAGCTGCCCAGAGACCTAGGTTTGGGCCAAAGACAGACCCGCCAAGACAGGTCCTTTTCACACTAAACCTTAACCTTAAACCATATTCCTTCTGCTCTCTGCTAGCTAAACTCTCCTGATTCTCCTGCAGGGCATACAGCGGATGAAGGAGCCGTGCCCAATCCAAGTAAAATCCCTCGCCACACCTCCTGGTCTCCTCGGGAGCTGTACCAGCCAAAGGAAAAGGATGTGGGCTTCAGGTGTGAAGGGAGCAGGATCCCAAGGAAACCGAACTCTGCAACAATCACCTTTCAGGTACTGTGGGGGTTTTCTGATGGTAGTTTGAACCAGTTACCAAAGCATGCTTGCTGCTGGAAATTCACCTTCGATCACTAAATGGCCAATGTCTGAACGTTACCTGTTTCATTTAGGGACAAAGCATATAGAGCCAGAGCTGGAAGTTGGGAGACCCTTTTTTGTGGTGAGATCAGGTGGGAAGCTGAATTACAGTGGACTGTTATGAACCCTAAATGCTTTCCTGCTTCCTCCTTTCTTGGGTAGACAGTTCTGGGGCCACTAAGGAACATCATGGAAAGAAAGGGTAAGACATGAATCAGGCAAGAGTCCATCTGTCCTCAATCATGCTCCCATATCCGCCGGCCCTCCTTGCCACCCACCACCCTAAATCAAGAATTCCTGAAGTTTGGGTCCACTCTCAGAAGCCATCCAATCAATCTGAAGACAGGAGGGGGGGCGGTCAGCTGAGGACCTCTTGCCCCTGGTCTGCTGGTACAGACCAAGAACACCAAAACAGACTGTAAGAAAGCAGGAACAAAAAAAGAGGCATTGCAGTAACAAACCTCGTGGACCTCTCGAGGGTGAGAGGGTGGCTTTGTCTCTTCCATGAACAGAATCTTGGCTCCCATATTTTTTAGATAGAGAAAGAAAAAAAAATTTTAAGGGTATATTTTTTAAGTTATTATTTCTCTCCTCGATAAAACGGAGGCAATATTTTAAATATCTCAACAGCACCACTGGTGGGGGAAACTGAGTGGAACACCCTTTAACCAGAGAGGGAGAGGGGGACCCCTGGCTGGTTGTTGGAGACTTTTTTGCCGTGGGGACCCTCAGCAACTCTAGGCCTCATACCCTCAGGCAAGAGTTTTCAGGGGAGGCTCAGGAATCTGGAAGTCAGATCAGAGCCTTTCCGGGCGCTCTCAAGCTTGGGCCTCTCCTCTCCACCCCAGCCTCCCAGCCCAGTCCCACAGGGTCTATTTTCCATAAAGCATCTAAAGGGTTACACTGGCTCATGCTGTAAGAAATTATGCAACATAACTTTCTCATTTTTTCTTTTCATTAAAAAAATAAAATATTCAAGACTATCAGCTTCTCTTGCTTTTCTTCTTCTTTTATATAAAATATCAGCAAGCCGCAAAGAAAAAAAAAATTCTTTTTTTTAAAAAAAGGTGGGGGGAACAAAAAGGAAAGTAATTGCTGAGGTAACTTCATACCTTGAGGTAGTTTACTTGGCGCACAGCATCACCTGACTGGCTCCGCCCACTCATCATGGTTGTCTAGTTGTTGCAATGTTGGGAGGAAGGGGCTCAGCACAGGTCCTCCTCACGCAGGGAGGCCTCCCTTCCTTCCCAGCACACTTGATAGCATTGTCCAAGGGAGCTAAAGTGCACCACCTGGTAATATGCATCGGCCAGCAGGGCGTAAGGAGGGGAGGGCTGGCCTCTAACTAATGGCCACCGTCTTCCCCAAGGCCTGCACTCGTTGAGCCTGGTAAATTAATAAATTAAGTGTACTCCTTTGTGCATAATATTGCTGGTATTTTGAATTTTGTTTTCTAGGCACACCTTTCATCATGCCAATAATTCATGGAGGCAGAAGCCATCAGTTAAATATGCCTTTAGATACACACAGAAGCATATACTCTCTAATTTACTGAATATCCATAATAAATGCCAGATGGTGGGCTTCAGCTTTACGAGAGCTCAGGGTTGGGTTCCACATCCCACCACCACCAAGGGAACAGTGCCGTGGGGGGGAGTGCCCCGCAACCTCTGCCTCTGGGAAACCAGCCCTTAGGGAGCACATGGGCTGGGTCAAGGGCATAGTGGCAGCCTTTGGGGCCACTCAGGTCCTCCGTGGAACAGAGACTTTATCAAGGGGACATACATCCCCTTCCCAGTGCTCATATCCAATCATTAAAATAGACTTTAAAAAAATATAAAATCTGCCTGAGAATGAAGGGAATCAGGGACAGTACAGTGGTGGCCCCCATCCCACTGAGCATTCAGTACCACCCGTGTGCGCCTGGACGTGACGTGGGACCTACGTGGTTCAAGGGGTGTGAAGGAGGCAGTGGAATCGTGGTGGGAAAGCCCCGACCGGGTGGGGGAATTTTCTCTTGTGCCAATTTTCCAAACGGTGATCTGAAACAGACCAGCCACAGGGCACTTCTTTTAAACGTGGATTACTATCATTTTAATCATCTCCCCACTGCTTTCCTAGGCGTTACTCTTTGATAGCCCTGTTGGTTGGTTAGGGAGGGATTGGAATTGAACTACAAATACCGACGTGTCTTCTCCCTTTGAGTCAACAATGTCAAGCAAAGCCATGCACTGGTTCCCACTCTTTCTGGTAACAGTAACGAGAAAATAATTGAGTGTGGCTATATGAAAAGGCTCTTTTGGGGCAGAGAATGAAGGTATTTAACCAATAAACCAGTAGAAGGCTGGAAGGATTTTAGGGTCAAGAAGCAAACCATCCTTTGAGGCTGATTAAAACACCTTCTGCATGTTTTAAAAACCTGAAGGAAATTTTATTTCTCTTCCCACTGGGGGGTCTGACCCGCCCTCTCAATGGGACCTGCAGAACCTCCTTATTTTAACAATCCACGTTTAAAAGCACCCTGAACTAGAATTTCCAAGGTGATGCCCTGAGGGAAAGGCTGTGTTGGGCCAATTGGTCGGGTGTTCAGGGCCAAGAGATCAGGGTTCCTCACTGGAACATTTTTCTCAAGCAAGTGGGCAAACCTGATCTGCATCCTGGCCCGAGTGTCCCTGATTCCCACTCATTCTCAGGCCTGCTGGGGAGAACACGCTCTCAATTTCAGCCCGTTGTCCTTGAATCAACTTGATGGGAAGGGGCCAGTCACTTCCTCCGTGCCTGGGCCTGGTTACTCTGTCCCTTTTGGTGCAGCTGTTTAACTTGAGCTAGGATGTCTCGGATCTTCCGCTGAGCCATCTGTGGAAAGAACAAACCAAGAGGGAGAGTGAGGACCTTCCAAGGCAAGGAGAGCCTTAACACCGGGAGAGAGGCCACCAGGACCCAGACTCTGGCAGCCAACAGAGCAGGTCACACAGAACTTAGAAGACAGAGCAGGGAAGATTGAGAGCTAGGGGAGCCTTGATTTTTCTCTCTCTTCTGCACCCACTAGGTAATAAAGCAAGTGGGGGAGGAGAGAAGGAAGAAACAGCAGTATGAACTCATTCAGAACTTCAACTGGAGCAAGTTGACACGTTACTGACACAAAAAGAACTCTGGGCCTCCCTGGTGGCACACGGGTTAAGTCACAGCACGAGTTCGATTCGTGGCCAGGGGGGTAACCCCCATGGCGCAGCAGACCTCTCCTGCCTCGCCCGCTGCTCCCCTCAGCAGTGCGTTTCAGTTGATCTGCCTGTTCTGTTCCCCACTCTGTCTCTGGTGAATCCTCTCACCCGCCCCCGCACTTCTGGTGTGCATCCCAGCTCTTGTATGCAAATAAATAATTCTTTATAAAAAAGAGCTAGTAGGGTCTCCCTGGTGGCGCAGTGGGTTAAGCAATGCACTATGAAGCAAACCGCAGCCACTGCAGCACGAGTTCGATCCCTGCTGCCGGCCAGGTAGGGGACCCACATGGCGTAGCAGACCTCTCCTGCCTTGCCCGCTGCTCCCCTCAGCAGTGTGCTTCTGTTGATCTGCCTGTTCTGCTCCCCGCTCAGTCTCTGGTGAATCCGCTCACCACCCCACATGTCTGACCTGTACCTCAATGCTTGTATGCATAAATAATAAATCTTTTAAAAAATAAAATAAATAAAAAAATAAAAAAATAAAAAAATAAAAAAAAAAGAGCTAGTACAGGTAAGCCATGCAGAAAAGCACCAGGTATGTGAGCGTCACACAGGGAGGCCAGTTCCCACTGTCTTGGTGGCCTCCACACATGTGGAGCTAAGAGACAGGATCCTGCATTCCTGTTTTGCCGTTGGCCACCTGAGCAGCCCCAGAGGACTGCAAGTAATCTGTTACCTGCTGGCCTCCCCTGGATGGAGGGGGCTATGTCAGTCAGCACCTTCTGGGGCCAACACTGAGGGATTTTAGGAAAACCCCAGTAGCATTCAGTCATCTTTTCTCGATGTGTGAGGGATCAGAAAATTCGAGCCTGGTGCTCATCCTCCTTTGCCAGCTCTGGGTCAGTCCCAGTGGCGGGCAGCACAGACAGGCTCAGTGGGGACAGCTCAGGGCTGCGGGGCGAGGAGTAAGAGACGAGAGGGCAGAAGAACAGGAACCCGTGGACCATCATTCTTGGAAAGGGACTGCGTTAGGAAAAGGTAATCCAGGGTGTTACTGTTACTAGCCCATAAACCAAACTGGGCGGTGGATAACAGCCATTTCCCTCCTCATCCAGTGCAAAAGGGGGAGGGAAGGGCTAAGATTAGATAACAGGACAGGCTATTTATGTATGTCATTTTAGCATGTGTACTACAAATCCAAGCTGTCACGTCACTTTCCTGACAGGGTGCTAAGAGGGAATCAAGTATCCATGTGTCTCACTCCTATACCTGAAGCAACATCCTGCCTGAGCCAGGCAGATGCCAAGGTCATGCAAGCTGCACTCTGCAGTCTTGCTTCTCTGACGGCTGAGCTCCTGTCACCTTCCCATGCTCGGGGACCCTGTGTACCTGGCTGGCATAGAAATGCCCGATGATCTTGACGATGACTTGGTCGTTCTCATCAGGGGTCTGGTCTCTTGGCACCACCACCTCAGCTGCTGTCAAGTTCTGCAACTCATTCACCTGGTTGGGTGGGGGAGAAGGATTTCAGGGTGCTGTCAAGAAATCATGGGTGGGGCCTCCTTGTGGTACAGCGGGTTGAGCACTGCACTGTGAAGCAATGCACAGCCAAGTTCGATCCCCGGCCAAGGAGCTGATGCACATGGCGCAGCAGACCTCTCCTGCCTCACCCGTTGCCCCCCACCCAGCAGTGTATTGCCTGTTCTGCTTCCATTGTCTCTGGTGGATCCTCTCACCACAGATACCTCTGGTCTACATCCCCATTCTTAAATGCAAAAATTAAAAAGAAAGAAAACATGGGTGGGACCAGTTGGAGGGGCAAGAGGCAAGCAACCAGCACTTAGAAACTAGAGGAGCCAGGAGCGGATTCTGGTCCGGGGAGCGAAATCGAGTCAGAGGGCCACCTGGGAGCCCCATGTTTGAGCATGGCAGGGGAACAGGGGCCATGAAAGAGCTGTTGGGAGGATGAGGTCTAGAACTTAAACCTGGCCTTCGTGGCTCACCGTTTTGCCGCCTTTGCCAATGACCCGGCCAGCTGCTGAGGCTGGTACCCGGATATGGGTCTCCAGCTTCACTTCCTCCTTAGGTCCAAAGAAGTTCTCCTCCTTGAGCTTCCCATAAATTCTTCCCTGTGCCTGAGATGAGGAGGTCGTTGCTAATTAGAGGATCTCACACTCACACACACACGACTAGTTTTGTGAAACTTAAGGGAATCACAGCAAACACAATTGTGGGCCCCAAATTCCCTGTCCTCTCTGTTCCCCTGGCAGCCCCACCCTGGAAGGCTCAACCATCTAAGCTGGGGGGCATGGGGGATAAGAAACAGAGTTAACACAACAGTCACTACTTGTCTCCTCTTTTGTAACATTGGGCAGAGTCAGTGATCTAAGTTTACCAGGTGTGTAATTTGTCAGCTACAATCCAGACCAGATGGCAGTGACCAGCAATGCAAGCCCCTGCATGGCAGCTACTCTGGGGTCAGGAGCTATGGACACATCCACAGCAGCCTGGAGCAGTCCCTACTCTCCATCCCTCCCCAGGTCAGATTCCACTACTAGCTCTTTGGCTGTGTGACCAGAAGTTCCAGAACCCAGGGACGCCATAGGGACATAAAGGAGAGAAGGGAATTGGGCATCAAAGGCCTTGCTTAAAAACTACGGTGGAGAAGCCCTTAGGCGTCCTTCTTTCCCACATTCCTTCCTGCCTGCAAGCGTCAGGACACAAAGAGGGAAGAAATGTCAAGGGCAGTGCTGGTCCATGCAGCCGGGAGCAGCCCGGCAGCCCCCACCTCGCAGCCAAGTTCCCACCCGTGGCACGGATCTGCACTCCCACCCAACCTCTATTCTCCAGGATCCACTTGGGACAAACAATAGATCAGAACCTTGAATTGAGCCTCTGGGGGTCCGGTGATGATGACCATTCGAACTTTGGAGTCAGGAGTTTCTGGGGGAGCAATCTACAACAGAGCAGACAGCTGGTCAGAGAGAAGGCTGGGTCTCCTGCAAGACCTGCGGACCACCACCTTCTCCCCCCACAAAACTCTGGGTAACAGGTGAGGGAAAACCAAAGACCCTGCACCTCAGGCTCACTGCCCACCCCGGTGATAAGGGAGGGCTGTTTTGGAGACATTTTCTAAGTAAGCCTCCCACCCCAAAGTCCCTGGGGAGGTTTCAGCGCAGTCCTGCTGAGAAGAGGGAGGCAGATGAGATGGCCGACGGGGTCAGGGCAGCGACACACTTCAAAGAACAGTCCTGCGTTCAGCCAAAACCCTCAAGACCACCAAAACAAATGGAGCTGGACTTGGGAAGTTTAAAGGACAAGACAGATTCTCCCCCTCCCTCCACTGGTCCCTGGCCAGGAAGGTGAAAGAAACCAGCTAACGTCCGTGAGCGAGCGCGGTGCCCAGCATTGACAGAGCCAGGGGCTTGCACTGCACTGCTTCATGCTGTCACCGCCACTGCTGTGCTGAGGGTTGGGTCCCACAGCCGAGGGGCTGGAATTTGGACCCAAGTCAGTCCATGCCAGAACCAAGCTCCTAGTCCAGAAACAAAGCATGCACAAGGAGCAGGTTAAACGCTAAGGCCAGATTTCACAAGGGGAAAGGCTCCAACGTTGGCCATCTGGGGAATAAACGAGAGCAGTGGGGCAGAAGCAGACCCCTGTCACACTCAGGAACTGGAAGGAGACAGAGCAGATACCTTGATGGAGGCACTGGCGAAACGGGAAAGCTGTTTGATGTGCTGCCCCTTCTTGCCAATGATGGCACCCACCGCCTGGGCAGGAATGAAGACCTGCACCATCTCCTGCTCCGGAGCCTGCTGCCAAGGCAAGAAGTGTTATTACCGTGGGTCAAGGGCACAGACCCTGCTCCCCCACCATGTATCCTCAAGGTAGGCTGCAAACTCTCCCACTGCCCAACAGGGTTAAGGGAACAGGGTTTGTACTCCCACCCAACCTCTATCCCCCTATAGCATCATAACTCTGCAGCACAAGGCAAGACAAGACTGTGCCTGTATCCAGGCCACAAGGCAAAGGTTCTGAAGTGTGGGCTCTGGTGGCTAGGAACATGCAGAAGAGGCGCTTCCTCTAGGTGTCCCTCTTCCCTTCCTGCAAGCCCCCAAGCAGCAGACTCCCAGAGAGCTGGACCCTACAGGAGGCCACCAGGAGTAAGATCTTGCACCTACCATAAAGGAGCTGTAGGGAGCAGCTCCCGTGACACTGCTGGGAGGCGGCGGAACTGCACTGGACGAGGCTGGGAAAAGGCCCACAGCAGCCAAATTCAGGCCAGGGATGAGATGAGACTGCAGCTGGGGAAGGAAGGGAAGGAGGTGGTCAGCTCGCCTGACAGGGCCTCCTGGCCCCTTGTGTGCGGGCCCAGGAGAGCAGGTTTACGTAAGTACCTACCTGATCCTTCAGCTAACACTCACATACGCACTCAGGGTACAGAGGTGCCCTTCAAACAGCATTCTCACAGGACTGAGCACAGGGAACGCCACCCACACAAGTCAACCGGTTCAAACTAAGTCCTTCCCTCTCTGGCTGTTTAGCCCCCTCTGGTAGACACGCTGACAGACTCAACCCTCTGTAGTTCTGCAGTGTAACGGTCTAACAAAGGCCTAGGAGGTCAGACCGCACACACACACCCCAGAGACTCCTGAGGTTCACCTTTCTGGTCACAGACTCCACAACCTCACTCTCCTTTAAAAGTCAGATGAAAATAAAAAGACCACAGACCTCTGAGGCCCACGATTTGGGCCCCCACACTTACCCCACGAATCAGACTAAAACCCACTAATTCAGTAACCCTTTTCTGTGAGCTGAGGGCCAACCGCAGCGTTCAGCCCAGGCCCCACGAGCAGGGCGGCGGGCACTCACGCTCATGGCAGCCACGTCATTCTCATAGGCCTCCCGAACTTTCTTCATGATCTCCTGCTCAGCCCTGCAGCAGTTCTCGATGGCCCCCTTCACGGTGATGGTCCTCTCGGGGTTGTAGAGAGTGAGGTCCTGCAGCCTGGGGGACAGAGGCACACGCCAGCCCTTCACTGACAGTCCAGGACCGGACCCCAGGGAACAGCCCAGCTCCACCCTTTCTGCAGGCTGTTTAACTTTTGGCAGTAGCTCTCTTCCTGGGCTTTGCTTTGTAATCAGGTGGAGAGTAAAGAGCAGAGCAATGAGAACAGCCAACTGAAACTCTTATATGCCACAAAGCCAGAGAGGGCTCTGTGACCAGCCAAGCAAGAAGGAGTCCTGTGACTGGCCATTTCCCAAGGACACTCCACCTCCTGGGCTCTCACGGAACGAGTACCCAGTCTCGGAAATGACATGGCGCAGCACCAGGCGCAGGGGCACGAGCCCACCCTATCTCGGTCCCTCCCAGAGAGGCAGCCCACCACAATGCAATGCTGTCCTCAGGCAAGAAAGGACAGGTTTGTCTACTTCTCAGCCAGTAAGTACCCAATGCCCTGGCCCCCGGCCACAAGTTCTCTACTGAGACGCAGAGGTGCCTGCCCTCCCGCGTGGCGGTGGTGAAGGGAGGGCCAGTCGTTCCAGTGAGGGCCAAATGCTCTTTACTACTTCTGTGCTTATGCCCTTTCAGCAGAGACAGACTGCTGCCAGCAAGCATCACAGTGCGGTGATGAATATTATTGGTGCTGGGCCCCTGGGCACCCCTCTCAGTAACAGGGAGACTGGAGAGTCCCTTACGAGGAGATGGTGATTTTCGTCTCCGTGTCCTGCTCCACCTTCTTCAAGTTGCGCCCTTCCTTGCCAATCAGACGCCCCACAAAGTTATTGTGGGCCAGGATCTTCAGGGGGACCTCATCAGCCCTTAGGAAGACAGGAGAAGAAGTGAGGGACTGAGCTCCTTAGTGGTGGGCCACCCCAGAGGTGGGGTTCCAGGACAGACCACAGGACAGGTGTTTCAAAAGACGAAGGAACCAACAGGATCTTGCTTCAGGAATGGGAAGTGGGCTGGGTGCCAAGGAGCTCGGGTATTGAGCGCTATGGATCTGCTTACTGCCTCAACTGTGGTCTCGCAGATAGGTGCGTGCGGCATTCCTAGCTACATACCCTAAGGTAGAATTCCATGTAGCCAGATAAAGAATGAGGTAGGTCAGTATGTATTACTGAGTCAAAGTTTAAAAAAAAAACAATCAGGTTCACTGTGATCTTATTTGTACATGAACAAGCAAACACACCTGTGAGTGCACAGAACCTAGGAGGCACACAGGCATGGGGCGGAGGAGGGTTTCAATTCAGCTTATATGCTTTGTATGCCAATGTCCCCTATGGCGTTACTTTAAAAAAAAAAAAAAGCACATGCTGGCATGGGGGAGGTAAGTCCCTCAAAACAGCTGAAGCCTTACGTTTTGGTGTCCTTTGCCTCCTTATGCATAATCTCCAGGATCATCTTGCAGGCGGAGGAGCAGCCCTCAGGGGTAGAGTGCACACTGATGGCCTTCTCAGCCGCACCAGCGTTCTCCTTCCTGTGTACATCTATCCTAAGAACCCCAGGATAAGGACAGGGTGGTTATTCTTCCAGGGCAAGTCCCGCCTTCTGGCTCCCACACCTCTCCTCAGCCAAACGCACAGAGCCTGTCTCCTTGGCACAAGGTTCAGCGCAGAACTGGCAGAGGCAGACAAAGCTGTGACCAGCTTCCTGTCTCAGTCGTAGTGGTCGAGAATGGTGGTCTCCCTCGGGAACACAGGCTTGGGGATCAACAGCTTGGAAGCTACATTTCCCTTCAAGTTCTGTATTTCCCCCTTGTAGGGGGAATATAAAGGGAACATGCAATATCCCAAATTAATAGCGTGACTGTTCTGTCCCGCAGAGTACACTGATCAGCCATCGAGACTGGAGGACCGGTGGCTATGCCGGAATCGGGGTGGTTGAGTGACCATGCCCTGACCTCCTCGGCCAGTCTTGAGTGACCAACAAGCCATGCTAAAATCAGAGCACGGAGCAGTGGCTGACTCACCAAGACTGGGGCTGCTTGGCAGACTGTCCGTGAGCAATCATAGCCCCTTCTGACTGAGAGGGCCCAGCCGCTGCCAACGTACAGCGCAGCCCAGGCCCATTCTACTCCCGACCTGCTCACCTCCAAACCTGAGGCTGCTGCTGGAAGCAATGCTTCCTGAGCGGAAAGGGGAAAGGACGTGTCCCCAGCAGCCACCCCTAGAGGGACACGTCAACGCCCCTCAATATCCTCCCAGAATCACCCGCCTCCCAGTACCAACCACCACCCCCGAGCTCCTGCCTCCTTTCCCCAGCAGCCAAACTCACTTGGACTGAGTCTGTTTTGTGATGTTGCGGATGGTGGCACCCTCTTTGCCAATGATGGCGCCCACATACTGTGTGGGCACAAGGAGCCTCAGAGGAATGTCCACTTGTTGCTGCTTGGCTGGGGCCCCTGCTGCCACGGGGGAGCCCTGGCGGGGCTGTCCCCGAGAGCCAAAGCCTCCTCGGCGCCCATTCTCAGGCCCCTGTGCTATCTGCTCATCGGGAATGTAGGAGACCTTCAAGGCGTGGTTCTCCAGCTGGTGGCCGTTCAGCTTCATGATGGCTCTGGAGACAGGAGATGCTGCTGGTCACTCCAATCCATCCCCATCACACCCAATGCCCTCCTCAAGGGATAGCCTCCACTGGGCTATAGCCAGAGAAAAAGGGCAGTGACCGCTGCCTACCATTCACCCCACTAGCTCAGAGAACCGCCCCTGCAGTGGGGTGAGGGTGGGGCCACACTTCCAAGAACAGTCACTGGGTTTGATCAGAACCCTCAAGACCATCAAAACAAAGGACTCAGCAACTAAAATCACGGCCTCCCTGGTGGCGCAAAGGGTTTAAAGTCTCAGCATTATCAAGCTATGGCCAGCCACTGCAGCCAGAGTTCAATCCCCAGCCAGGGAGCTGACCCACGTGGCGCAGCAGACCTCTCCTGTCTCAACTGCTGCTCCCCTCAGCAGTGTTTCAATAGATCTCCTGTTCTGCTCTCCATTCTGTCTCTGGTGGATCCTCTCACCCCCTGGGCTACACCCCAGTTCTTAGATCTAAGTAAATCTTTAAAGAAAAAGAAGAAACTAAAAACACCTTTATTTCTAAGATATCACAGCTAAGAGAGCCTATCAGTTTCAGCCAAACCAATTGCCTTATAGGATTCGTGTGAGAACACATGGAACCTGGAGGTAAGAGTTGTGGTTTTTACACCAACTGAGTCTGGCAACTTCCTTGTTTATTTAAAAGGAATAAGAACTGGAGACAGCACAGTCTGCTTACTACTCCGAAACAGGATTTAAGTGCCCCTGGAGCATGGAGAGCAGTGTGTGAGAGAGATGGAGGGAGGGGCTGGCCACCCACTCCCAAGGCTGTCTCAGGCTGGAAATACTAGCACTACTTGTAGCAACAGCAAGCTGGGGGTGCGAGGGTGAGCAAGCTTGAATGAGACCTTTGTAGCCCGGCTGGAAAAGGGTAAATGTTACCACAGGGGTGGTAGGAGCCTCCAGACAATTCTGAGCTCCGGAGACATTTACAAGAAACTTAAGTGGTAGAATTGTATATTCAGTGCACCCCTAGATTGAAGGAAAGTTACCAAAAGAAAACAGAGAAAGTCTATGAACAGGGTCAGAAATGGAAATAAAAATGCATAGCGGATTGATACCAAGAGGTGAGAAATGTAACTGCTCCAAAGGATTAAGCAGCTCTGAGTGGTGGATGTGATGGACTGAAAGGCCCCACATGAGCAGAACCTGGGCCCAAGGTGATCAATGCAATAAAATGTCTGGCCCCACCAAATCCTAACTCTGATGAGCTTTCTGAAAGTCATGTGGCTCATCACTGTCACTAGATGGCGCCATAAACACAGTAAAGCGGCCAGCAAATGCTTGATCACTGGAAATCTATCAGAAACTCAACTTTTCTCCTGCTCGATTTGATTTCCCACCTCCCCTGGGGAGTTCTGCCCCTCAGGGTATTTGCCATCCATCCTGAGGAGTTTCTGAGACCCCTGATCCAAAGGGCAAGAGTCTGAGGCCAGCTAGACAATAGCAGCACCGGGGAAATGGGGAAATCAGGCTATGGAAGCAGAGACCCCAGCTCCCAATGGCCCCCACACCCCCTCCCAGCCCACTTCCTGCCCACTCACTGCCTGGTCTGTTCCCTGTTGGAATAGGTCACATTCACCACTGCCGTCTCGCTTTCGGTGTTCACTGGGAAAGCAAAACAGAGGGCAGGGTTAGAGCGGTGGGGTCACCTGTGCTGGTGAAGCTTATCCTTCCACGATGAGGTCAAGAAGGGAATCTGAGGCTAAACATTTCTCTTTAGAGCCCCTTCATTCACCAGGATTCCTTTAAAATTCAAATAAACTTCCTTGCATTCTCCTTTTACGTCTTCTTTTGATTTCCTTATCCAGCCCCTAACCCCAAGGGCTGGCATACAGAAAGTGCAGTCAACTTATCAGCAGTTATGCAGTAGGGCTACACACCCCACCAGGAAACAAATTTACACTTGGAAAGTTAAACTAGTTAAAATCACACAGAATGAAGTTAGCACTTTCTAGACAACAAACATTCTATGAGATGGTCTGTAAGGAAGAGACATGCAGACATCCAAATTCATTTTTTCCCAAGTATCCTTGATACACTAACCAAGTGGCTATGAAGTGTACTGTGATCTCGCTAAATAGGTCGTGTCTGTGGAGCCTTGGCGGGGCAAGGGGTGGGGAGAGGATTTCCTGACTGCACATCACAGGTTCATGACACCAACTTTTGAGCCCCTGGAGGTCCCTGGCTCTAATAAAGAAAGACCTTTTGATTTCCATTTGATGCCCAGTCTTTCCTATAGGGAGGAGATTGGGTTAGACATTAGAATTTCTAACTGGGCACATATTTCTCAGTTTAAATTAATAAAATTGACCATCTGTCTTATGCACCACTCGCCGGTGATTGAGGGGCCCTGGGCCTGCTCAGTCCCAGGGTGAAAGATAAAAATCAAGTCTGTTTCCACAGCATGGAGGAGAGGGCACCTGGCTCACTGGCTCAGTGATTAGCAGCAGCACCTTCTTCCTGCTGAGTGGCGAATCTTCCAATGAAATTTCCAATGAAATGGAAATATAGTGGTGATGAAATCAGCAACACACCACCTTCATGGAGCTTACATTCTAGTAAGGGGAGACAAAACCGAGCCCAAAAATCAAGCAAATGCTACAGAATATTAGAAAGCACTTTACTGAGAAAATGACATTTGGGAAGACTTAAGATTTTTCTATTGCCCAACAAAATGGTTCTGTTTGCTGCAGGGAGCAGACAGTCCCTGCAGAAACGTGTGTGTGGCTCCCTAGGGAGCCTGGGGCTGATTTAAAACAGTGCTAACTCCTGCTGGGCCTCCCAGCAAAGCTCCACAAACCACATCTTAATCTTGCTCTGTTTGTCCAGGAGTGACTCAGTCATCTGTAAGATGTGATCGGTCAGTACTGGGCAATGGTTATCAGCGCGTCCAGATGTATCCCTGCATTTACGATAAAAGGCTAGCAACAGGGTTGGAGTAGGAGAGAACCTGTTTGATCACTTTACCTTTGGGCAGACAAATACTTCAATCATTTGTAGCTCACCTCTTTGACAAAGAACTGGGAGGTGCATATTTAAATCTTAACTGATTATCTAGGTTTCCTGAAGGTTTACAAAGGCAAAGTGTCTTGTCCACCTAATACCAAGTTCTACCAGCATCCAGCCAAAATTACACTCCCTATTTTAATCTCATGTCTTCTGAAAATAACTAATCTAAAGTAACGGAAAAATTTCAAAAATCATAGCAACTTCTTATGATCCAGAATTTCTTTTTATTTTTTTAAGGGCTCACTCTTGAAAGATTTGGCCTGCCCTTCAATCTGTAATAACTTAAGCAGTAATTCCTTTGTTTTAAAATTAACCAAAAACACTTAGCGTAGCTGGCCATTAGCATTTCTCTTCTGTTAAAACGTCCAGATTGAAGAATCAGACTAAATGAACAATTTCCATTCCCGACCTATCTCCAGAATTTCCAGATCTCTCTTTCTACCTTGGTTGGCCCCTCACATCTTGGGGGTCCCATACTGGGAATGGGTGACTTTGTTCAAGTCTCTTGTTGAACAGGAGAAACATGGTTTCTGGCAGCAAAGGCAAACTGGGACCCCATGTCTAAGTCCCATTCCAGTAAGTGTCCTGTTCCAATAAGTGCTTCCTCCTATCATTCCACAATTCTGTCTTCTTTTGATACGCCAGGGAGAGGGGGTAATGAAAGTGAAGCTGATGCCTGCCCCGCCTGCCCCTCCGTAGCCACCCCGCACTCACTCCCGGTCTTACCTTGCTCGCAGTTCTCTACCGTACCATACTGAGCAAGCAGGCTGTCCAGCACCTAGGGGAGCACGGTGAACAGGGGAGGCTACTATGAGCATTCCAGGAACCATCACAAGGCCAGCCTCAGGCACCCTCCCCCCAAAGCACTGGGGCACCGACCAGCCACAGACTTAGGTGTGGACTGAGTGTTATTACTGTTTACCCTTTCTGGGGTATTAATGCTGATGGCAACCTTCTGGGGTTATCTCTGCAGAAACATTTAAGCTCTGCATTTAAGGACTCTTTTAGGAGCAAAATGAGTCAACTAAATCATCATCTAGGAGCACTAAGTTTGGGGCTCAAAGAATACTTTTCCGGTCTCCGTAATTCTCTCCTCATAGAGAGAACTCAAGAGCTAACACTAGCAGAGTCCTGGGTAACGGATGCGACCTCGCCCACCCACCTCCCGCACCTAGCCCCAAACCTCCGGGGTCTTCCATGGTCAGCTACCTCTACTAACTGGGGCTTCCCCAAACTTACTTTCCAGTCTTCACTACCCTAAGACATTCAGCGTTTTCCCCAATCACTTACTTCCCATCGAAGCTGGGGTGGAATATTTCGAATCTGAATTTTCCGACTCCTAAAATTAGAGGAACAGTATTAGTGACAGTTGTGGACACTTTAGGGCCCTGTGCCATTGCCATTTCTTTTTTTGAAGATTTATTTATTTATGCATACAAGCACTGGGGTACAGGCCAGAGGTGTGTGGGGGGGTGAGAGGATTCACCACAGAGAGCGGGGAGCAGAACAGGCAGATCAACTGAAACACACTGCCGAGGGGAGCAGCAGGCACAGCAGGAGAGGTCTGCTACGCCATGTGGGTCCTCTCCCTGGCCGGCAGCAGGGATCGAACTTGTGTTGCAGTGGCTGCAGCCTGCTTCATGGTGCGTTGCTTAACCCACTGCGCCACCAGGGAGGCCCGCCATTGCCATTTCTAACCACCGTCCCAATCGCTTGCTCCTCACCTTTTGGCTCAACACCCAAGTCTAAAAGTCTGATAGTTGTGAGATAATGTAGAGGGTGTCCCACTTTAGAGAGCAATTGCAGCTGTTACAGGACTAAGAATCAATCAGATACCCTAAGCACTAGGGTAACCTAATTCCTTAAAAATCACATCTGTTCTCTCTCTACTTAGGTTTCTCACTAGTTCTCTGAATCAGCAATCACCTATTACCACCCACTATATTTCAAGCACTGGGATTACAAAGTTAAACAAGATATTATCTATCAATCTACTGCCTACCCTTTCTGGACTTTGCTCCCCTGGGGGCAGGGCTTGGGGGGGGGGGCACAGGCAGAGGGACACAGCACATAAAAAGAAAAAGTGCTAGGCCTGGCCTCAAGGTGCTCACTATCTGTTTGGGGAGACATGGAAACACGTTCCAGCAGGATGGCAGAACATCAGTGAGGGCTTTGTACAGATCTCGATTTAATCCTGGGCTCCACTTACTAGCATTGATCTTAAAAAGATTATTTAACTTCTTTGAAGCTCAGTTTCCAACTTTGTGAAACAGTGATAATAGCTATTCACAGGGTAGTATAAGGTGATGTTAGATAATATAAAGAGCTTAGCAGCAAAGGGCTTGAAGTAAGTACTTAAGCGTTTAATGACACTAAAACACAACATAAGGGAATGCAAAATTGGGGTTAATTAACACACACACACACACACACCACACACACACCATGATCTCTTTCCCTCCTCTCGGTTATCTGTCTATACTTTCTCCTCCCCATCTTTCAAAAGCCTCTTACAAACATAATCTTCCACAAACATAATCTTCCACCCGTAAGCCTTCAAATTCAAGGCTGATTCCCTGGGTAATTGCTCACCTAAATCAATGACCTAATCCCTGGGTTTAAAACCTGCTAAGGGCCTCCCTGGTGGTGCAAAGGGTTCAGTCACAGCACTATGAAGCTATCTGAAGCCACTTCAGCACAAGTTCGATTCCTAGCCAAGGAGCTTACCCCCATGGCGCAGCAGACCTCTCCTGTCTCACCAACTGCTCCCCTCAGCAGTATATTTCAGCAGATTCACCTGTCCTGTTCTCCACTGTGTCTCTGGTGAATCCTCTCACTCACTCACTCACTCGCACGCATGCACGCCCCTCTCACCCCTCTGGCCTACACTGCAGCTCTTCTATGCATAAAATTAAAAAAGAAAACCTTTAAATGACGCGATCTGTGTCACTCATTGTCATTTATAGCTTCACAAACTCTTCAGGTAGAGACCTATTCCAACAAAATTCTAGTGGCATAAAAGAAAACTGGATTAGGAAGCAAGAAAGTCCAGTTGCTTAAACTGTCTCTGACTTGGTGTTCTCAAATTAAACAGTGTAAGCTGGAGTCTCAGTATTGCTAGGCAACGAGGCCCAGGTTTGCTCTTACCATGCTAAGGGACAAGAGTGTTGAAAACATGTGGGAGCCAGGGAAGGGATGCTTATTCTTTAGGAAATCTCTTCATGAGATAAAACAACTTACGGAAGAGGATGGCTGCTAAAGAGAATGTTCATCCATGGTTCTTGTGGCTGTCAGCATGATCTAAGGAGCCAGACTCAGCAGGAGGGCTCGGAAGTGGGAGTCTAGTTCTGGTCCTGACCCCAAACGAAGCCACCTTCTCTTGATGGAACTACAGTAAAAGAAGTTCCCCTGCACTTGGCTTAGTGTGAGAGATTTCCTAGACAACTAGTGAACAAATGGGGAGGAAATGCAAGAAACCCCAGGAATGAATGCCAAACTAAGGGAGAGTTGTAAGATTAGAAACACTAATCTAGCTTAATTCCAATGGAAAGGCTGGTCCAAACTAGGGCCCTCCATCAAGCCAACACCTGTGATGGGCAGGGAGGTGGAGCCTGCCGCCTGGGTCCTCAAGTCAGTGAGGGCCTAAAAGCAACCCAAGCCCAATGCAGGAGAGACTTGACCAGAAGACCTTTCAAAATGATTCTTGGTGTAATCTCCAGTCAAAGGCCAAAAATACCCTCCTCCTACTCCAAACTCCCAGTCTGAAGGAGGTTTGAGGGGCTTTCTTTTCAGGATTGGTAGGGTTGGGGAAGGGGCTACAGCAGTGGTGAAATCAAATCTCTACTAGGGATGTTAATCCATATCCTGAAAGCAATGGCAGTCTGGAATGTCTGGAATGTTCCAGGAGTAGGAGGGGGAGGAGGGCAGGGCCACCCAACCAATGAGAGAAAAGGCCTTCTGGCAGCCCTCCCCCACCCCACAGGCAAAGGCTCACTCTCCCCTCCAGTGCACACACACCCAGTCCTGGGATCCTTCTCCAGGCCCCTCCAGGCCTCCAAACCTCCTTTCAGCAAAGCCCCCAACCCTGCCAAAAACACAACAGAGGCCAGGAAGAGTCTTTGTGTTTTAGCCCCTGGTCTGGTTTCTATTAAGTATGGTGCTACCTAATTTCTTTCAGGCCCAAAGTAACATGGGGCAATGCTGGGACATGTACCCAGTACTCCCTTCCTAGGACGCCTAGGCTGCTTATGGAAGGCCAGTGAGGGCTGGGCTAGGGCAGTGTGCTGAGGCTTGGGGGATCCAGCTGGAAGCCAAGAGCAGCCTGACTGCATCTCTGCACCTTAGTTCCCTCCTTGGGAAAAGGACAGCACGAATCAGGGTGCCTGCCACTGGCGGAAGCGCTGACCACTGATCCACGGTCCCCAGGAGCCTACTGGGGTTCTGACGCCATGGGAAGAGACAGACTGACAGTGAGCAGCTCTGCCTGAGGCTGACAATGTTGCAACTCCACACCACAGGGGAAGTATCATTGCCTGGAGGCATTGCCCTGACAACACAGGGGTTAGGGTGGAGTGGGGACCAGGCCCACTCCACCCCCAGGATCGACTTCCACTAAGTTAAGTTCAACAGTGCCTTTGTCCTGCAGGTAATAGGGAACCATAAGCAGAGCCTGGAGTTCTAAATGCTAAAGCACATTGTTTAGAAAAGGCAAGCGGATTCCTAAGGATTCAGGAACCACAACCCATCCAGGCTCAGTAGCAGATAAACCTGTTATGTGAAAGAATGAAGCTCACAGCCTCAGGCAATAAAGGTAATGCTGGCACCACCCAAATTGCTTCCCTGGATACCCAAACCCCAGGCTCCTGACCTCCCCACTGCCCTTTACCCGCAGGGCAGGGTGGCTATGAAGTCCGCACTCCACAGAGCAACCACAGGGCACTGCTGGGGACAATTAGGGGGCTTGAGGGCCACAGGACCCAAGTGACCCTTCTCCCCAAGCTTGGGGAAGGTGGATTCCAGGAGAGACCAGAGGGAGAAAGCATTTCCACAACTGCCTAAGGAGTTAAAACAGGCAAACAAGATCCAGGAAGCACAGGAATGGGCACCGGGAAGGGGAGACGCTGGGAGCTGGGAGGTCTCCCTGGCCGGGAAGCTCTTGGACTTTTCACCTTTACAGAGCTGTGTCACTGACTGTAGACAGGATGGAAAAGAACCCTGGCACCACCGAAGAAGGGCCCAACACAGACCCCGCCCCTACTGGAAGCCTCCGGGACTAGGGCCTGAGAGCCTTATGGGGCTGGGAGCATCCTTCCAGAGTCACACAGGCACTAAGAGTCAAAGTCAGGATTTGACCCCAGGCAGGCCTGACTCCAGGCTCTTTGCCCTGTCCCTGGAACTGTTACAGGGCAACCCTAATATAAAATGGGTTTGCCTGACTGGGTTTTTACCCGCGCTTGAAAGGCATTTATAATGCCTTAACTGCAGGCACACACAACAAAGGTTAATAAAGGGTTTTATTTACAAGGGAAGGAGAAATAGCGTAGTGAATAACACAAGGGGAAGAGGGATACAGATCTGTAAATATCCTACTAGTTCCTTGGAGCTGGAACCCAACGGTGCGCTGAGAGCTGACTCCCAAGGAAAAAGGACCCCCCCAAGGCCCACGTGTCTGCTTTTATATTCAGCCTGGCTGCTCAACTCCACCCTCAGGTCCTAGTGATCTGCTCTTTGATAATGACCTTATGGGATTTGTAGTCCTTGGATTTTGTAGGTTTGGAATGGGGGTCGAAATCCATAACCTATTTGTATAATCCATTCAGGAAGGTCTTTCCCCCTAACAGAACTTTCTTTTTGATGACATAAAGGAGACAAAAGACCACTGCCAAAATATAGTCAAGCTGGGCTTGAGGACAAATTAAATATTTAGAACTCACATAACCTAGTGAACAGTGAGCCCGCCGTGTCAGAAAGTCCAAATATCCCACCTCTAACGCCCCCCACTGGTGACTTCTTTTTTCATAGTTGAAAAGTGACCCCACGGCTGCTGAACACTGACTGGACAGTATTGTTCATTCCTAAAACTTAGTCATTTCGTCAAGTTTTGTATCTTAGAAATACATACTGAAATTGAGTAAAAATTACATGCCTAGAATTTGCTTCAAATAATTACAAAGGAGGAAGGAAAGTTAAAGCTAGGTAATATGTATGTGAATTTATAAATTATTCTCTCCATTTTATAGTTTTTCCATAATAAAAGTTTTTTCAAGGAATTATATTTTTAAAAATTCTATAGATTCAACAAACAAGGAAATGGTAAGGAGATACAGCGATGGGGAGGAAAATCACCTAAGATATTCTACTTAAAAAAAAATTCTATTTCACCCAGCTTTGGATTCATTCAGGTTCCAAATTATTGGGTCTCAAAACTAATGAGGTTTTACTGGCAAGAATGCAGGCCTTGGTGAAGAGGCAAGCAGGAAATACAGGCCTGGGTCCGATAAAGGGAGGACCCTTTTAAGACATTGGAAGGGATCTGAAGCTCTCACCAGGGAAGTCCAGGAAAGATTCTTCCAGTCTTTTGCAAACCCGTTCCTTCCTCTTTCCACCCTTATAGCCAGAGGGGAGGGCGCCTTAATCTTCAATCTCGTAAATGACCCCACCCCTCCCTGGAAGAGGGAGTGCCTTTAAAGCAGGGTGGGGCGAGGTGGGGAGGCAGCAGCAGTGGGTCTAAGAAAGGTTGTCAAACTGGGGCCCCAACCCCCAGAGGCCCCACTGTGAGTCAAAGCTGGACTTTCAACTCCAGCAGAGAACTAGGATTAAACAAGGATCTCCAGATTAGAGGCTTCACCTCCCCCTCCCCCAGGTTAGCCTCTCTGACCAGCAGGCTCACTGTGTGGTCTTTGGCAGGTCAAGCTTTCAACTGTCTGGACCTCAGCTTTTCACATCTGGGAAACAAGAATTAGGGTAAGTCCAAGTTACAGTCTTGTGTCCCCAGACACAGACCACCCTGTCTATCTACACCCTGTCTATCTAAAGGGAAGCGCTCTCTTGTAGATTTCTTTTTTGCCCTAAGGGACTAAATAGGTGTTAACTTTTTTTGGGGGGGGGCATGATGAAAGTAAGAAAACTGCTCCTCCAGAAAATGCAAACATTTGATGAGTTCAGGAATTAACGGAAGACTCTGGAATCCATCTATGAACTCAAAGTTAAGACAGCTGCCCCTTATATCTACACAGAACTTCACCCCCAATCAGGCCCAGATCATCAATCAAGCCTGCAGGCATCTCAGGTATTTGGAAGGAACTAGCCCAAGGCCAATAGAAAAAGTGAGACTGCTTGGGGATGGGGTTGAGGTGATTGCTTGATATTGCAAAAGAGTGAGCAACGAAGGTATTTCCAGCCTGCAGAAACACACTATTCCTAATTTATATATATATATGTATGAATATACATTCATTCATTCATTTGTGCATGCATGCATGCATACAAGAACTGGGGTACAGGCCAGAGGTGTGCAGGGTGAGAAGATTCACTATAGACAGTGTGGGGCACGGAACAGGCAGATCTACTGAAATACACTGCTGAGGGGAGCAGTGGAAGAGACAGGAGAGGTCTGCTGCACCATGTGGGTCCCCTCCCTGACTGGGGATCGAACTGCAGTGCTGCAGTGGCTTCACAGTGCAGTGCTTAAACCCCTTGCACCACCAGGGAGACCCCCTATCCCCAATTTTCAATGGCATGAACAGGCTGGTTACCATAACTGTTCTCCAGGTTTCTGAGTACTGCTGCCATCAGCCACTGGTTCCAGATTTTGCCACTAACTGAGCACAGGGCCTGTGCTGTCCCACTATAATAGCTACTGAGCACTTGAAAAGTAAGCGGTTACTAATAATGGAAGTGAATTTTTAAATTGTCAGTGTTTACATAATCTAAATTTTTCATCTGTAAATTTTGTAAAATCTAAATACAGGTCAAATGTTCCCAATGAAAACTACACATCTGAATCTGAATCTAGAGGCCCTCTGTGTAAAAGAAAACACACTCCAAGTTTCTAAGACTTATTAGTGCATATGCACATGATCCTGTGTGTACACACCCGCGTGTGCAGACACGCACACACCACGAGTAAAATCCCCCACTAATTGTTTATATAGGCTGCATGTTGAACTGACAATCTTTTGGGTTCATTTTTAATTAATTTCACTCACTTTCTCAAATGTGGCTATTAGAAAAGTGTACACTTATATGTTGCTCCCATGGAATCTGCTGGCGAGGCTGGCACTGTGCCATGTGAAGGGCAATGGAGAAGGCAGGCACGCCTCCTGTCTTTTTTTTTTTTTTTTAAGATTTATTTATTTATGCATACAAGAGCTGGGGTACAGGCCAGAGTCCAGGGAGGTGAGAGGATTCACCAGACAGAGCGGGGAGCAGCAGAACAGGCAGACTGACTGAAACACACTGCCAAGGGCAGCAGTGGGCGAAGCAGGAGAGGTCTGCTGTGCCATGTGGGTCGCCTCCCTGGCCGGCAGCAGGGATCGAACTTGTACTGCAGTGGCTACAGTTTGCTTCATAGTGCGCTGCTTAACCCACTGCGCCACCACGGAGGCCCTACGCCTCCTGTCTTATGGAGCTCAGAGAGGCCAGCAGAGAACTCCAGTTTGGTTTGGGGTGGGAGAAGGGAATGGAAAGGTTAACAGGAGTGGTGGAGGGCCTCCCGCCCCTTCAGCAGTGGGTGATCCTTGCTGGCTCCAACAAGACCCCATGCAGCTGACACTGGAGTAGGTAGAAGCTGACACTGGAGTAGGTAGACGCACCCTCACCCTCCCAAAATTATCTCATTTCCCAGTTGTTTTCTCCTAGCTGGAAGTCACACATAAAAAAGATATCTTCAAGTGCCAACCTCTGCTTTTTCCATAGTCCTTCCTCCCCACCCTGCCTCCTCATCCCCTCTAGGATAGAGAGGTGGAGAAAAAAATAATTGTCCAGGAAAGCTTCTGAAGGGGGCGGGCCTGGCACGCTCCTGGCAGGGCAGAAGCTGAGAAAAGGGGCGGAGCCGGGGAGGAGAGCAGGAGCTGGCTCAGTGCCCTGGGCACTGTGCCAGGCTGATCCAGAGGCAGGGCAGTCCACAGGCGGGCGGAATGATGGGCAGAGGAAAGGTCCTGCAAAGCAAACACTGCCCTACTGGGAGGTGCAGGACCAGGCAGAGCAGATATCACCACTAACGAGAATCCCGAATCCCGAGTGCAAAGGAGAATCCCGAATCCCGAGTGCAAAGGAGACTGGCAGGCAGTGGGGACACCACTGGGGAGGACACCTGTGGTGCAGCGAATGAAGTCTCTGAAATGTATGTGGCACACGTGCACACACATGCTGATTCATACGCTAACACTGGGGACCAACAGGGGAGGGAGTCCTCCAGGACAGGTTCTGGTCTGAGCCCTATTCGTTCTTCTTGTATCTGTGGTGAATAAGCTTCCTGGTCTAACTGGAGTCAGGCAGGCGGAAAGGCATCGCTAAGCTTCTTACATGACAAGGACACACACATACACATACTAACCAGCACCAGAAGTCCCAAACGAAGGAAATCAGATTCCCCTCCCAAGGGATAAAAGGGGCTGAGGCAAGAGAGGTGTTAAACAGTCACCCACGTCCTGAAATGGAGAAACTGAGGCTCAGAGGAAGGAAAAAGGCTTGACAACTTGAAGTAGGACTAGAACGCCCTTCCTAGGCAAGTTTATGTTTATTTCACCAAGCCTCACTGCTTTCACTCTGGCAAGTGTTAACAGAGAAGCCTGTATAGCCCCGATGTCAGCAGCAGGAAAAATGCCCATATTCTGTATGGTTAAGTGCACGCCAACTGGCTCTCACTGCATGCGGCTCTAATTTGGGCATAGGATTTAACTTGCAGAAGAGCTAACTGCACAATAATACGGCTGAATGACAGTCAGAGATCTGTTAGCAGGCTAGAAGGGCAGTCACCCAAAATTTTCATCTTGCAAAATTTCACCTAGATTTGGGGTAGATTGGGGAAGCAAAGGAGTGACAGGGATGGGAAGATACTAACCAGTGTTACAGAACAAATAAGCCTCAAGGATGAATACGTTGCTGGTTTCACTCATTCAGAAATAATGGTTTGACAAGAGAGCTCTCGTATTTTTCTTGCCCATCTGGGCAGGGCCAGAGGAAACCGAAACAGGAGTTTTTGAGACAGTGGGGCTGAATTTGTTTCCAGACAATTCCAAGTAGGCCCGGGCCAACTGGCACTCCCTCACTGCACCTTGCTTTCTCTGCCTGGAATCTGGCTCTTTCACCTGAGGGGTTCCTGGAACTGAGCCTAACCATGAGAACCACACAGAGAAAAGTGGGTAGAAAGTATCTGAAGACTGGAAGTGTGCAGACAAAACCTAAAATGTGAGAAACAAATGGAAAAGGGATGACTTATGTGAGTGGTGCAGCCTTATTGATGGAGGCAGAAATAGTGGGGGAAGAGAATAACTGGGGGGCCAGAGGACGACACTGCTCACCATTCTTCCGAGGCTCACAGTGGAAGTTCTCCTGATACTGGGGTGGGAAGTAGGGGAGATACTTTTTGACAAAGGGAAAACCTGGCAATGGGGGCAGGAGAAAGCCTAGAAATACCATTTCCAATTGCCCCAGCCTCACTGGAGATGATGGGTTAACCCTCACCTCCCCCCAGTGGAAATGGCAGCATCCTTCCAGAAAGTTTAGAAAGGTCTAATACTCTGGGGTCAGAGGCCTGACTGAGGAAGGATCTGCCTCTCAATGGAAAAGGCATGCCTCAGAAATGGAGTATCTCCTCAGGAAGGAATGCCCAGCTTAGTACAAAGTTTTTTTGTTTAAAGACTTTATGCATACAAGAGCTGGGGTGTAGGTCAGCGGTGCAGGCATGAGAGGATTCACCAGAGACAGAGTGGGGAGCAGAACAGGCAGATTGACTGAAACACACTACTGAGGGGAGCAGTGGTTAACACAGGAGAGGTTTGCCGTGCCATGTGGGTTAGCACCCTGGTCGGATCGAACTTGTGCTGCAGGGCTGCCAACAGCTTCATTATGCTGAGACTTAACACCTTGCGCCATCAAGGAGGCCCTTGGTACAAAGATTTTGAGGTGAAGGTCTCAGAAGCAAAATAAAAGGAAACACTCCCAAAAGAAATCAGTCTTCTGGGCCTCCCTGGTGGCACAGTGGGTTAAGCAACACACTATGAAGCAAACAGCAGCCACTGCAGCATGAGTTCGATCCATGCTGCCAGCCAGGGAGGGGACCCACATGGTGCGGCAGACCTCTCCTGTTGTGCCCGCTGCTCCCCTCAGCAGTGTACTTCAGTTGATCTGCCTGTTCTGCTCCCCGCTCTCTGTGGTGAATCCTCTCACCCCCCACACCTCTGGCCTGTACCCCAGTTCTTGTATGCATAAATAAATAAATCCTTAAAAAAGAAAAGAAAAGAAAGCAGTCTTCTGCATGCCCTTGCACTGAGTTGGAGAATTCTTGGAATTATTACTGTTCCCATGAAAGGATGAAAATGTACCCCCAATATACATTGAAAAAAAACAATTCATCCTGTTAGTGAAAAGCAAACCTGGTTGAGTGTCTCTAACATGAGGTTAGCAACCAGAGGGATTCAGTGGCCTCTCCTCCAGTTCCAACAGAGACCTGTTGGAGGTCAGCTTCAGGCAGGGGAGTTTTTATTCCCAGTGGGATAGTTCTTAATCAGAACAGCTCCGTCCTCTCCTGGAAACCCACTGGGGCAGAAGCAAAACACCCTCTTTAGAGGTCTTTGCTCCCAGGTCCTGGGTGTTATGTCTTGAAGCTGGAACAGCGCCTTCCAGGACTGCCCAGCACCCCTGCCAGCAGCAGGGGCCAGGTCTCCAGCAGTCAAGGAGACCCAGAGCAACCAGCACGACCTTTCACTGTGGAGAGCAGTGGGAAGCAGAGCAGGCAGGGCAATTGAGGAGAAAAAGAGGTGCCTGGGAAGGGCGGCAGCAGCTGAGGGTGGGGGAGGGCTGGCAGCAGCTGGGGGGGAGGAGGGGAGTCCTCAAGAACAGCAATTGAGAAGATCAGAGCAGCTGAGCGGCCTGGTGGCGTCGGCAGGGCCTATGCCCCACATGGCGACCCCTTCCCCCAGTCCCTCTCTCACCTATCTAACCAGGGAAAACTGAGCGCTCTACTTCCCACCCCTGACCCTGGGTGGGCCGTGGTGGCAGAGCCAAGCAGGAGGTCAGGAAATGCCCCAAGGCTCTCTTCTTCGTGGGACTCGGCATGGTCTAGAATGTTCTGTGGCCAGAGCCTCTGGGTGCTCCGACTGCTCTGTCCGGGTCCCACCCAGCCCAGGGGGCCCTCGGCTACCCGCGCAGGGCCCAGAGGAGGAGGGACCCGCGCCAGGGGCTGCCGGGTGGGGGTGGGGACCAGGACTTTGCCCTTTGTCTCCCTCTCCAGAGCCACCGGCCGAAACCCGACCCCATTGGCGAGCCAGGCAGCCAGCGAGGGGCAGGCTCCCCCTCCGGGGTCCTTTAGTAAATCCAGACCCGACCTCCCTGTGGTCAGGGCTGTACAGAGGTGGTCCTGTGGGGGAGGGGGCTTCCCGCCTGCAAACAGGCCTGCAAGCATTTAAGTGGGAGCCGGTTGGGGGTAGGGGGCCGGGAGGGGGCTGGAAGTGGGGCCGCAGGAGCTGAAGGGGAGAAAATGGCCCGGGAGGCGGCATTCCTTAAGAGACCTCGGCTGGGCTGAGGGAGGAGGCAGGACAGGGCTGGGGAGGCCTCCCACTGAGAAGGCAGGAACTGAGGCCTGGGAGTGGGATGGAGTGGGGCAAGGAACTAAGGGACCTTCCGGGCCTTCAGAGAAAAGACCCTCCTCCCAAGGCAAGTCCCCACGTGGCTCCAGGAGTCTCTACACTCAAGTTAGAATCCACGCTAGGGCATTTGTCTGGGGGTGAGAACGACCTTCTTTGTCTGCCCTTTTGGGGTGTTATCAAATAACGATCTTATTAATAGCTCATATTTTCACCGCACTTTAGAGTTTACGAAACACTTCCTCACACTCACCTATGAACCCTGAATAACAGCATTAGATTGATTTGAGCCTCTGAACAACCACAGCCCATTGACAAGATTTTTATTTCATTCTGTAGTTCAAAAAACAGGCTCAAAGCTTAAGTTACTAGCCCAAGGTGACGCTAGCCGAGGAGGGTCACAGTGCCCGAAGCCTGCTCCCGCTTGACAGGAATAAAGGGTAATAACTGGGTTCTCCCCTCCTCAAAACATGTATGTCCTATGAATTATGATTCTGGTAGGCATGTAACAAAGGTCAACTCTTTGTGCCTTCCTGCCAGGAGGGGGGATGGGAAGGGAAGCGACTCAATTCTTGCCCTTCCCCCCAACCTCCCATTTTCCCCAGGGTTGAACCCAAACAAAAGGAAGGGGAGGTGGGGGGAGAATCAGCCAAAGGCTTCCAGTCTGGGTGCCTACCAGAAGTGCCAAAGGATGTAAGATCTTAGAACACAAAAATACTTATCCAGTTCATTTCATGGCGTTTCTGGAGATGAGGAAACAAAGCCCAGGAAATGGAACTGAGCCCAGATCCTACAATTTCCACATAAGGGGAAAGGACAGGCTGAGAGTGACACCTGAATGCTCACCCAGCTCAGGTCCTTCCTTACTTGCAGCTCCCTGTCCATGGGTTGTTTCCTTCCCAGAGAATTCTCTTCTTCCATCTTAGCTGCCCCAACGAGGAGAATTTTCTGTTTTCCATAAGCACTCACAACTGCTTGGATACTCTCAATAGTGAGAGGAAAACAATGCACAGCAGGTCTGAAACACCTGCGAAGAAGGCTCAGAGTAGGAAGAAATTAATGTTGGGCATGTTTTTATTTGCTCGCCTTTATGCTCCTCCTCCTGCTTTCCACCCCCCAAAAAAGCTAAAGGTGGGTATGACTCAACTTCTCTGTTAGAGAATGGCCTGCTCCCTCTAAGCGATCTGTCTTAGGCGAGCAAGGTCTGGGTCTGAACCCCAGCATGACTGCAGATCCAGCAACTCAGCTTCAGTTTCTTCAGTAGAAGGTAATACCTGCAGGGTTCTTAGGAGATCCAGGATCAAATGACCCAAAGCTCTAAAGGAGAAACTCAACGAATACCCTGTTTTAGACCCTAATCACCTTGCACAGTGCTCTGGAGCAAAGACACACATTAAGCAGGCACGTCTGTCCTACCTGAGCGCTCTCCCCAGTGGAATGCCACCCCTCTTTAGATGGTTTGTCTTCCCACAAACATCTGTCAGTCCACAATGCTCTCCTTAATCCATTCCTCGATTTTTTCTGCCTAGCCTCCAAACTACAACTAGCTCAAAGTCTCCATCCTGTTTAATTCCTGAGGTTGTCTGCCTCCCACTTCAAACATTATCTCTTGGCCTCCCCCAGCCATTCCAAGATATAAAGTGAAAATGCTGCAGGCACAGAACAGGGATCTTACCTACTACCCTTTTAGGGCAGCTCCCTCTCAGCCCCTTCAGTCTCACTTCCCTACCCTTTAAAGGCCCAATACTACTAAATAAAAACAATAAAAATGTACATTCCATAGCCAGACAAAGACTATCATTTTATAGAGGACAAGTGACCATCAAGAAAAAAGCCACATTGTCAGTGGCTTAAATATGGGGTGGGGTGGGGCTGAGAGGTTATCATTTAATGGTTACAGAGTTTCAGTCTTGCAAAATGAAGATGGTTGCACAACATCCCACATGTTGTGTTCTTAGTACCACTGAACTGTGCCCACTCTTGGAGATTGTTACAATAGTAAATTTCGGATGGTTTTCTTTTTTACCACACTGAAAATAATTTTTTTCAATGCCAAGGATAAGAGATACAGTGAAAAATCTACAAGCTGCTGGAGGAAAACTATCTGATAAATTACATTCTCTCCCTCATTGTATTTCTGGTACCTCACAAAGGGCATGTCATGCCATAATAAACTGAGTAAATAAAATGAGTGGATGAAAGCATATACACAGGAATGAATGCACGATTAGAGGTACTAAATTTGCAGCAAACCATCTTGTTAAGTATTTTCTTATGTGGAATTTGGTTATAAACGTATTTCTTTAACACCCCTGTCCCCTCCAGAAATGGCTAATGAGAACACATGAACACATACACACACACTCGCAGTCTATGAAGTCGCTGACCATGGGGTGTTATAAGGACCTGGACAGACTGCATTCCTTTTTCTAGTTAGTTTACAAGGAAACTACTCCATCAAGATCAGTGAGGGCCAAGGATAGGAAAGAAAGATGATCTCAGAGAAAATTGTGAAGATCATTTTATTCTACCCCTGCCAACCCCAGTTTATTCTCACAGATACCTCTATCTTATTCTAAAAGTCAGCATCTCTGCATCAATAATAAGTAGAGGAAAAACCTCTAGATAAAGTTAACTGCAGGCAGCTGATTTTCCCTTCTTTTACATTAAGTAAGAAGTTGCTGGATGGGACACGCTCTCAGAGGAATGAAGAAAGTGCTGAACCCTGGGGCCTCCCCAGCCAACATCCTATTATGTCTAGTCCTGCTCCGAACACTGGCTGCAGTCAAAGCCATGTCTGTGTAGGCTCATCTTTGCCCTTTAATTTAGGGTTCTGTCTCCAAATCCTGCCAAAGCAACTGCTCTCTATTACAGTTGGACTTCTCCTCCCAAGCCATTTAAAGACCTGAAGGAGGAAGTAGAATAAATATTTCTAACTCTGAGTAGATATCCTCAACAAGTTTACTCCTCCCAACAGCCCCCACTTTAGTTCCTGTCTCCCCTCATTTTCTTCTCCTCAGAGTACCTAAATGGAAAGTGGACAAGCCCCAAGCAATCCCAAATGCCACTCCAGGAAAGAGGCAAACACATATCATTCCACATAAACTAATTGTAAAACCCTTTATAATAACTGATTAAAGTCACAAGCCTGTTAAATGGCTAAAACCACCTCCGGATTGGAAACCCTTCCCCTCCTCACCCCACTAAGAAAAGGTTCGCTCCTCATTTCCTGGACTGAGATGTTGAAAGGGGCTATAGGTCTGAGCAGATGTGCCTGAGCACCCTTTGAACAGGGAGGGCTGAAGGAAGGAAGTGGACGTGAAGGTAGGTTCTAAGTACATCTTTGGGGGCTGTTTCCAGGCCAGGGGACCAGGAAGAGAAAGTGAGGCCACTGTAGCTCTGCCCTCCCAGAGGCACAGGAAGAAGGCGGTAGATGCAGTTCCTTCCTAGGTGTCCAGAGACCCCTGAAGGCCCACTTGGTTAGCTTACGGAGAGGAGAGCAAGATATTAAGGCAAACCTGCCCATTTCCCCTCAGATAGAAAGTGCTCTTGTTAGAGCTCATTCTCCTCAGATCAGTCATTAGCAGTCCCCATCTCTCCAAGCCTTTGGCCAAGAGAAGGATAACGGATGCAATGGTGGTTACAGGGACTCTGGATGGACACCTTGGTGAATTTCAAGTTTTCTCCTCCAAAGGTGGCATTTTCCTTACAGGATGCATATAGTTATCATCGCAGCCTACACACAAAGCCCCGGTGCGGCTCACCATCACAGTCCACATAAAATGCAAGCCCAACTCACAAGTGTACTTAAAACACCCGAACCTATGCTCTGCATGTATGTCCCGACTGCCACTCAACAGCCCAAAGACAGGCAGCAGGAAAGGCACATACCTGAAACAAATAATTAACAACAACTGATGGGTAACAGCATCAGTTTACAGTAACAGAAACTGAGGCTTATGGAGGCGAAGGAACTTTTCCGTTCCCCTGTGGGTGCCTAACCTCAAAGTTCTTGTTTTTAAAACACTGAACTTCCCTGGCAAGACCTTTCCTCCACTCTCTGCCAGAGGGTAGGAGTGACCCAGGATAGGTCCTGAGGCTTCACCTACAGAGCTTCCTCCCTCCTTGAGCCTCAAGAATTCCAAATGATTCATCTTCGGCTTCAATTGCCAAAGAACTCAGACTCCGTAAACAACCTTTATACACAACAATTTTTTAATTTCTGAATTCTCTGATTTCTCCTCTTAAAGATTCTAACTAGATCCAATCAACTAAACTAAACTATCCAATCAAAGTTCACTCAGACTTAACGTTTTCCATTTCAAGTGGCAAAAACATCTGAATGAAGGACTAATTTTTTAACTGAAACACTGCAGTCTTTCTTAACCCCATTTTCCTATGAAACATTGAAAGGATTAACTAGACTCCAAGGAACAGACATGGTGGAAAAAGACACACGTAGAGATAAAGTGAGGAGGAAGCCTCTACATCTGCCTTCTAAGACTTTTCTCCACAGCCCTTCTCTAAGTGTGAGCATAATTCCCACAAATCCTGCCAGGTCCTTTATACACCTTTAGCCACTGGAATGGCACCAAGAGTCAAACTTGTGCTGAGGGGTCTCGGAATATCTGGATGATCCAATCCCCGATGCCTCTGAACCACCCAGCTGTTTCTTACTTCATTCAAAAAGCAGCTCAGTGATGGTTAGCAGTCCCATGCCCCCTGCCACAAGACAAGCACATCAAACATGGACCCCTGCAACAAGGCGGGGGAGGGTTCTGATGGTGTTTGTTCTGTGTGCAATTCCATTTAGGTGTTTTGCAATCAGGTTTTAAAACAATAACATCAAGACCTACTTTTCCCTGAGAGTTTCACCCAGAACCAACACATTTATTTCAAGCTGTGTTTAGGATGAAAGCTTGTTCAAACCAGCTGTTCCTTCATTCCTCAATGATTTCTTGTAAACCTACTGTGCTGCAAATACAAGAACCAGGTCTGACTCTGCTTTTCCAATAGGATTATTCCTTCCCACCCACTAAAAAACTGTCCTCCTCTGAACAGAATCTGAGCAGCTCTCCAAGTTCTACTAGAGTGAAGTTACCAAACTGGGAGTTCAACAACCCTGTTGTGTGTCCTTGCAATGGTGCGGGTTACCACAAGCACTCCTCTCCTGCACCACCATTTTCTAGCCAAATCAATTTTTTATCAAAAAGCAAATGAGCATGGACTTTATCTGGAGCATGTCTTTGTAAGAACAAATCTTTGCTTGTTTTCGTTTGGACAAGCATTTAAAAAGGTGTGGGAAGGAGAGGAAATGTGCTCTGCACAGGGAAAAGGGATGCAAATTTTATTTTAACATGGAATCAAATCCTGTCAGGTACCTTGAAAGTCAAAGTCTAGCCATTGGAAGAACTGGGAAACCTGCTTAATTTTTCACAACATGAACAAAACCCTCCACAGAACCTCTGGTTACTCTTACTCCACTCGGTAATTGCTTCAGTCAGCCTTTAGGACATGGGGACAGTGCTTTTCCCAAGACTGCAGATATCTGACTCTTGAAACGTTTCTCTGCCCCATGGCCAAGGTGCCTCAGCCACTGGGAAAGGGCAAGGACCACTTGCACCTCTGTTTTCTCTCCACTTCTCTCGCCCATTTTCCCCTTCACTTTATATTCCCCCCACCAGCTGTTTTGCTTTTGCCTTAGAATGAATGGAGAAGTCTTGAGACAGCTCAGGGACTTCTGCAGAGGTCTGTGCCCCCAGCAGGATTAGCAGGGGACTCTCCACGTGGGGAAAGGGGGGAAGATTTAGGGTCTGGGTGTTCCCAGAGCTCAGGAGAAGCTGTTTGCAGGCGCGCCAATGTGGGGTCTTAGACTCTGGGAAAGGAAGCCTTCCTCAGAGACCCAGGCCTGCGGATGTTCTCGGGCAGGGGCTTGTTCAAAGGAGGAAGGCGGGGGCTCCGGCGCAGAGCAGGCGACGGGAGGTTGCGAGGCAGGGGATGGGGGGCGGCGGGCGGGGAAGGGTTAGGGCAGCGGAGCCGGCGCGGGCTCTCCAGGAAGCGCTTCCAGCGCGCCGCAGCGACTTTCTCTGTTTTTTGAAAAGGGGAAGGGAAGGAAAGCAAAAATAGCCTGTCCTTCGCCGAATCTGCCGAATCTACCATCCGTCTAGGAAACAGCGTCTGCGACCCCCTCCTCTCCGTGGGTCGCTGTGCGCCTCCAGCCGCTCTCCTCTTTAAAAGCGAAGCGGGAAATCCACCCCAACCCCCATCTCTCTCTTTCTCTCTTTTTTTTTTTTTCCCCGTCTGGAATTTCCAATCCAGGACTAACTCGTCTGATTTCTCCAGTCTCCCCTGCTGCTTTTTTCCTCTCCTTTTCTCTTCCTAACACCCCCATCCCCAAAATCTAGGCTGCACTTTCTGGAAGACATTAGCTACATTTTTTAAAATCTTTTAATAGGATGGGGAGCGAACAATACTACAATTAAATTCTAACAGCTGGTAAAAATGTCTGTTCTTTGGTTCATATATTGAACAAGTCTTTGGTTCATATATTGATTCTAAAGCCAACATTACCACCACCCCAAAAAACACCACAGGTATAACCCAATACCTAGCCCTTCAACGAAAATTCTTCAACCCCTACAACTAGCACGTGCTCTCCCCCTTTTCACTCAACTAAACCAAATCTGAACTTTTTTAATGTCTTAAAATTGTATGCTCATCATCAGATCATTTCAATATCTTTGTCAACCGGCTGTTACAAATTAAAGTATAAAATAAATAAACCCAAAAAATAAGTCTTAAAAATATCCAAACGCATAAAATAGATCCAAATAACATATATTAAGGTAATTTTAAAAGAAGCCCAGAACCTTTAAATCAAGTATCTTCCAGTTACTAATGTCATGCATTTCATTTCCAAACATAATTACAAGAATGTTTTTCTCTTTTCCCACCAAAAGTGGTGCCATTAAAACTTTACATTTGGAACAGTTAACTATACTTTGAATAAATTAGTGATGAGAATTACAATTCTTTCCCTCTTTACTAAAAAGTTTTTCATCTGGGAAACCATTGGAGTAAATTTTCATGTTTCCACAGTGGATCAGAAAATACAGGGCTGTGGAAACCCACCACTCTTACAAAGGGCTTAGGAAAGTCATCTTGGAATACTAGTGACATCAAGTTAAAGATTTGTCTAGCAACAAAGAAAACTTAATTTATGAGTCTGTAAAGTTTAATTTCTAGGTGGAAATTAAAATGAAAAGGACTTCCTATCCTCCTCCAAACAGTGCAGAAACATTTAAGAATCAACATCCTTCCTTATTTAAAGTAAAAAAAAAAAAAAAACTAATCTAACATTAATAAGAAAACATTTTATTCCAAGTGCCATAAGCTGCTTCTACTTCAGACTTACTGAATATAAGTCAGTTTTGTCTTTCAATTACAACCACTGAAAATGCCTAAAAATCCTACAATACTTTTTATACTCTTTGGTTGCTTAGGACACCCCTCCATTTTTTTTAGTACACCCCCAATTCATTTTCAGTTCCTTAGAACAATTTTCATTAAAAGCAAATCAATTCCTGAAAGCAAATTTTTTGCTTCCTTTGACATTCAGTGATCTTTACAGCCTCCAAGAACCACTTAATATTAGAAATAGTTTTGCTATTTCAGGACATCCCTTTGCAAAGATATTTAAAACTGCTGGTTTTAGAATATTGAACTGCAACTTCAATAAAGTTTGAATGCTTTGTCCTGAGAGTTCCCACAGATATACAATATATATCTTTTCATTTTTTTAATAGCAAATCACTTTTATTCTGATGACACCAGTTTGACAGTAGGTATGCTATCTTTAGGTCACATTCCTCTAGAAAAAAGGCACGCAGTGGCAAATGAAACGAAAGTTTAATTCCCTCAAAAAGCAAGTCATTTCCTAAAGTAAACAAACCTTAAGACTGTACGCCTTTTACCTTAACTACCCTTAAGTCTCTCAAAACACAACACATACAAACCCTTTCTACAACTGTTTTTTAAATGCTTTTAGTTTTTCTCCTTTGTCCCAATATTTGACAATGAATATATACAAATTCTCCAAAAAAGCCCAAAATGTTAACAAAAATTCCAACACTTAATGAGGGAGTTTGGGAAGGTGACCTCAGGAATTACTGTCACCCATTTAAAAAATTAATTTGTTTTCCATTTAAATACTGTTCAGATTTCTAGGGTACTTAAAAAGGTACAAATTATATTTCTGAAGTGGATACAAAGTTAAAACAAAATATAATACTTCCAAAATCAGGGTTGCTTAGGTAAGTACTGCAGTATTCGCTTTTGAGATTTCCTCATCTTAAAAACAAAAACACAACCCAGGAAACACTTAGATTGTTCTGTTTTTATGAATCTTTTCAAAATCTTAATTCATTTGAATGAAACTGAGTGCATCAAAGAGTTCTATTTTAGAGATTTTTTAGAGAAAACAGAGTATATACACAATATATATATACATTTGTTCGTTTTGCTTAAAATAAATTTGTTAATAAATTTGTCCCTGTTCTATAGTCAAGATTGAAAAGTCAGTAACAAACCAACTGAGGAAATATTTCAGACACAACTAAAAACACATACCACAACTGTCTGCCTCAAAGAACAAAATGATAGAGCAAAGTAACTTCATGAAAACAAACTTTTTTAAAATCCTGAAACTTCAAAAATTGATTCATTCTAGAAAAATGAAGTACCTTCTCACCACCACCACCACCCCAAAAAATAAAATAAAGCAGCACAACTGACTCAATGTTTGTGCTCCAAAATTATTTCAGGAAGGGAGAGAACACACAAAAGATCTAACTTAATATGGGTGTGTAAAGGAAGATTTTGTACCCACTCTTCTCACAAACCCCACCCCTTCCCAACTCAAAAGAGCCCTCGGTAATGCATTTTGGAGGGAACAAGAAGCCTAGAAATGACTTGAAAGCAAGCAGATGGCTTAAAAAAGATCCATAAATACAGAGAACCATGAAAATTAAAATATAAATGTTTGGGGTTCATTTCATCACATTTTGCTTTTTCTCTTACTTTTTCCTTCCTCCCTTTTAAACCATCCTGAAAAGCACAAGAAAAAACTTCCACATATTTTAGAATTCCACTCTGGGTTATTTCTCATCAACATGTTTCAAACACTCAAATTTTCAATTCAATTAACTACAATCTTCTCATTAAATCTACTGTGTCAGTACACGTAGATATGATTCTGTTATTCCCATCTCTAGAAAATGTTTCAAAATAATAAGACTTCTTTTCTTCCTTACAATTTTATTACTCCTTTACTCCTAACTCTAATTGCCTTTCCAATAACAATATTTCAAACCCTTGAGGTTAAATCACAAGCTCTATAAACATAGTTACAAGCCATATTGATCATCTATAGATACAATAGTTCCAAGTTACTGAACTATCTCAAGCTAAACCACTGGGCAGATTTTTATCTCCCCTGAAACTTTCCAGATCTTTATTCCCCAGAAGAACACAGCTACCCACTCCAATTCCCCAATCCCCACACCCCAAAAAAAGGCCAAAGACAATTCTGAAATGCATGTAGCAAGTTACCAGTTGAAATGAAGGAAGAGGGGAGGGATAAAATCAAAGATTTACTGGAGGTTGAACAGGAGAGAAAACTCTGCACTGTCAACATGTTTAAAATTGCATTTGAAAAATCAGGATGACTCTACCCTTATTCTTCCCCGCCAGAGTTCAATTAAAGATTTGAAATACAACATGAAATCTGATTTGGAGATAACAAGATAGAGGTACCAGAAAGGTAGTGAAACATGAACACACACACACATACACACACCCCATTCATCCAAAGAGTTGTAGACCCTCCAAAGAGCCCCAGCTCACAGCCTGAACACAAAGCTCTCACCCCAGATGGTCCCCTTGTAACAATGGACTGAAGGAGTGGGGGCTTGGGGGCTCGGAAAGGATAGTACAGCCAAAGCATATTCTTTGGAAAATCCATTTGTGAGGAATGGGGCAATGTGAGGGCCTGGGGTAGGGGTGAGAAAAAAAATAATGTCCTTGCCTGTTGCAGGAACATAAATAAAGCACAAGTGTGAGAGGATTCTTTGGGAGGTAGGAACTCATTCCATTTCCTCTAGGGAGTCTAGAAGAAACACCCCCCCACACCCCAAGTACATATAAGAATTATGAAGGATGGATCAGGAAAAAAGAAAAGGAAGACTGCTAGGAAGTTGCAGAAATGTCCACGAGTTTGCACTCTTCCAAGATTTTCTTCTGCCCTACAAAAATGGCCCCACACACCTTGAACAAACTCAAGGTTTCTCGACCCTATTGATTTTTTCCCTTTTACTTCTCCAAGTCACATCTCTTAGCACACCCCAGCACTAGCTTATTTTTTTACTAGCTGTAAACCACCCATTACAAGATCTTAGCCAATCTTCCCTCCCTGCCCCCAACATCCGGAGTTGGGGGTGGGAAGGCCAGCAAAAGGTTTCTTCCACTGGAGACTATAGACCCCTAAGACTGACCCTCACCGTTCCCCTAACCCCCAAATAAGAGCTCTTTCCTACCTTTGCTTTTTGGGAACCGAGTGTTCAATCTCTAGGCGTTTTCCTTGCAATTCCACTTTCCCTAAAATTAAAAAAAAAAAAAGACTGAGAGATTGAAGGGGGTTGGGGGGGAAGAAGGAAAAAGACGTTATTAGGGTAATTCAGGAGTTACTGGGGCTTGAGATCTTCCTTAGGAATCCAGTCAATGGGTTCCGAAGCCGGCAGAGAAAAGGTTGCTACTGGAAAGGCGGAAATCTATAAATTCATTATTATACCTTAATTTTTGTTTTGTTCTCTCACTGAGGCTATTTTAATTGTGGCTCGTTCTGGGAGTCCGATTTGAGAGAGGTACAGGGACGTATGTGTGAGCCGGCTGCCTACAGGCGACCAGATATCTGGAGAGGGGGCCGAGAGAAAAAGGGGCCCCCCATGTCTCCGAAAGTGTGTACCAGGGGGTGGGGGGGTGCAGAATGAAACTTTTATTTTCCGTCGAGCCAGGGAGAGGGACTTGGGGGCGACGGGGTGGTCACCTGTCGGGGCCCGCAGGGAGGAGAGGACCTGGGGGAGCGGCTGGGGTCCCCGCTGAGAGGGTCCCTCGCGGCCGCGGCGCGCTCCTTCCTTTCGGCCCAGCCTGGGCGTCTCGGGAAGCAGCATGGCGACCCGGCGCCGCCGCCGCCGCTCCACCCGGCTCACGCCCCACTTTCAAATCAAAATGGCTCAAGACCCAGGCCCTGGGCGGGAGGCGGGACCCCCTATCCTCCCCAAAGGCCGCGGCACCCACGGAAACCCGGGAAATCTGAAACGCAGCCCGGTCGCCCTACGGGGCCTGGAAAGGCCTAGGGCCAGCTGGGGGTGTCCCAGCTGCCCTGGGAGGGGGGGGCGTCCAGTCGCGGATAGGGAGCGGCTGACGTGGGAATAACGCCCAGACCGAGGCTCCAGAGTAGAGAACCCCCCCTACTGCCTAAGGGGGTTCCCGCACCGTCGGGGTGTAAGGGGGTCACCCCTCTAGAGCCCCTAGTTCCCCTAGACCTAGAAGGAGTGAAGAAATCTCTTATATTTCCGCACGGGGTGCGGAGACGTCGAGGGAGGGTGGGTACTGAGGCTAAGCCCCCCAAGGCTGGGGGAGAGGAATTGGCGGGCAAGCTAGGAGACGCAGGTCTCAGACCGTCGTTCGCGGGTTTCGTTGTGTTTTGTTCCGGGAGGTGGGTGCACACTTACCGGAGAAAGTTTCGATGGCCTTCATCGCCCAGTGTTCGTCGGGGCAGTCCACGAAGGCATAGCCGGATTTGACCAAGAACTGGCCGCTGTATGAGATCTTGTGCTCCGCGAACACTTTCTCCAAGTCCGCGGGGGTCACGCTCTCGTTGAGGTTGCCGATGTATAGCTTGTTCATGGTGGCGGTCTCGGGGCAGGACGCGGTCCCTGGTAAGGCCGAGCGGGCGGGTGCGGGTGGCGAGCCTCCTAGGCCGAGAGGCGGGAGGCCGTCGCAGGAGCCACAAACTTTCTTTGCACCCCACCCCTGAAGTTGTCCGGAGCCCGGGGCGGGAAGGGCGGCCGGCGAGCGCGCAGAGGTCGCGGGAGAGTTCGGGAGGCCGGGAGAAGTGGCCGCGGCGCGCTGGGAGGCGGAGGACGCGGCGCAGCTCCTTCAGTCCGAAACCCCTCCGAGCGGGTTGGTGTGTCACGTTTCTCCGCGGCCGCCCTGGCGCCGCCTCTAAATAAAATCGACTTGAAAAAAAATGGAGCGGAAAAAAAAAAAAAGGACGAAGCCACGTGGTGAAAGCCCCCACCCACCCTGCAGGGGAAGACCCCTGACGCCTCCGGTCCCGTCTGCCCTCCAGCCTAATCCAGGCCCACTAATCTTCCACCGTGGGAGGAAAAAGGGGGGGGGGCACGCAATTCACCCTCGGGGTAAACTGACCTAGCTGGGAGTGCTGTCCCGAAGCTCTACCTGCCCCCCTCCCCCTGGGCAAGAATCTGGCCCCAGGGAAGGCGCCCCGCCCCCACCCACCCTCTAACCCCCGCCCTAGCTGGGGGAGGGTGGTCGGGACTAGAATCTCCCATCTCTTTAAGGATAAAATGTACGGTTGTTTTTTTTTTAATCGCGAGGTGGGAGGGGGAATTTGCCCACCCCACCCCACCCCGGTACACTGCTAGCGACTGACAGGCGGGGGACCGCCAAGATAGACAAAGAGAAGCCGAGGACTCTGGGGTCTTCAGGAGGTGGTCGCGCAAGCCAGTGATTTAAAAAGAAAGGCGCTCTTTCCCTAGGTTTTTAAGGGGCGACGGCGGTGGGGAGGATCCCCAGCCTTACCGGCCCCAGCCCCATTAAGAATTCCGCGCCCCTGGAATCCAGGACACAGTGGCCCTGCGAGCGCGGGAGTGGGAAACTGGGAACACTGGGGGTCGCGCGGTTGGGAACGAGAGATCCGCAGGAAATCGTGTTTCGGGGTTCCCACGGAGAAAGGGTGGCTTACACCCGGGGTCCGGCTGTTACGAGAAAATGTCTCGGGGTCAGGGGGGAACGCACGGCTCCGGCCCAAGATGACCCCAGGAGAAGGGAGGGGAGGAGAGAAGGAAGAGGAGGGGTAGCGTGAGCAGACCCGAGCGAACCAAGAGGGGAGGTCTCAGGGAGGGAGTGGCCGGGTGGAGATCCCCTCTCCCTCCCCAAGGCGGGGGCAGACAGGTGGAGCACCCTCCGCCCACTCCACCCGGGGCGTAGGCTGCAGCTTTCCCAGCGCGGGGTTCGAGCCCCGGAACTTTGTTTGGGGTGCAGGATTTGGATCCGGGCGGGAAGGCGCGAGAGGGGCCGAGGGCGGGGGACCAAGCGCGAGGCCCCGCCCACGTCCCCAGGTCAGACCCGCGGGGGGAGGGGGTAATTTCCGCTCGGCGCTCGGGGAAGCGAGGGGCGGGAGCTTAGAGGAGGGGGCGGCGCCCCTCCCCCGTCTGTTCCTGGGGAGGGGGAAGCGGATCCGCCCTGGTCCCTTCCCTTGCCTTTGACCACTCATTCCGGATCCCTCAGCCCCGGGAACCCAAGGGACGGACCGGACTGGGCGAGGGGCGACACGTGGGCGGTCGCACCCCGTCTTGGCGGTGGGGGAGGGGGCAGTTCGCCGCGCGTTTCGGAGTCCCGGATACACAGCGAAGAGCGGGACGCGCGGACCCCGAGCAACCGGGATCTCTGGCAGAGTGGCGGGCGAGGCCAACGAGTTTCCAGCGGCGGGGGCTGGGACCGCGCCGGGGGGTGGCGGAGAGCGCGGCCCGGTGACCCAAGGACCCTCTTGTCCAACGAACCGGGGAAAGAGTGGGGTGGACCCCCAGTAATGCCAATCTACCTGAACTGGGTGGAAGCTCAGTTATGCTTCAGGTTCTTCGAGAGAGAGAAATAATTCTGTCGGGGGGCACGTGTGCTGCGAGGGCAGGTGAGGAAGGGGGTCACTCTCCCGGCCCCGACCCCATTGTCTCAGTCGCCTGCGGCCCGAACAGACTCCGCAACACGTGTTGCCTACACCGATATGAATGCCTTGGATTTTTTTCTTTTCTTAGTATTATTTTTTGTTTGCAGAGTCAGCTAGCTGAGTGCGACTTAGGCGCACCGCTCTTCTGCCAGGCTGTTTTACACCGTTCCCAAAGTCGGGAGTTAAAAGACTACAAGCAGCACCTTTGTCCCCCTCCCTGTTTCCCCCGCGCGCTGAAAAGAAAGGGGGCTTGGAGGCGGGGGAGGGCTTCCAACTCGCTTTCTTCATCTCCACCACCTTCAAAACCCACCCTCCAGATCCGCGTTTTGTTCTAATCAGCCACGTGTTTGTCGGATTTTTGTTTTTGTGAATTTTGTTCTTTCCTTGGAGCGACAAATTTAAATACTATAAGCTATTAGGTGCTGGGTAGAAAAAATGTTTTTTTATCCAAGGAGGAAGACATCTGTATCCCACCCCTCCAGCTTCTCCAACCCTCTCCCGTTTCTGACTCTTAATTCTTAGTCATCTCTTCACCATAAACATAATTTAAAACAAACCAAAGAGTTGAAAGCGGAGCCTGCCACATAGTAGGCCTTCAGTAAACATTTGTGAAATAAGCAACGAGCTAACATAACCTGCAGAGCAAGGAGAATTCAGAGGAAAATTCAGAGTCTGGGTGGGGGGCGGGGGGATATCTTGGCCAGAATGTGTGGGTCTGTTGCCCGGGGACTTCTCTGGGTGATCTGTACGGACTTTTCTGAAAGAGCTAAAAGAAGGTCTCAGAAAGGCTGTTGTGTTCTTGGCCCTTGCTAAGCAGGAGTCCCAGTGTCTTAAATCTTTTCTGTCATATTGGGGTTCAAGAAGATATTAGGCATTCCACTTCCCAGAAACTTTAAATTATGTTCATTTCATTAAAACCTTTAGGAATTAATAGAAGCATCTCTCAGGTTTTTTTCCCTATATCCACTACACTGTCTCTTTATCCCTAAAACAAAAGCAAGTTACACACCACCAAAAAAATGTCCATCCAGATCTCTACATGCCTGTAAAATGCACCCATCTTTTCCTTACCCCAGATTCAAAGGAAAACAAAAATTGTAATGGTAATTGAATTCAGTTCATTTTTAGGTTGAATTTTTCCTTTTAAAAATATGATAGATAATAAATGTTACCTGAAATAAATCAGGGCGTTGTGCTGTTTGTGTTTGTGTGTGTTATGCTTTACAATGATAGTAGAGGAAAAAATACAAATTTATTGAATTAAATTTTTAAAAATTGCCAACTATTGGTACGTTGCAATTGATTAGTTCTTTTTAAAAATCAGCTGTTTCAGTGAATTCTTGTCCCCCTCACCCCCAGGGCTTCTGTGCATAGTTAGAGGCTGCAAGAACACAAGAGAGAGGAGACAGCTGGGGTGAGATGCAGCCCCTTGTAACCCCCAAATCAGTTTGCCTCCGTGACCTGGCTATCTTAGCCTGGGGCTGTGGGGACTGAGTGGCGTGGCTGGTGCTTCATCTCTCCCCCTGAGCTAGCCCAGTACCAAAATTAACCTGAGAAGCTTTATGTCAAGACCCACATTCCTAGGTTAGGGAGAGGAATGGGCAGTTTGGGGATGCCAGAATTTAGCATCTTTCTTTTCTTTGTTATTGTTTTAATATTAAAGACAGCTAATAAACATTGCATTTGGTTTTGGTTTTTTATTTTTTCCTACACACCTTCTTTGGGAAATAAAAATCTTTAGTGCAGAGTTCAATTTAGTATATGAGAGTAAAAATGTAGCTGAAGGGTAAGTTATTTGCTTACTTAAATAATGATTACTTTTATTGTTATATTTGTTCCTCTCCCCTTCCTCATTTTTCCTGGTTAAGTGTTTGGTCTAATTACAAAATTCAGTTCTCTGAATTCAGAAATACTGAAAGTTTGCTCCATTTTAAAGGTGGGATTCTGATACACTTTCCTCTTAAATAAAACAAAAGTTTAAAAATTGGAAGCAAAGAAAAAAATCAATTTTATTTTAAGTGTTCATTCCATTTTTGTCCATTTATCTATAATAGTTGTATATTTTATCATCTTATTTTAATATCTCAGTTTTCCACTTGCTATTTTTCCAAGCTGCCTCAAAGTTTTCATAAGTATCATTTTTTTAGCAAAAATGTTAGGATTTAGTCCAGTAGATAAAAACGAATAATTAGTCGTTTTTTTAAATATGTAAGTTACTTTTTTTTTTTTTTTAACTTTTCCAAGTAATGCTGAGTAGATATTCTGGGATATATAACTGTTTTCCCTTTTAAATGAGCACATTTGATAAATCTCCAGATTACATGTTGCATTTTAAATCTAATATTTATCAATGAATTGCTATTTTAAAAGTTTAGCATGTTTTACAGAGAAGAACACAAAAATTGGAAATCAATTAAGAGGAAAATACATTTAAATGAAATTTTTCTATTTATTTTCTAAGTGAATCATCATAAATTTTAAAATAAAACTGGTTTCTATGAAATATAGAAAAAAAAACTTTGTATTTCCTGATACATAGCTTCTTTGACTTCAAAGTTTTTGGAGGTATTTGCTTTTATTTGCTTGGTTTTTGTTTATTTTGTTGTTTGTTGTTATTAATTGGGATATTTTATTTTGTCCTGCAACTTAAAATTTTAGTGTAGTTCCTTTAAGTGCCTTTTAACTTTGAAAAAAGTGTAAATTAGTTTCAACTTAAAAGCACATGTAGTATTTTCTGCTGTCAAATACATAAGGATAATTATGTGTTTAAGATAATTCATAAAATATAAGACATTTGTAAGCAGAAAAGGAAAATTTCCTTCAAATTATCACTCAAAAATGTTCACTGCTTAAAATCTTAACAGGAAAAGTGTTTATTCCAGAAATAGAAGAGATTCAAAAAGAAAAAAGAACTTCTAGAAGAAGCATTTGTTTTTCTATGGTTTACACAGTATATGTGACAAAACTGTTCAATTTTTTGTTTTGACTGAGATTTGCAGTCTAGAAACTTTCAGATTAGGAAAGGAATTGTTTATTTTATACACTTTTATAAAATGGATGTTTCCAAATTCAATGTGTTAGTAAATTAAACTACAGTACACTAGCCCCTATTAACACATGTAAAAGAAGTGGTAATGACATTCCTCACTCTATGCTCTTCCTGTCTTTTGCATTTTTCACTTCAAAATCATTTGGCTAAAAGATAATGAACAACTTTGTTTGTCCCTAGTTTATACAAAATGCAAAATCGATCACTCATTCATTTGAGGGGAAATTGTATGCTTCAAGAAAAAACAAGGATATAAATGTTATTTTTCAAAACAAAACAAATTGTAAAGAAGCAACAAAAAGGGAATCCACACCCAAATATTATTTTAAATGGAGATAGTAATACTAAGACAATTTTGGACTTGAAATCCACATATCTTTTAAATATTTAAATGCTATTAAGTCAAAATGAATCTGTTACAAAATCAAACTGCATGGAATTCATTTGATTTTCGTTACAAAACATGTATGCTTTTTAAGAGTAAAGAATTTTTCTAGCTGGAAAGCAAATTTTAGTCTTCTTCCCTAAAAATTTTACTCCTGATAAGATTAATTGATTTGACTCCTGTTTCTACTTAGGATTTTTTTTTCCAGGAGTTGATTCAAATATTTGAGTGTTCCAGAGGTGGTGCCACTATGAGTTCCTTATAAATATAAATAAAACATATATATTTAAGTTTAAAAAATTAATACATATACCGTTTCCTTAATATTTCATCACACTAAAACCACTTCAGTCTGCCTTTGCAAAACAAACTAGTTTTACAAAGAAAAGGGACCCAGCCTAATCATGTTATTTTATTTATTTATTTTTTTCAAAACTGGCTGTTAAAACAGATATAATTTTAAAAGTGATATCTGATTTTCAAGTCAGAAAGAGTTTGGGTCCATCCACTTCTTCCACAAGCATCCTCAATTTTTTAAAGAATTTTGTTAAGGCAATTTCCATTCTAAAATATATCCTGAAAAGCATTTGATCAGCATTTATATGATAAATTATTGAATAAAATCTTCTGATTTTCTTTTCATTTTTAAAATGTGTTAATAAAGTGTGTAGTAAACAAATATTAGAGTTATATCTAAAATGCTTTAAGAGATTCATGATCTCTTTCCCTATCTTCCTCTTCCTCCCTGCCCCTCCCCCTTCCCTCCTCTTTCTCTTCCCCCTCCTTTTGTTCCTCCATTTTTCTTCCTACTCCCGACACTGTCAATTCCTTTCCTCCTCCCCCTTTACCTTTACCCTCTTTTCAATTTTTCTTTTTCTTTGTTGCTTCTCTTCCCCTTTTTATCATTCTCTGGCTCCTCTGCCCCTCAACCCATTTCTTCCCTCTTTTTAATCACTACACCCATCCAAACTTTCTATCCTTTTCTTTGCTCCTTCCTTTTTTCTTCTCCCTCTTCTTTTATCACTAACTTGTTATTATTCAAACTGTTCTTTCTGCCAAAAGGGAAGGATGCAAGATGCTTGAACTCTTTTATACCTAAAATGAGAAACTTGTTACATTTTTAGGAGAACCCCAAGGTGATTCAGCCTCCACATCTCCCCCCACCCTCTGATCCCAACATTTATTGTCTGAATATTCATTGTATCATCACTCTGGGTCTCCTGTTGCTTATAACTAATTTTTACTAGCTTTATATGTATTAAATCCTTGAGGGCAAAGAATACTGATAAGTGTCCAAAAATATAAATTAAGTAAGTAGCTTTCCTATCTTTTGATGGTATCTGAGAAGAAGAAATGGTTCGTGTGACCAGATGAAGCATCTTGCTCAGCCTGTCAGTATGTTTTCTTTATTTTTTCTTTTTGTAGATATAATACAGCACAGTCATCAGATGAAATCTGGGGAAGTGCAACTCATTCAACAGGCAAGCTGGTCCACATCAAGAATAGCAACCAAAGGAGGTATCTCTGGGTTTGTCGCGCCCTAGTCTTGTGCGTATGCGTGTTCTGTGCCCAGTAGCTACTGATGAGCATCCTCTATCCCTTATATCTGACCAAACAGCCTCATATTCCTCTCCACTCAGGACTTCAAGCAGCCATCAGAGCTAGTTGGCACATCCCTTTGACATCTCACTTGATGCCACACAGCCAGGGTGACCATCTCCAGCTGCAAGCCTTACACACCCCTGCCAGGAACTCTCAGGGTCTCCCTTCTGGGAACTAGCCCTCCATTATCCATACAGAGATCTGTTACTTGTATGTCTCCAGAGAAAAACCTTCTAGCCCAGTAGTTCTCAGGATGTCTGGGACAGCCTTTTGTCCATAGCAAATGTTTCTTGCCTGACTCTGCTGGCAAACACAGTTATTGTAACCAAGGAGAACAAACCAATTTTTATAGCAGGCTAAATTCAAAAATAAGCAGGTCATGAAAATAGCAAAGGGTTTGTTTTGTTTCTCATTTATAATACTTGTTACTAACAAGAATCTAGTGAAAGAAAACACAGGAGATGGCTGTGTGGGAAAACAATTTTAAGACAATAAAAATCTTTAAAAATTCATGCTGTTTGACATAGAGATTGCATTTTTGAGTACCCTTTCTACCAAAAGTCCAGTATATGAAATTTTGTGTTGGGTCTTAAAAAGGAAGGAAACTCTGATACTACACATAAGAACCTTAAAAATATTCTGTTAGGGCCTCCCTGGTGGCATAGGGGTTAAAGTCTCAGCACTATCAAGCTGTCACCAGCCACTGCAGCAAGAGTTCAATCCCCGGCAGACCAGAGAGCTGATCCACAAGGCGCAGCAGACCTCTCCTGTCTCACCCATTGCTCCCCTCAGCAGTGTACTTCCGTTGATCTGCCTGTTCTGCTCCCCACTCTGTCTCTGGTGAACCCTCTCACCCCCACACCTCTGGCTTACACCCCAGTTCTTGTATGCATAAATAAATAAATCTTTAAAGAAAATATTCTGTTAGGTAGAATATACCAAGTACAAGAGAACAGCTGTTACATGATTCCACATAGATGAGATACCTAGAACAGCCAAATTCATAAAGACAGAAAGTAGAATGGTGGTTTTCAGGGATGGGGGAGGCTTGGGGAGTTTGTGTGAAGTTTCCACTTGGGATGATGAGGAAGTTCTTGAGATGTATGGTGAGATGATTGCATGATATTGTGATGTACTTAATGGCCCTGAATTTTACACTTGAAAGGGATAGGATTATAAATTTCATATTCTGTATATTTCACAATAATTTTAAAAAACTATTTGTTAACTTATACATACAAGAGCTGGGGTCTTCAGCAGAGGAGCTGGAAGGGGGCATGTGTATGTGAGAGGATCCACCAGAGACAGAGTAGGGAGCAGAACAGGCAGATCAATTGAAACACACTGCTGAGAGGAGCAGCAGGCGAGACAGGAGAGGTCTGCTGCACCATGTGGGTCAGCTCCTTGGCCAGTCTGGGAGGAACTGGTGCTGCAGTGGCTGCTGATAGCTTCATAGTGTGGAGATTTAACCCCTTGCGCCACCAGGGAGACCCTCACCATGATTTTTGGGCAAAAACAAATGAACTTTTTCAAAATCTAAAAAAAAACCTTTAACCCTTAATGAAAGAATGTTATTTTTTTAAAAAGATTTATTTATTTATGCATACAAGCACTGGGGTACAGGCCAGAGGTGTGGGGGGGGTGAGAGGATTCACCACAGACAGAGTGGGGGAGCAGAACAGGCAGATCAACGGAAGTACACTGCTGAGGGGAGCAGCGGGCACAGCAGGAGAGGTCTGCCGCGCCATGTGGGCCCCATCTCTGGCCGGCAGCAGGGATCGAACTCCTGCTGCAGTGGCTGCGGTTTGCTTCATAATGCATTGCTTAACCCACTGCGCCACCAGGGAGGCCCTGAAAGAATGTTATATGTCATTGTCAAGAAGAAAAACAATTTTAACTATTTAAGTACTAAAAATAGGGGAATATTCAAGGAAGTTTTAACATAACTACTAGGTGAAGTATTACATAGCCATTAAAATTAAGGATTTAGAAAACCTTGGAGGAATTTTCTAAAAACACACATTTCAAAATTGAGCATTTGGGCTCGTATAGCCCCAATGCTTAGAAACATCTTTTAAAAAAAAAAAAAAGATGTGGAAAAAGTAGAAATTGCCCTGCACAAACTTTTGCTCACAGACACCTGAAGACATGTACAGGAATGTTCATGGCAGCGTCATTTATAATAGCAAAGCCCAGAAACCCTACAAATGTCTATTGGCAGAGAAAGGATAAGGAAAGCCTGACATAGCCATGCAAGGGACTGCTAGTGAGTAATGACTGTACAGTCACAGGGTATATCAGTGGGTTCCAACAAGGCTGATCTCACAGTGCCTATCAAAAAAACTCAGAGAGGGTCTCCCTGGTGGCGAAGGGATTAAGTCTCAGCACTGTGAAGCTATCCACAGCCACTGCAGCACCAGTTCCATCCCGGCCAGGGAGTTGACCCACGTGGCACAGCAGACTTCTCCTGCCCCACCTGCTGCTCCCCTCAGCAGTGTGTTTCAGTCTATCTGCCTGTTCTGCTCCCTGCTCTGCCTCTGGTGAATCCATTCACACACAGCCCAATCCTCCCAGTTCCGCTGGACTGCACCCCAGTTCCTATATGCATAACTTAATAAAGGAAGTTATTTTTAAAAGGAAAAGAAATGAAACTCAGAGACTGAGGAATATCCTCTTTATGGTTCTGGTTATATACATTTTAAAATATGAAAAACAAAACAATATTATTTAGGGGTGCATCCAGAGGAGGCAAAATTTTAAAGAGAAGAAAAAAATAAGTAAAATTCCAGAATGTGATTCATCCTAGGTGTAGGACAGGATGATACTGGAGAGGCTCTGGGAGCCCTTTAAAGATCCTGGGGATGTTCTAGTTTTGATCTGAGTGATGGTTACACACGCAGATCATTATTTTAAAAACTGTATATAGTGTAAATTTAATACTCTGTTAATATGCATACTTCATAATCAAATTTAATTGAAAAGATTAAAAATCTGAAAAAATGAACAGTAACTGGTTTTTGAGGAATTAGCGACTATTTCTCTTCCTCTTGATTCCTTATTCCAAGATTTTTATTCTAGACTATTATATTTTAATAACAAAAAATTTTTAAATCTAATGAATATTTAAATTTTTTTTTTTATAAGTTAAATAGGGAGTAGTTTTGGATCATCCGCTAATCTTCTTCCATTAGCAACCAGGGTTGAGGGTTAACTGCAGCTCACCCTGATCAATCACGGATGTGGCTTGACTTTAGCTAAAGGTCTGATTAATTATATATGTATTCATAATAAACTAAGATGGTATGTGCTGAAACAGAGGACAGTATAGTAAACAACAGGAAGCAAGCACTCAGATTCACACCTGCCCTGTCTGTTCTGGGTTTTGCAAAAAACGTTCCTTTCAGCTCCCATGCGTGAGTCATTTTTGTTTTCATTTGCTTTCACTGGAAACCTCTAAGGGTGAAGCCCACTTTTCCCTCATCAATCTTAGATTTTCTTGCTGTGGGATCGTGTCTTTCAGCACACTGGAAACCACACGCAGGATCCACGGTGCTTCCTTTCTCTATGTGAGTGGTTTCCATTATTTTCACTAAGATTGCCTGTATAATTTCTCTACAAGCCCAATGTTTTTAAAAAAATTTTGTCTATCAAAAAATTCCATTAAAAACAGAAACTGGGATAAAACAAAATTTTAAAATCCATTGGTGAAATAATAAAGCAATTTGTTCCATATTGAGTGGCTTAGCAGAATTTCTGTTCTACACAAGTGGCAAGAGGTTATATTAATTCCATCAAAAGCAAGGGGACTTAGAATTGAAATTTACCCAACGGCCTCTCCTGGAGCAAACGAGTGGTTTGAATTAGATATCATAACAGGATGAGAATATGTTAAGGATATCACTGCACCCACCATCCTTCTTAAATCCCTGGATCTGGACACCCTTAGGTTTTAGAAACATTAGTTAGAACCAACTTTCCAGCACCTTGTCCGGGAGAACAAGTAGAAGAGCTGTAGAGAGAATGTTGGGAAACACAGTAAGCACCCTGAGGTTGTATCATTGTTTCTACCTTCTAGATCAACTATACTGCAGAGGTGGGTGGCAGGACCAGGAGCCTAACCCCAGTGTATCTGGTGCCCAAGTCTTTAATCTTGCCTTTACACCAATACAACATTTTAAAATGTCAAAGCAACCCGCACATACAAAAATTTTCCTTTCTATACAACATACAAAAATTAGCCATATAGCTAAATGTAATTATTTAGGACATATAACTAAATGTAAAATCAAAAACTGCCTTTACTTTTTAGATAAAACTGCTCTGATAAATGTGACTGTTAAATAATACTTTTGAATATACATTTGATTTCCCAATAAATGGTTAGTAAAGCACACATTTAGTAGTTTAGTTAAACAACAAAAACTGTAAAACTACTACTACAAAAACTATAAAACTTCTACTAGGAGAAAACTTTTGTGACCTTGATTAGGCAATGATAAATTAGATATGATACTAAAGGCACAGTAATGAAAAGCTGAATCTATAAACTGGACTTCATCAGAAAATATTTAAACTCTTGCTTTACAAAAGATTCTGTAAAGAATGAATGACAAGATAAGCCACAGACTGGAAGAAAATACTTGTAAAATCATGTATCTGATAAAGAACTCTCAAATCATTTTTTTAAAGATTTATTTATTTATGCACACAAGAGCTGGGGTACAAGCCAGAAGTGTGAGAGATGAGAGGATTCACCAGAGACAGTGGGGAGCAGAACAGGCAGACTGACTGAAACACACTGCTGAAAGCAGCAGCAGGCGAGGCAGGAGAGTCAGCTGAGCCATGTGGGTCCCCTCCCTGGCCTGAGCGAACTTGTGCTGCAGGGGCTGCCAATAGCGTCACAGTGCTAAGACTTAACCCCTTGTGCCACAGGGAGGCCCTAAAATAAATCTTTAAAAAATAAAAGCTAAATATGAACCAATGCCAGGTATTTCCCACCCACCCCCCAAAAAAGCATTTATCCATGCAGAGACTTGTCCACAAATTTTCTTTTTCTTTTTAAAATATTTATTTATTTATGCATACAAGACCTGGGGTACAGGTCAGAGTAGCAGGAAGTGAGAGGATTCCCCAGAGACAGAGTGGGGAGCAGAACAGGCAGATCGACCGAAACACTGCTGAGTGTGGAGGCAGGAGAGATCTGCTGCACCACGTGGGTCCCCTCCCTGGCCAGCTGCAGGGATCAAACTCGAGCTGCAGTGGCTGCGGTTTGCTTCATAGTACATTGCTTAACCCACTGCACCACCAGGGAGGCCCCAAATTTTCAAAGCAACTTTTATTTGTAGTAACCAAAAACTAGAAGCCACTGAAATGTCCATCAACGAGTTAACAGATAAACTGTAATATATACTATATCAACAATATAGTTTATATTGTTTAGCAATACAAAAATAAAATTTTAAAAAAGAAACTATTGAATATGCTACAACATAGTTGAAACTCAAAATAAGTATGCCGAATGGAAGAAGTCAGATAAAGAGTACTTAACTGTATGATTTCATTAATATAGAATTCTAGAGAATACAAATGAGCCTACAGTGACAGGAAACAAAACAGTAGATGGGAGGGGAGTGAGTGGTAGCAGAGGACCCCAGAAATCGTTGGGAAACTGTAGATATAGTCACTGTCTTCATCATAGTGGTGGCTTCATGGGAGAAGACACGTCACAACATCAAATTGAACCAAAGTGGGAAAGGCTATAAAACATCTGGCTCATATCACCTGTTGGACATTTCCTCTTGGATTCATGCTTTTGGAAAGGTTTAAATTCTTTAACATTAATAATAGTTGAGAATAACTATTTTAATTTTCTTTTAACTTAAGAGAATCCACAACTAAGCAGCAACTAAATTAAATCGCTCTATTTCATTCTAAAATATCAATTTGTAAATTTTAAAATTAAATTGTATTCCGCTAATAATGGGTCAGTGACAGCTCAATAATGATGTTTTTCAAAATTCCACTACTACCTTCTCTTCCTCCCTCCACCACTGTGGTTTATGTGATTAACTGCTCCTCCCCATGTCTTCTCATAAGACCTTCAGCATCAGGCAGTCCTTCACTGAAAAAACAAAAGCAGAATTGCTCCGTTCGCCAGTGACGAAAGTGGGAACGAAATAAAGTAAAACTCCAAGCGAAGGCACTAGAGAAGCAGGAGGCTGGGTCTAAAAGGAATTAATATAATCTTTTTATTTCTTCTATATTTTTCAAGATTTTTTACTCCAGATTATCATATTTTAATAACAAAAAATTTTAAAAGTCTAATGAATATTCAAATAAAGCACCTTTTGTAAGACAACTAGGAAACAGTTTTGGATCACCGACTGTTCTCCTTCCGTTAGCAGCCAGGGTTGAAGCGAGACACACACACTAACACACAAGCCTACTGTGTCAACATCGCTATCGTCGTTCACCACATTACTCAGAAAAGCATAACCACATCACGAACACTTGCAGATGTTTTATTTGGAAAATGATTCTTCTTCTCTTTGTCACGTTTTGTATCTCTGCTTCTGCACTAATAAGGTTGGTTCAGTAATAAATATGTGAGAAATTTCGCTTGAGAAATAGAATCCCAGCACTGTAGAGGGAGTGGGGAATTGGAAAATGACCCTTTTCCATCATCACAGTAAAGAAGGGTTCAAGCAAGAATCACTAGTGGTTGCTGAATAAATATGAGAGTACAGGAAATCTGACACCAAAGGGAGCATTTGCCTTGTCCTAGAGTGTTTCCCTAGATCACTTATTAATTCTAAAGAGAAAAATAGTAACTACACAATGGGAGACTTTGACTGAATGATCAAAATTATCATCAGCCATGGAAAAGGACATACTGATTTTTCTGGTACACTGGCCAGGATGTATTACTTGAATCTTACCTGCAACTGACATCAGGCAAACTAAAAAACATATACAAATACAGAAAATGGTTTTTACTATTTAAAAGATAAGTAATATGAAAGAGAAAGAAAGGTTAGGAACTGATTAAAGCAAAATAAAAAGACAAGTGCTGTAAACGATTCTGGACTGGATCTAATAATGGAGGGGGAAATAGTTAAAAGGACATGATAGGGACAATTGAAGAAAATGGAAGGTGCTTTACAGCAACATAAAATACACTGAATTTCATAAAGAAATAAATCTTCAAAAAATATTGAATTTGAGAACTATACTTATGGTGGCAATATAAGTAAGTCTCCTTGTTCCTAGATAATAGATCTGGAAATATTAAGTGGCAAAGGAGCGTGAGGTATACAATCTGCTCTCAAATGTTTGGAAGATACATAATATAATGATTTAACAAGTGTGATGAAATGTTAAAATCTAGGAGTATAGTAGGAGTCTCTGGAAATGGCACTGAGGCACTGGGATTTTAAAAAGATTTCCAGCAGCTCCTTTCTATTTGCTAGAGAGGATACAGCCTGTTTCATGAGTTATTTACTACACCTTTTTAAATTTTTTAAAATTGTTTTAAGATTTATTTATTTATGCATACAAGAACTGAGAGGCCAGAGGTGTGGGTGTGAAAGGATTCACCAGAGACAGAGAACAGGCAGATCGACTGAAATACACTGCTGAGGGGAGCAGCAGGTGCAGCAGGAGAAGTCTGCTGTGCCATGTGAGTCCCCTCCCTGGCCAGGAATCGAACTCGTGCTGCAGTGGCTGCAGATAGCTTCACAGTGTGGTGTTTAACCTCTTGCGCCACCAGGGAGGGACCTAAATGATTTCTTAAACAATGAAAAGCTTTTTAGGTAGAGTTGCCAGATTTGGCAAATATCAGTATGCTCAATCAAATTTGAATTTTGGATAAACAATAACTTTAAACATTTTTTTAATTATACATCTCCCGTGCAGCCTGACTGACAGGTACCGTACCTCTGGGACTGCAGCTCATTCTTGCACTCTGCTTGACTTTGAGTGTAGAGAAGTCACTTGCTTTGTCTGTCTCCAATATCTAAACTCATCTTAGTCCCCAGTCTTTTGGAAAGGGGACAGAGACTAGTATAAGTACATAATAAATGGCCAGAGTGGATGAGACTCAAAAGAAATTTTCAATGACTGGAGCAACTTCAATAATGATAACAATGAGGTCAGCAGTTTCTATAGGCTGATGATGTCGACGGTGCCAGCCTCTAAGGTGGTGCCAGTGAATCAGATTCCTGAGTCTCTGCTTTGGTGGTGGGTGTGGTGTGGAAACATACCAGAAGAGGGGGTGCACCTACGCCCCTAAATCATACACAGGCGCAAGATCCTTCTGGAAAGTGTCTTATCAGAAGCCAAACAATGTTATCTCATTTAATAACAAATACAATTTAAGGGCCTCCCTAGCGGCACAAGGGGTTGAGTGCTGCACTGTGGGGCTTCTGTAGCCACTGCAGTGCGAGTTCGATCCCCAGCCAGGGGGGGGACCCACATGGCGCAGCAGACCTCTCCTGCCTCACCCACTGCTCCCCTCAGCAGTGTATTTCAATTGATCTGCCTGTTCTGCTCCCCACTCTATCTCTGGCGTGTCCTCTTATTCCTCGCACCTCTGACCTGTACCCTAGCTCTTGTATGCATTAATAAATAAAATCTTTTCAAAAAAACACACAAATACAATTTAAAATAAGTAAATAAATCAGTGTTAGTTGTTTTAAGCTGAGATATGGAGTAATTTGTTAAAAGGTAACTGATATCTCAAAATACAAAGTAGCATAGTGTATCTTCTTTTTTTTTCAAAGATTTTTTTTTTTATTCATACAAGAACTGGGGTACAGGCCAGAAGTGCAGGGGGTGGGTGAGAGGATCCACCAGAGACAGAGCGGGGGCCAGAACAGGCAGACTGAAACACACTGCTGAGGGGAATAGTGAGCGAGGCAGGAGAGGTCTGCCGCACCATGTGGGTCCCCTCCTTGGCTGGTGGCAGGGATCCAACTCGAGAGGCAGTGGTTGCAGTTTGCTTCATAGTGCGTTGCTTAATTCACTGAGCCACCAGCGTGGGCCCTAGCATGATGTATATTCTAAGTATGGTATTTCCCAGATCAGTTCTTCAGGTCCAAACTATTACAGTCCCTGTTATACAGAAAGGCAAACTAAAGCACAGAAAGATCAACTTGCTCTGCATCATCTGCTGTTAAAGCCTAGGCAGGGGCCTCCCCTGGTGGCGCAGTGGGTTAAACAGCGCACTATGAAGCAAACCGCAGCCACTTGCAGCATGAGTTCGATCCCTGCTGCCGGCCAGGGAGGG
>JAGFMF010011723.1:3137287-3150519 GCA_019455555.1 Galemys pyrenaicus | reverse complement strand
ACACTGCTGAGGGGAGCAGCGGGCACAGCAGGAGAGGTCTGCCGCACCATGTGGGTCCCCCTCCCTGGCTGGCAGCAGGGATCGAACTCGTGCTGCAGTGGCTGAGGTTTGCTTCGTAGTGCGTTGCTTAACCCACTGCACCACCAGGGGAGGCCCGGTTCAGGCTTTTTATCCTAAATACATTACCAATTCTTTCCCTCCCCCTGGGAGGAAGAACCTCCTGGCCACCCCTTCCCAGTTCTTTTTTTTTTTTTTAAAGATTTATTTATTTATGCATACAAGCACTGGGGTACAGGCCAGAGTAGCGGGAGGTGAGAGGATTCACCAGAGACAGAGTGGGGACCAGAACAGGCAGATCCACTGCTGAGGGGAGCAGTGGGCAAGGCAGGAGAGGTCTAATCCTAAGCCATGTGGGTCACCCCCCTGGCCGGCAGCAGGGATCAAACTCGTGCTGCAGTGGCTGTGGCTTGCTTCATAGTGCTCTGCTTAACCCACTGCACCACTAGGGAGGCCCCCCTTCCCAGTTTTAACTCTCCAGGAATGTTCTCCCAAGGATTAGTCTACAACTATAAAGGGCTGAGCTATTTTCTTGACAAGCAAAAGAAGACAATATGACTTTGAAAACACCAAAAAGGGGGCCTTCCTGGTGGTGCAAGGGTTCGACCAGAGACCTAACCCTCCTGGCGCAGCAGACCTCTTCTGTCTCGCCTGCTGCTCCCCTCAGCAGTGTATTTCAGTAGATCGGCCTGTTCTTCTCCCACTCTACCTCTGATGAATCCTCTCACCCCCACACCTCTGGCCTGTACCCCATTTCTTATATGCATAAATAAATAATTTTTTTTAAAAAAGGGTTGAGTTTAGAACTGGGGGGTGACTTCCAAATTGTTCCCTTGCAGTGAAGGGTCAAGAGAGACTGTAGATAGTTTTTTGGTTTTTTGTTTTTTTTTTTAATCTTTCTTCTGGAAAGTATCTATCTGGACCAGTGTGGTACTGAGAGCTGATATGGGCACAAATGCTGGGGATCATGACTAATTCATGCCACACTGGGGAGGAAAGCTGGAGACAGTCCTTCTGACAGCCGGGACAGACCAGAGGACTTGGCATGGCTTGTCGAGGCTCATGTGCCCTGTTGTCTCCTCTGAGGGAGGAGGATTAAACTGTCATCTGGCATAAGGGAGATCAGAGAGGGAGAGCTGCTTCTGAGTCAGCTGTGAGCTTGAAGACCAAGTGAACTTCAAAAGCAGCAGTGCGGGCAGGGAGGCTGCAGCCAGTCACCCTGGCCTTGCTGTGAGCTGCGCCCAGATGTCTGCAGTGGCCTTGAAGGCCTGGGGCATGATGAGTCACCACCATGAGCTGGGAGAGCCAGCAAACCCCAAAGGTCTGAGGTTCTTCCAGTTCTCACCTTGGAACCTGGATTCACAACCCAAGGGGAACTGGGGAGCAAGAACCTATGTCCTCTGGGGACAGTGATGCCCATCACCCCTCCCTGCTCTGACTTCCATGAGCCCCTGATGTCCCAGCCCAACGCCACACCTGTCTGGGCCATCAGCCTTTGCATTTGGGATTTCCTCCTGCCTCCCTATCCCCTGTGTCCTACTCATCTCTCAACTGGAATCCTGGAAATTCTCTGCAGTGAATTAGGTCTCTGTGACCCCTGAGTCTCCCCTCTCTGCATAACCCTGGAGTCTGCACCCAGACTTCTCACTATGGTGTGGATGGGTTGGCACAGTTGCCAGTTGGATTTATTAAGTGATTTTGGTCAAGTCCAGCAGGCCCTTCTTTCTGATCCCTAGAACCTTCCCATGGCCAGTTTTGCTATTCTTTGGTTTCCCAGTATGCCCCTCGGGAGAGGCTTTTGGGCCCCCCGGGGAGTCTGACATCTTGTCTGATATCTGTCCTCACATACCTTCCTCCCAGGGTCACATTCTCTCTGGTCTGCTCCTGTCAGGCATGAGAGTCAAAGATCAAAGGGAAGGGCCTCTCTGGTGGCAAAGCGGGTTGAGGGGTTGAGCGTTGCTGCACTGTGAAGCATCTGCAGCTCAGCAGCTCAGGATCCATCCCTGGCCAGGGCGGGGACCTACAGGGTGCAGCAGACCTCTCCTGCCCCTCCTGCTGCTCCCCTCAGTAGTGTGCTTCTGTCAGACTGCCTGTTCTGCTCCCCGCTCTGTCTCTGGGGAATCCTCTCACTTCCTGCTACTCTGGCCTGTACACCAGGTCTTGTATGCATAAATAAATACATCTTTCTAAAAAAAGTATGTGCACCCAGATGTTTAAAAAAAAAAATCAAAGGGAAAGGGGAATGGGGCTACAGAGAGATCCCCTCCCAGAGGTGGGGTGGTGGGGACTTAAAGTTCAAATTGGCTTTCAGTACAACCTACCCCTAAAGAAATTCCCAGAGCCCCAGGCAGGGACTCCAGGCTGACAGCCCTTCACAAAACTTTCCTCTGGTGTGGCATGAAACTTAGGGGTCCCAGGAAACACTGTCCTCCTTTCCTGGATACCCTCCTCCTCCAGGCAGGCTGCCCGTATTTTAACAAACTGTCCTGAGCTCATTACCTGTGCTGCTAGGCAGGAAGTAATCACACACAACCTCCATATCCCCTTCAGAGGTCAAATCTGGATGGATGTCTAATCCTGGCTCATTAATAGCTGGGAGATGGAATTTGGAGCGCTTGCCTAGAGCGATATTTTGCTAGTGGGTGAGAAATGGGTGGTGGGTGGGCGAGGTTTCTAGGAAGCAGAGGTGAGTTGCCCTCCTGGTCTGGGTATCTCCCATCCCACACAAGCAGTCAATTTCATGCTGCAGCTGTTCCTGGCGGGGAGCTCACCTGGAAAGGAAAGTGGCCTTTATTAGGCCTGGAGCAGATAGGCAGCGTGCGAACTCGCCTACTTATGGTTCAAAGTACTCCTGGCCAGTGGAGATGGGAGAGCCTGGGAAGGAGGCCTTGTACTCTGCAAAAAATGCAGTCTGTGCCCTGCCCCTTCAGACCCGTGGATAGTCAGGAGCTAGAGGTTGGAGAAAGACAAAGGAAGCCCCTCCAGGAATCTCCAACCTGAGCCGGGAGACAGGACCCTTGGCCTCAGGAAGCTCCTGTACCATGGTGAAAGCAGAGCCCCGGGTCACACCCCAGACCTCAGGAAGCCCTGGTCTGAGCAGGGAGAGAAAGCCCCTGCCCTAGGGAGCCCGCCGGTATGCTGGTCTATTCAGGGGCCCCCTTTCTGAGGACAGAGACAGGACCACATGCTCTCATGGGGGAGCTAGTGCTTTTGAAGAGAGACCTCCACTTGTCATAATTTTTCTTTTTTAATATTCAGAAGGACAGGTTTATTAGGAAAAAGAGAAAAGGGACAAGAAAGTGACATAGATGTGGGTGGGCAGAGAGCCGCATTTGGAAGGGACAGGTATGTCAAAAGACACCTGTGTAGGGGCCTCCCTGGTGGCACAATGGGTTAAGCAACGCACTATGAAACAAATCGTGGTCACTGCAGCACAAGTTCAATCCCTGCTGCTGGCCAGGGAGGGGACCCACATGGCTTAGCAGACCTCTCCTGCCTCGCCCGCTGCTCCCCTCAGCAGTGTACTTCAGTAGATGTGCCTGTTCTGTTCCCCACTCTGTCTCTGGTGGATCCTCTCACCCCCCACACCTCTGGCCTGTCCCCAGGTCTTGTATGCATAAATAAATAAATATTTAACAAAAAAAAAAAGACTCCTGTGCAGACACAGGCGGGCAGTCTTGGGACCAGAGCTGCCTGGTCTCTTAAATCTTTACAGACAGACTTGTAGCCTTCACCATCTTTCTAAGTTCCCAAGAGATGAATAGGCAGCATTCCCCCACTCTGGTAACTAAGCAGCTTGAGTGTAAGCTCTCAGTTTACTACCACCATGGAACCCCCATTTTCATGTTCCCTTGCCCCTCCAGCCTCTCTCCAGTCCTTTCCTCAGTCTTTTGGGAGCTCCCCCCAGGATCAGGGTGGGGACATTGCCAAAACTGGGGTGACTGTTTCCAGAGCTGGGGTTCCAGAATAACTCCCATCCACTCCCTCCCACCTAGAAGTGACCTTCTGTCAGCGGCAGTGCACCATACCCCATTGGTGCCACCCTGTCCCAAGTCTGCCCTCGCCAAAGACATACTTTCTGAGGTCACCTCTAAAGGAAGTGGGGGATAGAATATCCCCACCCAGAAGGAAGGAGGGAGAAGAAGAATGGGGCACTTATGGGACAGGCCCCAGACTGCAGCTGGAGATACCCAAATGTTAATCACCAATTAGCACAGTTCCAGTGGAAAGGGCAACTTTATTATGTGTAATGTGTGGGCTTAATTTCTTGAGATAAGGTGCTTTTAGGCTAATCAGTGGCTCTCGGTGCCTGGATATAAAGAAGCTACAGGGGAGACCTTCTTGAGGCGCCTAAGGGCTAGAAGGTGGGAAGAGGAGAACTATTCTTGTCCTTCTTCAGGAAGAGCAAGGAAGGAAGCCTGGTAAGAGGGCAACTGGGATGGGGGGTGGACGAGCTTCTGGAGAAGAGGTGACTCCTGGCAGCCCTGAGATGCTCTGCACCCTCGCAGCTCACTGTTTCTCTGTCAGAAATAAGGTTGGGGCCTCCCTGGTGGTGCAAGGGGTTAAGTTGCAGCACTGCGATGCTACCCACAGCCATTGCAGCGCGAGTTCAATCCCCAGCCAGGGAGCTGACCCACATGGCGCAGCAGACCTCTCCTGTCTCATCTACTGCTCCCCTCAGCAGTGTATTTCGGTCAATCTGTTCTGTTCCCCACTGTCTCCGGTAAATCCTATCACCCTCTGCACCTCTGGCCTGTACCTCAGTTCTTGTATGCATAGATAAAAAGTCTTTAAAAAAAAAGAAAGGAGGGGTGGTGGTATGAGGGCCCTTAACACCCAAGAGACAAAGGCAGGAAGAAGGACTCATACAGAAGCTTCACGTCTAACTGGTTTTCAGCGCTTGGCGGGGAGGTTCCTTACTGTGGTGCTTCTCTACAGGAGAAAAACTGGGTAAGATGGGGCAAGGGGGCAGACTCGAAGGGGAATGTCCCTGGCCAAAGAGTGTGAAGCCAAGAAGGGAACACAGGTGGTTCTAGATGTGGTTTTCAGCCAGGGCAAGAAGGCTGAGATTTAGGCAACAGCTAGTTTGAGAGCTGCTGCGAAGCTGGCTGGTATGAACTTTGGAGGACCCCAAGGGAGAATCTTGCCCAACCACATGCCTATGGTGTCTAGTCACTGCCGCCAGGAAGGGGGTCACACGGTCTCCACTGCTTTCTTCTGCCTGGATCTCTCCCCACTGTCTCCACCCAGCCCACTCCCACAGCACTTAGAAATGAAATAGAGGGGACTCCCTGGTGGTGCAAGGGTTGTTAAGCACTCACACCATGAAGCATCCACAGCTACTGCAGCACCAGTTCCATCCTGGCCAGGGAGCTGACCCACGTGGCACGGCAGACCTCTCCTGTCTCAACCACTGCTCCCCTCAGCAGTGTATCTCAGTTCATCTGTCTGCTCTGCTTCCCAGTCTGTCTCTGGTGAATCCTCTCACCCCCCACACCTCTGGCCTGCACCCCAGTGCTTGTATGCATAAATAAATAAATCTTTAGAAAAAAAAAAAAAGAAATGAAACAGAACAAAAGCAGGGTCGGTCGCCTCTTGGCCAGGCTCCACTCTCTCCTAGTCACTAAGTCTAATGACTAGCACCCCCACTCTCCCTCCAAACATTGCTCTAGCATCTTAGGAAAACCCCAACTCCCAGGGTTCAGTGCCTCCAGCTCTCAGAACCCTAATGGGCTCTGAGGGTTCGGAAGTACCCCTCACCCTTCATTCTGACCCTTCTCTCTCAGCTCAGGAAGTCACCCTTGGAAGATGATGGCCCTGAAGCTCTTCTCTCTGCTACTGGGGTCCCTGCTCCTGGCCCTGGTGCTAGGGGAGAAGGAAGAAAGCAGCTCCAGGTAGGGGAGATGGGAAGGGAGGGAAGTGGAGCAAGGGAGGGAAAGGCTGGGAAATGACTGGGTTGTTTCTGGGTTCAAGGGAGAGGTGAGAAAAGGAGAAACCCAGGCCAAGAAGAAAGAAACTGGGGCTTTGGGGAGGAGAAGGGGCTGCCAGCTGTCTGGTACAAAGAGAAACCAGAAACAAAATATTTATTATGAGCTGCTGTTGCAACAGGAGACACTGGTTAGCTCTCTGGAAGGACTTCTCAGCGGTGATTAAGTGTCTGTAGCAGATGACAGCAGCTCCCTTTTAACCCTTCATCAATGCATGCATTCAATCAAATTTTATAGAGGGCCTCCTGTGTGCCAGGCACTGGGGATACACTGAAGAGTGGTCCACACAGGCCTCCTGCCTTCATGGGCATGTGGACCCAAGAAGAAACAGGCAAAGAACCACCTGGGCCTGTTGCAAATTATCCTGAGTATGTGAGGGAGAGCAGAGGGCATCAGCGGTAAGTACAGCTAGAGACTCTGGTGGCCTTGAGAGGACTGAGAGAGGCTTAACTGAGTCACTTGGGGCCTTCTCGGCGATAAGCGGGGCTGTCTGCCCAGGGGAATTTGGCTGTGTAAATTTGAGGCAGTGTTTTCAGAGACATGTACCAGGAGAGGCATCTTCATGTTGAAGGTAAGAGCTATACCTGGGTCCAGTCAGCCTGGGGGTAAATCCAGGATCTGCCACCTGTGCTATGTGCTGAAGTAATCTTTCTGCACCTTGGTTTCCCCATTCATGAGGAGGGGCCATAAATATTCTCTCCCTCCTCCTGGTGTTGTGAGGATGACATCAGTTGGTATGTAATAGGGGGTTTCTAGAGTACCTGACTCACCGCAAGAGCTCTATGGGGGCGCTTACTACTGTTAGTATAGAGCCAGAGGACTGAGTCAGGAAGGGCCGGGGCAAGAGGAGTAAAGGAGAAGCTCTGACCCAGTCCTTCGAGACCAGGGGCTTCCAGACCGCTTTTTGCTGGGAAGTCAGAGCCACAGCCACTGAGGCTGCAGGGAGTGGGTCCTCGGGCCAGGATAAAGTCCAAGGGGCAAGGACAAGAGGGTGTCTCCATAAAAACTCAAGAAATGGTTGCTTTGTTCTCAAGCTTGGCCTGTGGTCAGTAAACCCCACCCCTTCCCAGCTGCTAAGGCATCCTGTCTTCTCTCTCCCTCCCTGCCCCTCAGATTCCACCCTAAGGTCAGCAGCCCCCAACCTCGAAGCCCCAGGTATGCTGAGGGGACTTTTATCAGTGACTACAGTATCGCCATGGACAAGATCCGCCAACAGGACTTTGTGAACTGGCTGCTGGCACAAAAGGGGAAGAAGAGCGAGTGAGTCACTGCGCGTGCCCACTCCTTTTCCTCTTGCTCTGTCATCCTGTCTCTAGTCCTGGTGCCGCACGTAGCTGTGTGGGCCAGGTCACGTGGCTCAGGAGGCATGTCCCACCTAGGCGACAGTATAGCTGGACAGCTTGGCGGCCCTGGTCAGGATCCTAGGCCAGCTTTGCAATCCTTTTCTCATAAAGAAAGGGGTCCAGGGAAATTGTGGGTTTTCGCAGAGGATCCCAAGGTGCTGGGGATGGAGGTAGGGAGCTGAGCTGCTGCCATTGACTGTTTGGTGGTAGTCCCTTTACACTTTGGAAAAGGATAAACTGTTTCATCTTTCCTTCCCTTTGCCAAGTCTCTTTCCCTGCCCTGGGTCTTTGGTCAGCATGGTAGATTCTGGAGAGCTTTTCCCTGGCTGCTGAGGATAAAGAGTGGTGAAACTGAGTGGAGAGAGGGGTACCCTCTCTGCTTCTCTGGTTGAGGTACCAAAAGATTCCATAGTTTCTTAGATTGGAGAAAATCTGGAGTCGCCCCAGCCCCACCCACTCCCAAATCTTTATCTTACCAGCTGGAAACACAACCTCACCCAGAGGGAGGCCCCAGCTCTGGAGCAGGCCCATCAATCTAAAGGGAAGGAGGAGGCCAGGGAGCAGCAGGGGTGAGTAAGCCCCCAGGGGAATGGGTAGTGGTGGGGCCTCCTGACACGCCCCCACCTTATTGTTCCTTCCACCAAACACACCCACCCTCCCTCCCTCTGAGGATCTAGATAAGGTCCTCTTCACTCAGAGTTCAAAGAGGAGTCTTCATTGACCTCCTGAGGTCAGCCACTTAAGGGAGAAGACTAGGAGGGATGGGGGTGGGGTCCTGGAGGGGGTTGGGCACCGGGGTTTATAAGATAGATCTTAGTGTGCTGTTACTGAGTCAGGGAGAGGGGCAGCAGAGAAAGAGACCCCTGGAACTGGCTTCCTAACCTCTCTTTGCCAAGTTTGTGGAATAGGAGGACATTCCCAGGGCCGGTCCCATGAAAGCAGTTACCCTGTCTCTGAGGAAGTTAGGAATCTATGGCACATGTCATTCTAACTCAATGTCCCAATGTAACCTCCTGGGTTTTTGGAATGTGTTCTGGGAAATTCATGGAGGTGGATGGTGGTCTGTCTCTCCTCTAAGAATTGTTTGGCTTTGCCCCTAACCATCCCCCACTCTCCCAAGCCTGCCCCAGCCAGATCTGGGTGGAACTTTGAAAACAGATAACCAAGAGGCAGGCTGCGGTGTTGCTTCTCGCCCCAGCCCCAACCAGCCCCTGCATCCCAATCCTTGTATTGACTCCCTCTGGCGGGGCTCAGACCTTAAGGCCTGCCTGGGCCTTTATTTCTCCTTGGCAGCTCTGCACACAAGGATTTGAATGATGAAGATTTGTTAAAGGATTTACTGTTTCAAGAGCTGCTGGCTTGGATGGTGGATCAGGCAAAACTCTGCAGACTCAGGTGGGGGTGTCAGTACTTTTGGGTGTTTTGCATTGTGGTTATAAACTGGAGCTTTGGGGTCAGGTTCAAAAAAGATAAACTAGAGTCATTTATAGAAGCGTGGATGAAGCTAGAAGAAATTATGCTCAGTGAAGGCAAAAGAAAAATATTGGATGGCTTTACTTTTAGGAGGAATGTAGAGGAAAAAAGAAAAGGGACTCAAGGCAAAGAGCAATTACAATAAACAAACAAACATACAGACAAAAAACACAAGAATGAAAGGACAAAGACAAACCAAAGGAATCTTCTGGGAGGGGTGGGAAGGAGGGACCAGGATGCAGGTAGAAGGAGCATAAGGGACTGAGGCAATGGTGCAGTGCATGGGGTAAAACTGAGGTGAAGGTACATGGGTGAAATGGTGGTGGGAATTCCTTGGGGACTACAATTGATGTCAAATACATATAAATAAATTTAAATTAAAAAAAAATTAGCTCTCCACCCAAGACATGCTGGCAAATTACTTAGCCTTTCTGAACATGTTTTTGGAGGGTAACAGATAATTCATGGGAAGAGCTGGGAGCAACAGGTGAGAAACAGAACTCCACAATGTTGACAGTTATTATTACCACTTGCACTACTCTCTCAGTTTCCTCCAGGTGAGATGCTACCCTCAGCATCCCTCCCCACCTGGTGCTGCTTACCTCATTCTCAGTTTTCCCCCATACCATGGGCCATGGCACCTTCCCAGTGATGGAACGAACCTCTGTAGTCGGGGGCATGCTGGACCTCTCTGTAGCCAGGGCTTGTCTTAATTGTTCTTAAATCCAGCTCACCAGGTAGCACATCTTTTAGTCTATTATGCCCCAAAAGTGAGGCTGGCTAAATATGGAGAGACTCATCCACCTGAAGAGTGAGACTGGACATTCACTCCAGATGCAGATACCAAAGCAAAGAAACCAGACACATTCAGACTTTGGTGCTGGGAAGCTAGGGAGGGATTGAGGGAACAAATCTGGGATGGCTTCCTTACTGTCAGAGGGTAAGAAGCGAGAGAGTAATGTGACCAGAACAGCAAAGTGAGCATGAGGAAGCCTCCATGGGAAGGTGGCTTACGGTCTGCACTTTCTTGAATAATTTGATTAGTTATGATTAAAAAAGTAATTTGGAGATAGGATCAGGTGAGCTATGTCTGCATGTTGGGATAAGTTGGTTTTGCTGACTCTAGGCTGATAATGGCCTCCATTATTTCCCCTTCTCTCTCCACCCTCCCCAGGTTTCAGTGATTCTGACCAAAGCCAGCTGAGGATTGGCATGTGCCCTTCACATACTGTGCTCCTGCCACAGCCCCACTCCCGGGTACCCAAGAGAAACCAAACCAATAAAGCTTAAGCTGACATAAATCTCTGTGTCCATTGTCAAAAATTCATTTAAAAGTCTACTGAGTATTAACAGCATGTTTGTGTGTGTGCCACCCAGTGAAAAGGAGACTTAGCTCTTATCTGCATATGTTAATTCATCCACTTAATCTATGAACATTTACTGGAAACTTCACTAGGCAGGAACTGTGCTAACCAAGATTTATTTATTTATGCATATAAGAACTGGGGTATATCTTGAAAATCAACATACAGAAACTCTATATAATTGTGGTTGGAAGGCTAGAAGAGCCCTCCTAGGTATATTCAACCAACAACTACAGAACCCAACATGTCTTGCAACCAGAAGCTATGTTGATTCCCCATCACAGAAGAAATACTCTTCATTCAGCAGCAGCCCTTCCAAAGACAATACACGGGGGTACAGGCTTTTGATCTAGGGAAGTATACCTCAGCCTCATCAGGACACTATCCTTTCCAAATTTCTTTTTTTGTCATTGTTTCTAAATAAACCCATTTTGTTAATTCATTGGCTGCTTTTTGTTTGAGATCAGAAATAGCAACACATCCTTGTCCCTGGAGGATTTAGTCTAGTGATAAAGATGGACATTAATCTTTTTTTTAAAGATTTGTTTGTTTATTTTTTAAATATTTATTTTTTTATGCATACAAGAACTGGGTATAGGCCAGAGTCGCAGGAGATGAGAGGATTCACCAGACAGAGTGGGGAGCAGAACAGGCAGACTGACTGAAACACACTGCCGAGGGGAGCAGCGGGCGAGGCAGAGAGGTCTGCTGCACCCTGTGGGTCCCCTCCCTGGCTGGCGGCAGGGATGGAACTCATGCTACAGTGGCTGCTGTTTGCTTCATAGTGTGTTGCTTAACCTACTGCTCCACCAGGGAGGCCCAAGATTTTATTTATTTATGCATACAAGAACTGGGGTACAAGCCAGAGGTGTGGGGGGTGAGAGGATTGACCAGAGACAGAGTGGGAAGCAGAGTAGGCAGATGGACCAAAATACACTGGTGAGGGGAGCAGCAGGTGCAGCAAGAGAGGTCTGCTGTGCCATGTGGGTCAACTCCCTGGCTAGGGATGGAACTCCTGCTGCAGTGGCTGCTGATAGCTTCATAGTGCTGAGACTTAATCCCTTGCACCACCAGAGAGGTCCCTGGACCTTAATTTTTAAAAACACACAAACACATTAGTAATCATACTGTGTGTTGTTTTTATTTTTCTATCGAATTGACCTTGTATATGACATTGTTTCAGGTGTGCATCAACATATGTCTACACTACATTAAATTTACCACTGAAAGTTCAATTCTGCCTTCATCATACAACTTTGACCTAATTTACCCATGCACCCAGTGTGCTAAATTTTTTTTTAAAAGATTTATTTATTTACGCATACAAGAGCTGGGATACAGGCCAGAGTAGCGGGAGGTGAGAGCATTCACCAGACAGAGCGGGGAGCAGAAGAGGCAGACTGACTGAAACACACTGACCAGGGCAGCAGCGGGCAAGGCAGGAGAGGTCTGCTGCACCATGTGGGTCCCCTCCCTGGCCGGAGGAGGCAGGGATCAAACTCGTTCTGCAGCGGTTGCGGTTTGCTTCATAGTGTGTTGTTTAACCCACTGCGCCACCAGGGGAAGCCCCAGTGGGCTAAATTTTGTGAAAAAAGACTAGGGTGCTACTAAGGAGAGCAAAGTAACCTTATGTAGGAGTGGGGTAGTCAGGAGAGCCTCACTGAGAAAATGACTTTTATGTTGAGTGAGATTTGAAGGATAAAACGGCCAAAGGACTGGTGGGCTGTGAATCATTCGAAAGAAGCAGCAGTATCAGGTCCACAATGACAGCCAGAAGTCTGATGAAGGAGCTGGAAGAAATCTGCAAATTTGGAATGATAAAGGCCCCTAACAGGGGTCTCCTTGGTGGCACAAGGGGTTAAGCACCACACTATTAAGTTTTCCACAGGCACTACAGTTTGATCCCTGGCCAGATTGCTGACCCACATGGCGCAGCAGACCTCTCCTGTATCACCTGCTGCTCCCCTCAGCAGTGGGTTTCAGTAGATCTGCCTGTTCTGCTCCCCGCTCTGTCTCTGGTGACTCTTCTTACCCCCCACACCTCTGGCTGACTTACACCCCACCTTTTGTATGCTTAAATAAAAAGAAATATTAAAAAAAAAGAAAAAGAAAAACTTCCTTAACACCCAGGTTGATGAAGATAATTTACTGACTTGACAAGAGATTGTCTTTGATGGCCCTCTATATAAGGGCTCTTCAAACTGAAATCAATTTTCCAGCACTGAAAATCTTATTTAAAACCAAAATCTATTTCCCAAACATAGATGAAAAGGAGCAGGTCTGTTTGCCAGTAGTTAGTGCTGAAAACTGGAAGCCTGCACCAAAACTGATGCATTAATCCAGTCCCTTGCAGCACTGGTGAATGACCTCCCAGGCCAAAGCACCCTCTTCAGGCTGACCTGGCTGAACACTCTAAGAACTAAAGAATACTGGAAAATGTTGAAGAGTTTACAAAGAAATATGGAGAAAAGTGGGGCCCTCCCTGGTGGCGCAGTGGGGTAAGCAATGCACTATGAAGCAAACCGCAGCCACTGCAGCAGGAGTTCGATCCCTGCTGCTGGCCAGGGAGGGGACACACATGGCACAGCAGACCTCTCCTGCCTCGCCCGCTCCTCCCCTCAGCAGTGTATTTCGATTGATCTGCCTGTTCTGCTCCCCACTCTGATGGAGTCTCTCACCCCCTACATCTCTGGCCTGTACCCCAGTTCTTGTATGCATAAATAAATAAATCTTAAAAAAAAATATGGAGAAAAGTGACCTGTGGAGTAATATTTCTCATGACTGACTGAATTAAGTGTGAACAGAGACACCCCCAAGAATGCATTCAGATACTCTGCAAAGCAGGACTCCAGAAAACTTAAAATGTCACCACCTGGTGTTTGCTTGTGGCAGTTACTAACTTCCTACAGTTTTTTTTTTTTAAAGATTTATTTATTTATGCATACAAGTACTGGGGTACAGGCCAGAGGTGTGGGGGGTGAGAGGATTCACCACAGACAGAGCGGGGA
>JAGFMF010011723.1:3112254-3137210 GCA_019455555.1 Galemys pyrenaicus | reverse complement strand
CCCTCTCTGGCCGGCAGCAGGGATCGAACTCGTGCTGCAGTGGTTGCGGTTTGCTTCATAGTGCATTGCTTAACCCACTGCGCCACCAGGGAGGCCCCCTACAGTTTTCTTAATCAAAAGTGGTCTGAATAACCTGTAAAGAAAGGATTAAAAAATGTAAGACATTCTAAAACACACAGGCACACAGAACGAGAGAAACCTTAATGAGTATTAGCCAAAGTTATTGTTACACAGCAAAATGGACAATAGGGAGAGGGACCTAGGTAGAGACTGGTCAGACCACCTGAAAGCTTTTGGATTTTCTCCTCAGTGCAAGGGAAAGTCTTGGAAGGATATTAAGCAGGAACAGATCAAAGAAGATCTATTTGCATTCTGAAACAATCACTCTGATGATTATGAGGATTATATTGAGATGAACTGGGATGAAGGTGGAAATAGAAGACTGATTAGAGGCCCCTGCAGGATTCTAGGCTTCCACTAGGGTGATGGAGGTGGGGGGTGAAAGGAAGTTGGCAAACTTGTTCCAAACTTAATACTGTTAGGGGGAAAGGTGGTCCTAAATGGATTATGGGTGTGTGGACTCCAACCCCCACTCCAAACCATCAGTGTTCCAAAACCACAAATCCAATAAAATAATTATCAAAGAATGGATTACTGGGACCTGAGGGTGGAGTTAAGCAGCCAGGCTGGCTATAAAACCAGAGGTGAGCTTAAAATCTTTCTCCTTTTACTGAGGAGCCAGACCCCTTCCTTCGGAGCCATCTCATTAAACTCAAAACCAGCTCTCAACTCTCCATTGCTTAAATCTGGTAGAGTATTTGTAAATTTGTATCCCTTTCTTTTTCCTTTAATGTTATTACTATTTTATTCCCTTTTCTTTCATAAAATAAAACGTGCTAATAACTTTTGCCACGTGTACCTAGAGTTGGGACTTTAAAAGTCTTCTGAGCGCGCAAGTGGAGAACCCAGTATGGGGAACCCATTTTATATTAGGGTTGCTCTGTAACAGTTTGGCGCCCAACGTGGGGTGCCACATTACACCCATAGTTAACCAGCCCAAGTAACTTTCCTTGCGTTAGTCACCGTAAACACATTAGCTCTGCAAAACACATAGGGTTCTCTTTTTATCTTAACTTAAAAAATTTACCTTTTCCCTTTCATACAGCTCTCTTAGGTGTGTTATTTAAAAAAAAAAAAAAACAATGGCCTCAAGCATAAATCTTACCAGTTTTCTCCCTAGTTAAAGTTCTTTGAATCTTATCCCAAATTTAGGGTTAAATAATCTTTTCTCATTAAACATCACCACAAATTTTATAACTGTAAATAACTTAGTAAAACCTAAAATATAGCTAATAACTTTTGCCACGTGTACCTAAAGTTGGGACTTTAAAAGTCTTCTGAGTGCGCAAGTGGTAAACCCAGTATGGGGAACCCATTTTATATTAGGGTTGCCCTGTAACAATACCTCTAACTTCCAGTGTTCCAAGGTGTCCTGAGCTCCATCTGCTGCCTTCTCCCATGCCCTGCATTCACAGAAGGCAAGCTGTTTCTCCTCTTTAGCTGGGACTATCTTTGCTTTGAATATTACTTCTTCTATCAAAAGTAATCACATCTCAAATGTGATCTACTCATGATGTAGTAACCCAGAGTCAAACACACTTAGATTCAAATCCTTACTAAGTCTGTGACTTGACAAGTGTTCCTCTATCCGAGCCTCAGTTTCCTGTCTGGCTAGAAAAAAAAGATTAAAAAAAAAAAAAAGACAGGGGCCTCCCTGGTGGTGCAGTGGATTAAGCAACGCACTATGAGGCAAAGCGCAGCCACTGCAGCACGGGAGGGTGACCCACATGGTGCAACAGACCTCTCCTGCCTCGCCCACTGCTCCTATCAGTAGTGTACTTCAATTAATCTGCCTGTTCTGCTCCCCACTCTGTCTCTGGTGAATTCTCTCACCCCCCACACCTCCAGCCTGTACCCCAGTACTTATATGCATAAATAAATACATCTTAAAAAAAAAAAGAGACAAAGAAGTACCAACCTCAGGGGCCTCCCTGGTGGCGCAGTGGGTTAAGCAACGCACTATGAAGCAAACCACAGCCGCTGCAGCATGAGTTTCCCTGCCTCCGGCCAGGGAGGTGACCCACATGGCGCAGCAGACCTCTCCTGCCTCACCCGCTGCTCCGCTCAGCAGTGTGTTTCAGTTAATCTGCCTGTTCTATTCCCCACTGTCTCTGGTGAATCCTCTCACAAACACACACCCCACACACACTTCTGGCCTGTACCCTGTTCTTGTATGCATAAATAAATCTTTTGAAAAAAAAAAAAAGAAGTACCAACCTCATAGGATTGAAGTAAATATTAAGATAAATCCCAGTATAGTGTCAATAAAAGTTAACTTCTGTTATTCTTCTTCACACATTCAAGGTTCAGTTTCCTCAGTTTAAAAATACAAGGGTATTAGTTTAAAAATCAGGGAACAGCAACTGGAGAGGCTGAACGACGGTGCCCACAACATGAATGAGCAAAGTGGGAAGGGTGCGGACAATGGGAAGGATGGGGACTGTGAAATGGAAGAGACAAGCTCCCCTAACGCCTTCTGCTGACCAGACAAAACTCTTTTGAGAATTGAATTTGCCTGAGGGCTGCCAGTTTGCAGTCTCTTCCCCTCTGACCTTCTTGATTTCCTCTCCTCTAAACTGCTGGAGTCCTGACAGCGCGCCACACCACTGAGAACATACCTCTGCTTAGAGGGTGTATTCTGGTGATGCTCCATCGTACTCTTTATGTGGAAAAGCTTGGATCCATATTTCTGGGATCTTGGCTATGAGCGAGTCTGGGGTGGTGGATGGGTGTCAATGAATCAGAAAGGGTTACTTTTTTCTTTTATACAATGTTCTCACTATGGGCTAGGTATTGTGCTTAAGACTTAATCTCATTGGGAAAAAAATTAGGTTGATCTTTAAAGCCTTTAAGATAGGGCCTCCCCGGTGGCGCAGTGGGTTGAGCAGCGCACTATGAAGCAAACCGCAGCCACTGCAGCACGAGTTCGATTCCTGCTGCCGGCCAGGGAGGGGACCACACATGGTGTGGCAGACCTCTCCTGCCTCGCCTGCTGTTCCCCTCAGCGGTATGTTTCTGTCAGTCTGCTCCCCGCTCTCTGTGGTGAATCCTCTCACCCCCCCACACCTCTGGCCTGTACCCCAGTGCTTGTATGCATAAATAAATAAATCTTTAAAAAAAAAATAAAGCCTTTAAGATAACGCCATAATAGATGTCAATACACTATACTGCCTCCATGAGGTCAAGAGTTAGAAGCTGCGCTTTTAGTCAACTTGCCAAGACCCAGTGAGTTACTTAAAGCAAGTGAGGGTTTCTGTGACGGTCAGCATCTGAAGGTGTGCTGGAGCAGAGCGCTCCTGACAGCTATTGTTGAATCGTCAGGAATTTTGTCAACAGCTTCTAAGATCATGGAGAGCTGGAAATTGGCCACGGTCAGATTTTTCCGGTGGAAATTGGTAAACGCTGTAAATCAGAATTCTTCCCTCTGAACCTGGAGAGGTGGTCGTTAAACATTTACCAGGACATTACTGGACAGCATACTTTCTCTAAAATTATAAAAAGGAATAAATGTGTTTGGGAAAAGGCAATGAACATGTCTGTGTGGCAACAAGATTTATCAAGGATTAATATGTATACTTAAGAGAGTGGAAAAAAAAAGAGTGAGTATGCATGTGTGCACAGGAATAATTCAATCTTTAAATCTGAGGTCTTTTTTTTAAAGATTTATTTATTTATGCATACAAGAACTGGGGTACAGGCCAGAGGTATGGGTGTGGTGGTAAGAAGATCCACCAGAGACAGAGTGGGGAATAGAACAGGTAGATTCACTGAAACACACTGCTGAGGGGAGCAGCAGGTGGGTGAGGCAGGAGAGGTCTGCTGCGCCATGTGGGTCACCTCCCTGGCCGGAGGCAGGGATCGAACTCATGCTGCAGTGGATGTGGTTTGCTTCATAGTACGTTGCTTAACCCATTGCGCCACCAGGGAGGCCCCCTAAAAGGTGTGAGGCCCCTTAAAGTGTGTGAGAGATCAGCGTACCTTATAAGGTTATCCAGTGTGAGTCAGAGTGAGAAATGAAGCAGGTGTATCTAAATGGTGTCAGTGAGAGTCAAGTTTTTGTGTTAGGGTGTAGGTAGTAGGTATGTGAAGCATTGAGGTCAGAATGTATGTTTAAGGGGCTAGGGTGTTTTTCACAGAAAGGGGCAGGTAGGTATATTGGAGGATGGCAGTGTGTAAGAGGGTATCTAAAAAGTAGGTTGTATAAGAAGGGACAAATTTGGGCCTCCTTGGTGGCCTATGGGTTAAGTCTCAGCACTATCACTGCTAAGGCCTGAGTTCGATCCCCGGTCAGGAAGCTGATTCACATGACACAGCAGACCTCTCCTGTCTCGCCCACTGCTCTGCTCAGCAGTGTATTTCAGTAGATTCCCCTGTTCTGCTCCCCATTCTGTCTCTGGTGAATCCTCTCATTCCCCATAACTCTGGCCTATATCCCAGTTCTTGTATGCATAAATAAATCTTTAAAAAATAAATAAAAAAGAAGGGACAAATCTATGTCTGAGGCTATAAATTTGTGTCAAGGGTGACTTATGCTATCTGGGCTATGTATCTAAGGACATATGAAAGTGAATCTGAAGATATGGCTATGAAAGGCTGAAAGGCTGAGTGATTGTTTAACCTTGGTCCTTGCATCTATTAATCTTAGATTCTGCTTCAAGTAACAGAAAAACACAAAATAATGATTGATTTAACAAACTGAATACTGTTTTCTTTCTTGCAAACATCTAGAGGCAGGCAGCCAGTCCATGCCTGGTATGATAGCTGCACTCCACAAAATCCTCAGGGACCCATGTTTACTGGGGTTGGAATCCATTGTCTCTCAAGGTCTGACAGGATAGCTAAATGTCCTGCTACTCATCTCTGTTTCCTTTTTCTTATATCTTTTTCTTATATCTGAAACCTCTTTGGTAACATTATTCAAACACATGGTTTCACCCTGCTGATGAACTGTAGGCTAAACTCAGTTCCTACCATAGAACTTCTGGCCATCATATCCAGAAAAATAGTTGACCATGTCTCCTGTGATGTACCACAGACCTCAACTTCAACATGTTCAAAATCATTCTTAGTTACTTCACTACCTAAATTTTGTGGTCCCCCAATTTCTGAATACTGGCCAAGCCAGAATACTGAGTTTTGCTGACTATCCCATTTACTCTGTCCCCATCTTAATCAGTGTTACCATCCTACCTCCTTAGCATTTCCTGAATTTCCCATTCTCACTGTCCTCATCATTTCTGGTTCAGATTGCTACAAATGACTTAATTAAGGCTAGGTTTGCTACTATTTTTTTTTTAAAGATTTATTTATTTATGCATACAAGCACTGGGGTACAGGCCAGAGGTGTGGGGGGTGAGAGGATTCACCACAGAAAGCAGGGAGCAGAACAGGTAGATCAACGGAAGTACACTGCTGAGGGGAGCAGCGGGCACAGCAGGAGAGGTCTGCTGCACCATGTGGGTCCCCTCCCTGGCCTACAGCAGGGATCGAACTCATGCTGCAGTGGCTGCTGTTTGCTTCATAGTGCGTTGCTTAACCCACTGCGCCACCAGGGAGGCCCTGCTACTATTTTTTTTTAAACAAAAATTTGATATTAACAGTCACTGACTTAAGAATCCCCACTGGTGGCCAGGGGGTTAAAGTCTCAGCACTGTCAAGCTATCACCAGCCACTGCAGCCGGAATTTGATGCCTGGCCATGGAGCTAACCCACATGGCACAGCAGATCTCTCCTAGTTGGTGCACTGCTCCCCTCAGCAGTGTATTTCAGTAGATCCACCGATTCTGCTCTCCACAATGTGGTGAATCTTCTCACCGCAACCCAGTAGACCCTCCTCCCCAACATCAATTCTTGTATGCGTAAATAAATCTTAAAAAAAAAAACACTACAAAACATTAGCACCTTGTTAAATTCAGTAATGCCATTGAGATCACCTAAGGAGCTCTCCAAACACACAGACTACTTTCTACCCCAGGTTTGAAGAGTAACGATCATAACTAACTGGTATTTATGTGCCAGGCATGCACTAAACGCTTTGTTGTTTATTTTCTCATTTAATCCTCCCAACAACTTCATGAGTTGCTACTCTTTCACAAGAGATCAAAGAATTTGTCTTAAGTTACTGAGCTCAGCTATCAGCCTGGTCATCTAACTCCAGAGTTCTAGTTCTTAACTGCAAGACCTTCCCCAGGTCTTAATCTGTGTAATTCCAATAGGTAAATTCATTGGAGCAGACTGGATTCTGCTTTCTGCTCACAATGGAACCCTCGGTGTCCAACTCCGTACGCATTAGGTGGCCAAAGAGCACTGGATGACCTCTTGCTGGGATGGGAGTGGAGGGGCGGTCGTGGGAAGATCAGAAGGTCGAGGTGCCCGCGTGGAAGGGGAGCGAGGGTAGCGCATGGTCCGCATCTCCGTCTTCCCGACCGTCGGATTTCTTGGGGCCCCGCAGCCAGCAAAAGGCGGGGCGGCTGGGCGCCGAGCCGCAGGAGTCCCTCCGCCCGCAGCAGGAAGTAGGCGACGGGCTTCCGGCGCACCGAGTTGACGCACGCCCGCGCTTCCGTGTTGGGGAGCCGCCGGCGGATCCCGGGAATCGGAGACCCGGGGTCCCGGCTGCGGGGCAGCCCGCGGGCCCAGGGCGGGATGCACCGCCGCGGGGTGGGAGCTGGCGCCATTGCCAAGAAGAAGCTTGCCGAGGTGAGGGTAGAAGGCCCACCCACAGCCACCCCTACCCGCGAGGAAATGAAGCCTCGGAGCAGTGCTCTGTATCCTCAAATCGCCTCCGGTCACAATCTGACAGTCTTCGCCTTCCTGGGCAACTGAGTTTCTCCTGCTTGCGGTGGATTGGAATGTCAGCAACCCCACGTCCACCAGCCTCCCCCGCCTCCCCACTTCCCCAAATTTGACTACACACGAGTCTATTCAATCAACTTCCTCATCCTTCTCCCTAAGAGAAGCTATTTAAGAGCGACCCTCCTCTTTTCATACTTCAGCTGAGTCATGAAGTATGAGGCAGCGCCCACTCTCAATTCATGCTGGTCTCTTTGTCTAACAGGCCAAGTATAAGGAGCGAGGGACTGTCTTGGCTGAGGATCAGCTGGTACAGGTGAGTCGGTTGGAGGGTTCGAGGTAGGAAGGGAGACCCGCCAAGGTTGGAAAGGATACCTTTGATGTAAACAGGACTGTTTGGATAGAACTAAAAGTAGGGTAGATGGCAAGTCCATCCGATTTCAGGGCTGCTCAGATCTTTTAGGTGACTTGCTAATAACAATGATAGTTAACATCTCTGGGTGATTACCTGCTTATAGCGTTCCAGGCATTTGTCCGATTTCTTTACATACACTATCGCACTGTCGTGTTCTTTCCTCCTTACAATCCTATAGGGAATTTTATTCTTTCCAATTTAGATTTGAGGAGACTCAAGTCTTGAGTAATTCCAGGTCAATGGGTAGTAAATGCTGGAGCTGTTTGTAAATGCTTTGGCGGACTTTACTTTAAATGCCTAAGAATAACATGAAAATACTGCTCCGGCAATCTCCTCTAAACACTTCCCTTTTCTGTACATGCTTTGAGTTAACTCTGTTGTTACTGGTGAAGGTGAGGAGGAGGCAAGGGAAACTGGCCCTAGAACTGAGAGCTGGTAGACGCAGGCTGTGCTCTTAAGAAGTTCCCACTGGGAGTGAGTGGCAACTGAAAGTTTCTAACATGTAGCAAATGAAGAAATGCTGGACTGAGAGATAGGCTTAGTTATTTAGTAAAAGAAAAAGGAGTACGTAAATAGGCAGTCAGGACCACCCTAAACCATTTGTATTTAGCTTTAGAATGTCATGGGCTACACCCACATCCTCCTTTGGGAATTCTCTAACTGGAGTTAATCCCCAAGGATGTCCATAACTCTAAGGGCCACTATATACCTAGTTTATGTCAGGCTTCCCTTTTCTCCTTTCTAGCCTTTCTGTCAGTGTCTGAAAATTTCCCATCATTCATGAATTATGAATTCCTGAATTTTAAGACCAAATGGATTATTATGCGCTCCTTAAGTTTAGTAACTATGTTTTGGGTATTCTGGGAAAAAAAAAGCACTATAGATGTGCACATTGGTTGTTAGATGCACTCTGACTTTACAAGAGGAATTTGTGAAAACAAATGTGCATTTTAGAATTGAGGAAACACTAGAACATTTCATTTCGGCTGACAACGGAACTGAAGGAGAGACAGGGATAAAAAGAATGGGAACAGGAAACAGCATAATGGTAGGCCTGAAGAAGATGGTTATTTCAGTCTACTTCTGAGCCAGACATCTGTTTTTGGCATTTGATTAACACCTGGCTGGGCTGCCCCTAACCATCTCCTTGTCCATCTGACAGATGTCAAAGCAGTTGGACATGTTCAAGACCAACCTGGAGGAATTTGCTAGCAAGCACAAGCAGGAGATCCGGAAGAATCCTGAATTCCGGGTGCAGTTCCAGGATATGTGTGCCACCATTGGGGTGGATCCTCTGGCCTGTAAGAAGTTGTTTATAGGGGTCCAGTGTTCTTCTAGGGTTCCAAAGGGACAGTAGCTCACTTGGTTGTCATTACTCCTGTTGAGGTAGCTTCAGAAGGGTCTGCAGGGACATCTAGAAGATGCTGTCTTTAGGGAGTGCCTAACAGGATGACTGCATGCCCCCTGTTGTGGAGAAGAGGGAGACGTGGACTCTGCCTATTAGCCAGTGTACATGCTCTTCCCTTGAGTGATCTACAGTGGAATTTTTTATGGCTATGTTTCTCCTTTATTAAGAAATAAAAACACATCAAAAGAGAAAGAGAAGAAAAAGTCTGACCCTGACCCATAATTATAAAGGACTATTAATAGTTTAAAGTCTATCTTCCTAGATACCTTCATTGTATGTAAACTTTTTTTTACATATATGTGATTGATTATGCTGTAATCACTGTATGACCTCCATTTTTCACTCAATAGTATATTGTATCCAGTGGATTTCTGAGTACCAGATATGCCTATTCTCTCAGCCTTATCTAGCCCATATGTCCTATTATATTTCAATGTATGCTTTGGAAAGAGAATCTAATTTTTATAGTATCCTGAGCTAGAATTAGTGGCCATATGAAATGACTTTTCCATTGCCCAACCTTTTGAACTATCTGAACCTATTCTCTAGCAGAAATGATTTATCAAGAGTTAGATTGTGTTGAGGATACTGAGTGGCAAATGGAGCAGAAGGGGTTAAGGTGAGGCAAGGACAACTTCCCATAGGATGGATGTTTAAATTAGCTTTGAAAGAAAAGATGCAAATTGATGAGTAACCTAGCTTTTGCTTTTCTTTTAGCTGGAAAAGGATTTTGGTCTGAGATGCTAGGCGTGGGGGACTTCTATTACGAATTGGGTGTCCAGATTATTGAAGTGTGCCTGGCCCTGAAGCACCGGAATGGAGGTGAGAGTGACTAATTCGTGTGGACTAGAATTTGAACTTATCCTAGAGGGAGAAAATCCTGAAAAGTGTTCTTTTTCATCCTTCAGTCTGTTGGCCAGCATGGTCTTGAGATGCTATTAGGTCTTAGTTGCTTCATGCATAGCAGGTCTGCGTGGCCAAGGGTAAATAGAATTACCTGAATGATTTATCTATTCTCCAGAGATCTTTGACCAGAAAGGTCTTGCCCCTCATCATTACAGAAAATAGTAGGGAGGTAGGAAATAGACCCTGGTATATGATATGCCTGGGTTCTAATTTTTTCAATAGCATCTATAAGCCTGATCTGCCCCTCTAGAATGTGGTAACACTGATTCTCTGTGCTCCCCAAAATATGACCTTAAAAATGGTCATTAGCATATTACATGGTCTGTGTTGAAGGAAGACAACTTGAAACCTGTTATACGTTATTAATAGAAAGAGCCTTGATGTCAAGAACATCTATAGTTTTGCTTTTTGTTTTTTAAAGATTTATTTATGCATACAAGAGCTGGGGTACAGGCCAGGGATATGGGGGGTGAGAGGATTCACCAGAGACAGAATGGGGAGCAGAACAGGCAGACTGACTGAAACACACTGCTGAGAGGGGAGCAGTGGGCAAGGCAGGAGAGGTCTGCCTCACCATGTGGGTCCCCTCCCTGGCCAGCAGCAGGGATTGAACTCGTGCTGCAATGGCTGTGGTTTGCTTCATAGTGCGTTGCTTAACCCACTGCGCCACCAGGAAGGCCCCTTGTTTTTTATTTTTAAAGATTTTATTTATGTACACAAGAGCTGGGGTGTAGGCCAGAGGTGCAGGTGTGTGTGTGTTTGTATTCACCAGTACAGAGTGGGGAGCAGAACAGGTGGCTCTACTGAAATACACTGCTGAGGGGAGCAGCGGGTGAGACAGGAATCAGTGTTTGATCCCTGGGGATCAAACTTGTGCTGCAGTGGCTGCCAATAGGTCATTGTGCCACAAGGGAGTAGTACCACTAGTGGATTTTGTGCCCTAGGGAGGCCCATGAGCATTTACAGTTTTTTAGAGGTAATACTGCCTTTGTTTTGTCAGCCATAAAGGTAATCCTTCATTTGCTTTCTGTCCCCCATCTCCAATAGGTCTGATAACTCTGGAAGAACTACATCAACAGGTGTTAAAAGGAAGGGGCAAATTCGCCCAGGATGTCAGCCAGTAGGTCTTGCTTCCAACCCCTTGGAGTATAGAAAAATCTTTAAAATCAAATGGAAATATTTTCTCTCTGCTGCTTGCTTGTCTAGGGCAGAAATCATTTTTGCTTTTATTGATTTAGGATTTATTTATGCATACTAGAACTGGGGTACAAGCCAGAGGTGGGGGAGGGGTGAGTGAGAGGATTCACCAGAGACAGAGTGGGGAGCAGAACAGGCAGATCTACTGAAATCTACTGCTGAGGGGAGCAGCGGGTGAGACAGGAGAGGTCTGCTGCGCCATGTGGGCCCCCTCCCTGAGATCAAATTTTTGCTACTGTGGCTGTGGATGCTTCATAGTGTGGTGCTTCCCCACCAGGGAAGCCCCATTTTTATGATCAGGAAATAAAAGATGTTTTATTTTGGAAAACTGAAAATAAGAAAAACCAAAAATCACTAATTTTTCAATGGAGAGATTACAAACTAAGCATTTTATTTCTTTATCTGTAATCTCCTTTAAACTTGTATACTCTTGATTATTTGAGGTCAGGAAGAGTAGTGCAGGCACTGAGAAAGGCTGGGGAAGGGACTGTGGGGTCAAAAGTTGGAGTATATGTTGATCTGATTCATGTGCTTTTATGTGTGACTGCAATTTGATAAAAAGTAAAAGGCTGTCAGTGTGTGGGCTGGCTATATTGATCTGTGGGTTTTCTTTTTGCCTAACTTGAGTTCATTGTCAACTAAGAAATCATAAAGTCTGAGTTAGGTTTGAATTTCCAAATGGCAGTAATCAGCTGGGTTACTTGCTTTGAAATGGATAAGCACTCTATTTTGCCATAGTTCACACTCCCTATTGTCTCTCTTTTTTTAAAAGATTTATTTATTTATTCATACAAGAGCTGGGGTACAGGCCAGAATGGTGAGAGGATTCACCAGACACAGAGTGGGGAGCACAACAGGCAGACTGACTGAAACACACTGCTGAGGGTAGCAGCGGGCGAGGCAGGAGAGGTCTGCTATGCCATGTGTGTCCCCTCCCTGGCCGGCAGCAGGGATCGAACTCGTGCTGCAGTGGCTGCAGTTTGCTTCATAGTGCGTTGCTTAACCCACTGCGCCACCAGGGAGGCCCCCTATTGTCTCAAGTTCAGCTCATTCATTCACATTTCCTGATAGGTTCCTGTGGGCATACTTTTGACCTCTGGATATTGGAATGGTTTCCTGAGTGGAGATCCTGACTCCTGTTCCATTTCTCCTGAATGTTGAAGCACAATTTGGTGCCTTTAATTAAATGTTAGTGTATAGGTAATGCTAAATGTTATGTGTGGCTCAGCTTTTTGAGTCTTCTGTCAGGAAATTCTGCCCAGGGCAAAGCTGAAACTGCATTGTAGTTAGCCCTGGGTTACCAAGAGTAGTCTTTAAGCAGCTCTTCCTCACCTCAGAGACGACCTCATTCGGGCCATCAAGAAACTAAAGGCACTTGGCACTGGCTTCGGCATCATCCCTGTGGGCGGCACTTACCTCATTCAGTCCGTTCCGGCTGAGCTCAATATGGATCACACTGTGGTGCTGCAGCTGGCAGAGGTACTGGTGTGCCTTCTGAGAGCGTGTGTGAGGGAGTCTGGGAGGGGATTCTGCTGCAGTGCTCGTCTTCTCTGTGTCACTCAGCCTTTTGCTGAGAATGTCTAGGGATGAACTACTTAGACCTTATTTAGCAGAGCTTTATTGAGCAGGTACAGTGCAGATTCCTGGGCTAGCCTGTGGGACATGTAAAGATGGGTACCATATTGTTCCTACTCTCAAGGAGCTTACAGTCTAGTGGAATAGACAGGCATGCAGGCCAACTTTTTTCTGGGGTAAACTCTGATATCTTCTTAAAATTACCTTGACTTCTTCAAAACAAATGTTGAATCTTCTTTGATATCCTCCTGTTTCTTGGCATGCCTTAAGGGTATACCATCTTTTTCCAAATCCTCACTTTCATGTACTTTGGAAAGACATGTTGAGTTTCCTTAATTTTTTTATGGAGAACAAGTTAGCTAAGAGGTGATGGATAGGGGGAGGCAGGCCAGGGGCTAAATATTTAAATCTTTTAGACTGTGAACAGTGTGTGTTATCATTCCTTCCTATCAGCATTTCCTTGTCATACTTTAGAGTTCTCTGAGAAAGTCTGAATTAGTATTTTAGGATCTTTCTTTTCAAATTGAATCCCCCACCCTGTCTCCGTTACCCTGAAAGTCACTCTCTCTACTGGGACTTTGAAACATTTTTCTGTGCTCTGTTTGCCCAAGAGCAGTTCCTTCTCCTGTCCATATAAACTGACTGTCTCTGGCAGATGGTGCGTTCTAAAGGAAAGCACACTTTTAACTCATTCCCTATTCTTTCCTTCAGAAAAATGGCTACGTGACTGTCAGTGATATCAAAGCCAGTCTTAAATGGGAGACCGAGCGAGCACGGCAAGTGCTGGTATGTGACTTTTGGAATGGATCAGAGAAATTGGGCCCTGGGTAGGAGGTGGGTGGAGAGACCACACAGGCAGAATTTTAGCCTCTTTATGCTGGCCTCTTGCCTTGGAGGCTACTGCAGTCACTAGGAATAACCCCAGCGTTTCTCTGGATTCAGCACTGAGAGGTAGAACTCACAAAGGCAGGCCGCTGAGCCTTGGCATGTGTGTAAACCCAGGGGGTTTGCCACCGTTACTGGGCAATTACCAGCACCTACCCTCCTGACCTGTAGTCTGATCACGTAGTTGTTATAGTTTGTATCGCAAGTGCCACTGTTCATGCAATGAAGAGAATGAACTAATTATGATAGTTCCATCTATATTCTGCCTTTTTATTGCTTATTATAGTTATATATACAAATTTCATGGTACTAGTGAAAATTGATGTTTTGAAGAGGGAGCAGCATGAGAATGCAGGACCTGGCTTTGAATACCTTTTTATATAGGCAAACAAGCTATAGGCTAACTTCATCTGTAAAGTGGGGATAGCATTAACATACTGGGCCTAACTAACCCATCTAGAACATATTCTAGCTGTAGGAACTGAGTCCATTTTAATACTCATGATTCTTCCATTAACGGCTCCAAAAGGTTTACCCACATTTACTTGTTTCCCAGTAACTTTATAGATTGCTGAAACAGTGATCTCCATTTTGCTTCAGTGATTTGCCCAAGGCCTCACAGCAAATATTTCTGTAGCCTTAGTCTTCGACAGCATCCCACTCTACTGGTATTTACTCACTTCCCTAGCAGCACAAGTAACTGACAGTGGCATTTTTCACAGCTTGCCAAAGGTCAAGGCCAAACAGATCATTCCTCTGATTATGTAGATATGTGAAGGTACCCATGTAGGTTTTGGTTGAAAATCCCTCTGAGGCCAAATAGGTTTAGGAGATTATCTATTCTACTTTGACTATGGAAATCTCCCTCTCAAATGACTCTTCTTACCTTTTCTCTCCAGGAACACCTGCTGAAGGAAGGGCTAGCCTGGTTGGACCTGCAGGCCCCAGGGGAGGCCCACTACTGGCTGCCAGCTCTGTTCACTGATCTCTACTCCCAGGAGATTACAGCTGAGGAGGCCAGAGAAGCCCTCCCTTGACCCAGGGAGTGTGGAGGGGGACAGCAGGCAGGGAGAAGAGGGAGGAGCTGTTAGTGAATAAAACCTGGATAACTTTGTTAAAAAACAAAACAAAACAAAAACCAGAAAGTTCCAAGTTTTTTTTTTCTCCCCCCAATATTCTTCACCCATTATTTTATTTTTTTTTTAAAGTGCCTTCACATTGCATCTTTATTGGAGAAAACCTCATTTATCCAGGAAGGATAACCTGAGTAATACAGATAACAGTGAGCACGTATAAGATGACTTGCACAGGTCATCTGCAAGTTCATGGTATAGCTGGGCTAGAAAGAAGGCTGCCTCCTGGCCAGACAGTCTAGTTTCTTTGTAGCCCTGACACATAATTACAGTCTGTTAGTTCAAACTTCTCTCATGTTTCTTATCTCAAACCAGCAGACCCTAATGGACCAGTAAATATTTACTGCCTCTTCCATCTTCCTCTGTAGAGATTCCAGATTATGACATTCAATTACAAGTATGAGAGAAGTGAAAATCAGTGTAAATGGTGGTTAAACTACAGGAAAGAGAACAATGGAATTTGAGGGGACTCGACCATTAGTAGATGTAGTACTATTTTCCCAAGTCCCTACTAACTTCCCCTCCTACACTGATCACCAGGTCCCTCTAGTCTTAATTGACAGAAGAATCATTTACTGAACACCTACCCAGTGCCCAGTTTTATTTACACCTCAAAAGTCAAGTAGATTGCCTAAACTCCACAGCGAGGAATCTAAGCTATTTACCAAGGGCTACCTAAGCAAAGCTGAAACCAGAGCCCACACGTTTCCCTACCACGGCTTTGCACAGCACAGGCTGGCTGTTGTAATTACTTCCTACATACATGGTCAGCCATGAGGAAAACTACACCAGAAAGCAACAGCCTTCTATAGCAAGTGGGGAAGGTGGTAAGCTGGAAAGTCAGTGTGGAGTTGGGGAATCTTCAGTCTCAACAATTACCTCCAAAGGGTTGGTTTAGTATCAGAAAAATGAAAAGCCAATGGTAATTCACACCAAGACATCTTTCCCTTCACAGGGACAGTCTAAGCCCATCCTGTCTGCCTTCACAGGCCACTCCCCATCTTGTGGTTCTTTGGAAGAAACTGAGGCTAAGATGGCATTCCTCTCCTTGACTGCCAGAGCTATCACCTCAAAGGGACCCTTCTACTCCATTAGCAGAAAACATGTCACCAGTAGTCCTACTTTTCTTCATACCATGTACCTGTTTTTGGCTTCCAGACAACTTACTGAGCACGCACTTTTTGCCTGACAGTTTCGGACCTAGGTGAGGTGTGGTTGTTGAGATGACTCCATTCTTTACACAAACCCTCCCACACCCATAGGCGCTTCCTCCTTCTGCCAAAACAAACTTTATTGCACCAAAAAGAAAAAAAAAACTTCATTTATGTACAGTCAGATATAAAGACATCTCTTTGACTCCTGTGCATATATTTCTTCAACTCAAGATTAGGGCGTAAAAGTCAGGCCAGTGTGCCAGACGTGCTCTGCCCATGGCAGGGCCAAGGAGAGGATTGTCACTTGAAAGTGGGAACACTTAAATGGATGACAGACAACACTGGACCAACAGACCCAGGGCATGGAAAAGGGAGATTGGAAGTGGGGTCCCTTTCTAAGTCTCCAGGTGAAGACTTAACGTATTCAAGATAAACTTCCATTCCCCAAGCCTACCTCGTCCAGGTTCTTTGCTTCCTGCCCTCCCAAGTAGGACATTCTCCTTTGTGCCCAAACCCCTCCCCACAGTACCTCCCAGGGAAGTCCCATGATCCACAAGCAGAGGCTTCCTATAGCAGCGGGCAGGGCAGGTACCAGTTATCCTCTCCCTTACACATGGCTGGATACTGACTGAGGCCCTGCGTCATGTGGATCACCAACACCCCACTGAGCCATAGAAATAAGAATCTGGAAAGTATGGGGAGGACACACCAAAGAGGGGGGAGGATGGATTCCCTCAATGCCCAGAATCACAGGGCACACCTAAAGCACATTTTTCTGAGCCAACCAGCTAAAGGATCACTGCAGCTAAATACAGATAGAGAAGCGACACAGTCAGGCTAACACCCATCAGAGCCAGTGACAAGAGCAGCTGTGAGGGAAGGGGGCAGGGGAGAAAAGGGGAGGAGTCACCAGAGTGACCCCCTTCTGCCATTGGCTACCTTTGCTCCCCACAAATCCCTGGGCATTGAAGTGAGGGGTGGAGGGAAGGACTACAGGTTGGGAAAATACACAAGGACAGTCAAACAAAATGCAACAGGACTAGCCTCACTCAGTCTCCCTGCTGCACCCCGCCCCCAGGAGAAATACCCTCATTGTGACTAGTATTCATGAAAATCTGTAATAGACTATTCTACGTAGTGGCTCTAACCCCACACACACAGCAGCTGCCTGTGTTGGGACTTTTTCAAATCAGTGATTGCGGGAACAAATGGCATTTTCAGCATCTTATGGTGCTGTGCAGGCTTTACCAAGACCTTGTTTCAGTCCCAGTCACATTTACCTTGTCTTAAATCTAGAAATGGGCGAGGGAAGGGGGGGGAGGGCGCAGAGGAGAAAGGTGCTCAGGTGCTAGGTAAAGCTTACTCATCAGCAGCCTAAACTCCACCACTGTTCCTTCTCTTTGGTCTGTCTAGAACAGTGACTATAAATTAGGAAAAACAAAATTATGCTGGCCCATGGGAAAGAGAAGCAGGGAGGAAAAGGGCATTTGGAAGCCTTGCTTCAAGACTGAAGACAGACAGACAGACAACCACCCAAACTGCTTAAGTGTCACAGACAGTCCCCCACCCCAAGCTCCCAGATATCCCCACAAATCGTTGGGCACACTCCCTCTTGGAACAGACTGCTATCTCCCACTTATCCCTAAGGAGCTGGCCCTGCAGAGAGGTGTGTTGGTTGTTTTGTTTTTGCCAGAGGCCGTTCCCCTAGGTGCTCCTGCATAGGTAACCGTGGCCCGATTATGGGAAGAACATAGCCTCAGAGCTCGAGAGCCAAGGATGTCAGATGGGGACCAGTCTCCCCACTCCCACACCCTGGGATCCAAGCTTGCTTGGTTCTTGCCATCTTGCGGGATGACGTCACGCCACGTCTGGAGGGAGATACACAGTGCCTCTCCAACCCTGGGGTTGGAGGGAAGGGACTTTGCTGGGACTCTCGAGTGGGGGCAGGGGAGAGGGGAGCAGGGTCTAAACCCTCAGGCTCCCGTGCAGGTCTGTCTCTGTCCCAGACGAGCTGCTATCAGAGTCCATTTCCGTGTTCTCATTATGGAGCCTCTCCAACACTTTCTGGCGAATCAGTCCCAGGCGCATCAAGAGGGACTGGTAGTCAAAGTGGCCCCGCTTCTCTCCAAAAGGGTCCTGTGGGGGAAAGGGAGACAAGCTGGATGGAAAAGTCAAGTTTGGCTCGCTGATTCTAGAGAGATCGGCTTTAGGACCATGTAAAATGCAAGCTCAACTTATGGGTCATGGAAACAGAGCAGGGGGTTGAAGTTGTATTTTTAATTTTTCAAAAATTTGTTTATGCATACAAGAGCTGGGGTACAGACCAGAGGCATGGGAGGTGAGAGGACTCAGAGACAGGGTGGGGAGCAGAACAGGCAGATCAACTGAAACACACTGATGAAGGGAGCAGTGGACAAGGCAGGAGAGGTCTGCTGCGTCATGTGGGTCCCCTCCCTGGCTGGGGATCGAACTTGTGCTTCTGTGCTGTGGATGCGTCACAGTGCAGCGCTCAACCTGCTGAGCCACCAGGGAGGCCCTTGAAGTTTTATTTTACTTTCCTAAAGATTTATTTATCCATGCATACAACCATTGGGGTACAGGCCAGAGGCGTGGGTGGGGGAAATCACCAGAGACAGAGTGGGGAACAGAATAAGAAGACCAACTGAAACACGCTGCTGAGGGGAGCAGAGGGCGAGAGGTCTGTTACACCATGTGGGCCACTCCCCTGGCCGGCGGCAGGGATGGAACTCATGGTCCACCTCATAGTGTGTCGATGGCCCAACCCACTGCACTACCAGGAGGCCCCAGGGTGTCAGTTTTATTTTTTTTTTTAAGATTTATTTATTTATGCATACAAGCACTGGGGTACAGGCCAGAGGTGTGGGGGGGTGAGAGGATTCACCACAGACAGAGCGGGGAGCAGAACAGGCAGATCAACGGAAGTACACTGCTGAGGGGAGCAGTGGGCACAGCAGGAGAGGTCTGCTACACCATGTGGGTCCCCTCTCTGGCCGGCAGCAGGGATCGAACTCTTGCTGCAGTGGTTGCAGTTTGCTTTATAGTGCGTTGCTTAACCCACTGCGCCACCAGGGAGGCCCCAGGGTGTCAGTTTTAAATGGCACACAACACAACCTGTGCTTAGGAAAATAATAGCATGCTTAGTGCCCTGGACAGGTCTGGCCTGGCCTGATATTAAGAGGTATCTGTGGCGTGGCAGACTGCTCCTGTCTTGTCCAGTGCTCCCCTCAGCAGTCTATTTCAGTCAATCTGCCTGTTCTGCTCCCCACTGTCTCTGGTGAATCCTCTCACCCCCCACTGCTGGTCTGTACCCCAGCTCTTGTATGCCTAAATAAAAACTTAGGGAAAAAAAAAAAAAGGTATCTGTGCTCCTCAAAAGCAAGTCAACTGCAGAAGGGTAGAGGAGAGTTAAAATACCCAAGGGCTGGGGCCTCCCTGGTGGCGTGGCGGGTTGTGAAGCATGCACAGCAGTGCAAGTTAATCCCTGATGGGGAAGGGGCCCCACATGGCGCAGCAGACCTCTCCTGTCTCGCCCACTGCTTCCATCAGCAGTGTACCTCAGTCAGTCTGCCTGTTCTGTTCCCCACTCTGTCTCTGGTGAATCCTCTCACCTCTCGTGCCTCTGGCTTATACTCCAGTTCTGTATGTATAAATAAATAATCTTAAAAAAATGCATCTACTAAGAGCAAAAACTTCAAAAAAGAAAAAAATATAAATAAATAAATAAGATGCCCAAGGGCTGAATCCACACTTACTCTGGAACTATCAGTTTTCTAAATCTCTTCTCTCTTTCATTGTTTCCACCTACCCCACTACCTCCTCTTCCCTAGAGGTCACCCCTCCCTTTCCCTTGCCTTTTCTGTATTTTTCCTTCATAGATTGAATAGTGGAAATAACGCTGGAAACCAGCAATGAGAATTCTTGATGAGGAACAAGCCACAGTATGTGTCACCTTCTATACACTCCAGACAGGGTTAAGGAAACAAGCTGACCCCAGCTGGCCTAACCTTGCCCTTTGAGTACAAATGTGGCACGCGAGTGGTCAGTCCTTGAGGGAAGCCTAGAAAAACTACCATTTCTAAAGCAGCACCTAAGGGAACAAGACATTCACTCCCATTGGGGGGGTGTTGGATAGGCAGAAGAACAGCCCAAGGAGAGCTGTAGAAAATCTTAACTATCTTATTCATTTACCATATTTTAAATTAAGAACACCAGTAAGTGAACCAAAAGTGACAAGAACTGGTCCTTCAGGTTGTTTATATTTGAGTCTATTTATAATTTGGTTTAATAACAACCTTTTTTAAACAAGCCTAAATTCTTCATTGTTATGGGAAGCAGAAGCATATTCCCCAGTAGAGCAGAGGCTTACTCACTTTTTAATAGGAGGCTTTCAACATGTCACACTGCAAACCTATTCCCCTAAGCCCTCTTTCTCGGAACACCAGAAAAAGAAATGTAATAGGTAACTTAAATCTGTAAGATTTTGAGGGGACTGAATGTTCTTGGTTTGAAAAGACTACTGACCAAGAAGGGAAGGAGTTCGAGGATAGAAAGCAGAACGATTCAGAGTATACTCGAGAGCCTACTTTAGGCCAGAACTTATTTTCTTTTCATGTGTCACAGTCAGTTCATTTAATCCTAGTAACAAAAACATTAGAATGACCATTTGCCCATTTTTTCATCAGGGAACCTGGGGCCCAGGGAACCTGATTATCCAGGTCACACACATGGGTCCTAGTCAGGAGTGACCTTCACGGTCATATGCTAGAACTGAAAAAAAAAAGAAAAAAAACCAAAAAAACGGCTCCTTAGGACTAGGGAAGTCAGTCTCCTCTTTGGGCCTCAGCTACTCAATGATAAAGGTTCTTTTTTGGCTCTGAATTCTACAGAGAGATGTGACTGTTACTTTTGTGGGGGAGATTTCACAAGGCCCTGAAGTAAGTAACTGAGGCTGTATTACCTGCATAGTCTGGCCTTGAAGGTGCAGGCGATCTTTGCAGGCTACCTCATAGAAGTCGTAATACTCCAGGAAGGACTTCTCCATCACCCCTCTGGAAAACAAGCAGAGAAGGATAAAATTAGGAACATGTGGGTATGGGGAATGAGGGTCTGTATTTCACTACTTCATTAGCTAACCTTAATGTCAGATTAAACTACTAGTGTTCCTAAGCCTTGGATTAACTTTCCCACAAAGATTTTTCAATGGAAAATGGATAAAGGAACAAATGATTATGCATGGTTGATTTTCCTTACACCTCAGCGATTAAGTTGGATTATCAATACTAATCATTCCAATCGCAACTTTAACTCATGACTTGTTCAATTTTACTTGTTTTCCATAAACCTTCCCTGATTTAAAATGTCACTGGATATTCTCTGAGGTTTTGTTTCATTAATTCTAACTTTGTTCATCTAGCTTTAATGTTTAGAAGTAAACTTGAACACTAAGAAGTGGTTTATTTTATGAGGTGCTCTACACCTCACTTGACTACAGAATGGTTTGAATATCTTTAGTTCTCATCAAACTGGAGCTCCCTGAGGACCAGGACAGGACTATAAGGTTCTCATCTGGGTGGGCATTTTCCAAGGACAGGGAAGCTCTAAACTTCCTCCTGGGTGGAGACTACATCTTTCCTAGTTGTCTTCTGGTGCGCAACACTAGACTTTGCCCCAAGGCCATCAAGAGTGAAAACCAGCTAAATATCCAGAGAATACACCAAGTAGGATCTCTTGACACATACCTTAGGGGTTCGGGGCAGGGACACTTTCCTTCCATCATGTCGCAGACAGCCACTCTGATGGTCTCATGCCGAATACATTCATTGTAATTTTTGCTGTCTCCTGGATGTCTCTCCTGGAATGTGACACACACCTTAATATCCAAGTATAAAATCTAGGCAGAGGGAGTCTCCCTGGTGGCACAAGGGGTTAAGCCTCAGCACTATGAAGCTAATGGCAGCCACTGAAGCACAAGTTTGAGCCCCAACCAAAGAAGTGACCCACAAGGTGCAGCAAACCTCTCCTGTCTCACTTGCTGCTCCCCTCAAGCAGTATATCTCAGCTGATTTGCCTATTCTACTCCCCACTGTGTCTCTCATCCCCCTGCACCTTTGGCCTCCACCCAGCTCTTGTATCATAAATAAATAAAAATAGATCTTAAAAAAAAGATTAGGGCGTCCCTGGTGGCGCAGTGGGTTAAGCAACACACTATGAAGCAAACCACAGCCATTGCAGCACGAGTTCGATCCCTGCTGCTGGCCAGGGAGGGGACCCACATGGTGCAGCAGACCTCTCCTGCTGTGCCCACTGCTCCCCTCAGCAGTGTACTTCTGTTGATCTGCCTGTTCTGTTCTCCGCTCTGTCTGTGGTGAATCCTCTCACCCCCCCACACCTCTGGCCTGTACCCCAGTGCTTGTATGCATAAAATAAATAAATCCTTAAAAAAAAAAAAATTAGGCAGAGAAAAACCAATGGGAAGAGATGTCAGGAATAAGTACAGGATCTATGATCCAAGCACTGAACTACGAGGATACCCTTCCTACTGTATGGCAGGTACACGAAGAACAATTAAGCCATTATTGTTTTTTTTTTAGAGAAAGAAAAAGTTTACTGAGAAGAGGGGACTCCCCTGGTGGCGCGGTGGGTTGAGCGACGCACTATGAAGCAAACCGTAGCCACTGCAGCACAAGTTCGATCCCTGCTGCCAGCCAGGGTAGGGGGACCCACATGGCACAGCAGACCTCTCCTGCCTCACCTGCTGCTCCCCTCAGCAGTGTACTTCAGTTGATCTGCCTGTTCTGCTCCCCGCTCTCTGTGGTGAATCCTCTCGCACCCCCCCACACCTCTGGCCTGTACCCCAGTGCTTGTATGCATAGATAAAATGAATCTTAAAAAAAAAGTTTACTGAGAAGAAAAGGAACAGAAATAAAGTGGGACTCCCAGGCCAGTGGAACCAGGCCAGGGAGGCACAAGAGAGCCCAAGTGGAGTTGAGCTTCAGGGATTATGTACCTTCTTTCCCTAATCACTTCAAAGCTCTACTAGTCTCTTTGTGACTGGTTATTTCTAAGTGGTCTCACTCACTCTACTACATTACATTCCTTATCTCTCCTTTGTTCTTGAAATGTCTTTTTGGCCCTAGTCAGAGGATGTTTGCTAATTCCCCTTGGAATTTACTTCCTATTTCTGGATCTTCCCCTATCTCCAAAACTTAGTTCTTCTGAGGCCCCACCTATTCTCTCCCTAAAACTGCCTAATCACTCCTAACTTGCCCTACCTGACCTAGGCCTCACTACCACATGAGTCTTACTGGCTGTAGCCCTTTGTTATATTTGAGGCCATTCCCTGTTCCCTCCCACCGCCCTCCATATATATGTATCAATAACCATCCCATTACAGGTCGCTCAACCTATAAGTAGCATGCCAGATCAAATTTTCCTAAGACTGAAATGAAAGGCCACTTGTATAAGGAGTAAGTGGGAAATAACCACAGAATGATGGTGGAAGACAGGTATAAATGACATTAAGGGTCCAGTCTGGAAAACTAACTGGCACTAGTATCCTTCCTGGTTAACTCCTTTACATACATGAAGGATTCCACCTTCATCTTACTAATCAACTATTATGAATGTACAAGAAGCAAAACTTGAAATTTTTGATAGAAAAGCCCCAAATTTGGTCTAGAAAGCTAATATGAATGTGTGAATGACAACAGAAGGGAGTCTCCCAGCCTTGAACTCATCACTTGTTCCTCAAGGCTTCTCTTACCACTCATAGTCAATTATATCCTTGGCCTCGGATACAAACACAGGATAGACAGGAAGAGATATTCACCTTCTTGATCTGTACACCTTACTTCCAAGCTGTACCAGAGTGAAACCACAGAGGTGCTATGGGATATTTTAAACTTCTGAGGAAAATACCACAGTATTCAACACAGTCAAATACCATGCGAACTACCAGCTTGAGGCAGGGAGTTCAGTTTCAAAGTTAAACTGTTCTACATTCCTTTTGATGACACATTATTTTTGTGAAGCTGGATTTTCAGTCACTACTTTGCAAAAATATCAAGCAGCATATGAAAACTGTAGGGAACAGAAATTAGGGTGGTGGGGCCCAAGTTGATCTAAAAAGATTTAAAAAATTTTATGGCATCCAAAGGTATACACATTCTATTAAGTCATTGCAGTTATTTAAAAAAGAAATGAGTTGTTTGAACCTAACAGTAAGTAGAAGAGTATGTTATTTTTTCCTTCCTAGGAAACTATGAAAAAACTCCCAAGACACTGAGGGAATGGGAGCTATGAACCCGTAACATTTGGGAATATTAAGAAAATTCACATCTCTTAAATTTCTAAACAAGGGAAAACCTTCAAAATCAGCTCCCTGGGGCCTCTCTAGTGGCATAGGGGTTAGGTCTCAGAGCTATCACTGTGATGGCCCAAGTCTGATCCCCCACCAGGCAACTGCACCACAGGGTGCAACAGACCTCTCCTGTTTCATCCGCTGCTGCGTCCCTCAGCAGTATATTTCAGTAGATATGTCTATTCTGTTCCACACTCTGTCTCTGGTGAATCTTCTCACTGCCTACACCCCAGTTCCTATATGCAAAAGTAAATAAATCTTAAAAAAAAAAAATCAGCTTCTTGGTTAGTCAATGAGGTCCACTTCTACTTCTACCTAAACTTGAAATCAACTATACTCTTACTTAGAAAGGGTGGTTAAGATGATTCCTGTTTTCTTTAAAAAAAAAATATATATATATATATATTTTATTCATTTATACATACAGAGCTGGGGTATAGACCAGAGGTGAGAGGATTCACTAGAGAGAGTGGGGAGCAGAAGGTGAGACAGAAGAGATCTGCCATGCCATGTGGGTCAGCTGCTTGGCTGGGGATCAAACTCGTGCTGCAGTGGCTGTGCTTCATAGTGCTGAGATACTCCTTACCCCTTACACCACCAGGGAGGCCCCCCCTTTTTTTTCTTTTTAAAGATTTATTTTGGGCCTCCCAGGTGGGACTTCCGTAGCCACTGCAGCGCAAGTTTGATCCCTGGCCAGGGAAGGGACCCACATGGCGTAGCAGACCTCTCCTGTCTTGCCCACTGCTTTCCTTAGCACTTTATTTCAATTGATCTGCCTGTTCTGCTCCCCACTGTCTCTAGCGAATCCTCCCACCACCCCCTGCAACATCTGCCCAATACCCCAGTTTTTGTATGCATAAATAAATCCTTTTTTCCCCCCAAAGATTTTATTTATTTATTTTTTAAAGATTTATTTATTTATACATACAAGAGCTGGGGTACAGGCCAGAGTCCAGGGTGGTGAGAGGATTCACCAGAGACAGAGCGGGGAGCA
>JAGFMF010011723.1:3091599-3112021 GCA_019455555.1 Galemys pyrenaicus | reverse complement strand
CATGTGGGTCCCCTCCCTGGCCGGCAGCAGGGATCGAACTCATGCTGCAGTGGCTGTGGTTTGCTTCATAGTGCGTTGCTTAACCCACTGCGCCACCAGCGAGGCCCAAGATTTTATTTATTTATGCACACAAGAGCTAGGGTACAAGCCAGAGGCGTGGGGGTGAGAGGATTCACCAGAGACAGAGTGGGGAGCAGTGGGTGAGACAAGAGAGGTCTGCTTTGCCATGTGGGTTAGCAACCTCGCCCGGGATTGAACCCCTGCTTTAGTGGCTGGGGACAGCTTCATAGTGCTGCAACTTAACCCATTGTGCCACCAGGGAAGGCCCTGAAATACTAATCTTTTAAGAATATCACTGGAGCTCTTTTCCCATGCTCTTGAGTAAACATGGAAGGTAAACATGGAAACTTTCCCAGGTTCAGGACAAATCCTGGGTCCTCATCTGATCTGTGATGTCCTTGTGAAAGCTAACTGCTCTGAACCACCCACCATTGCCTCACTTGAAAATGGGAGTAACAATATTTACTTCCAGGGCCTCCCTGGTGGCACAAGGGGTTAAGTACCACACTCTGAAGCATCTGCAGCCACTGTAGCATGAATTCGATTCCTGGCCAGGGAGGGGACCCATGTGGTGCAGCAGATCTTTGCCTTGCCTGCTGCTCCCCTCCACAGTGTATTTTAGTCAGTCTGCCTGTTCTGTTCCCCACTGTCTCTGGTGAATCCTCTCAACCCCATACCTCTGATCTACACCCTAGCTCTCGTGTGCATAAATAGATCTTTAAAAAACAAACAAACAAATAAATAAATACAAAACCAAACCACTATTTACCTCAAAGTTATTATGAGGACTAGATGAGAAACTATGCATGAAAACCTGGCAATGCTGTGCCCCCCAAGGGTATGTACAGCATACCCTCAGAGAATGTAATTTTCCTTCTCCCTTCTCTCTGGCAGTACTGACTAAATAAATATTCTTGCCCTAGCTAATGACTAGTCCTTCAGCTGTGCAGGTAACACACACTTAGGTATTTCCTAACTCCAGAAGAATGTCTGGCTTGCAGTAGTTATTAGGAAGTACCTAGCAGAGTGAGGCATATAGAAGAGCCTACTAGCTGCAATAGCCCTCAAAGCAGGTTTATAATTAATTTCCAGTTGACTCAATTGATTTCCACACTGTAGAGTACTATAAATTAAATGGAAAGAACCTAGGAGTTATTGTAACTCATAAATAAAAAATTCATCATTAAGAAGCACAGATGCTGTTCTCCTTTTCCTCTATAGAAATGAGTGTAATACAAGAGTCTGAGTCTGGATTAAAACTCCCTGATGGCGCAAGGGATTAAGTCGCAGCACTATGAAGTTGCCTGTAGTCACCATAGCACAAGTTCAGTCCCCGGGCAGGGAGGTGACCCACATGGCACAGCAGACCCCCTCACAGCTGCCATACAGCAGTGTATTTGTCAATCTACCTATTCTGCTCCTCTCATGCCTGCACCTCTGGCCTACATCCCAGTTCTTATATGCATAAATCTTTTTTTTTTGTTTTTTTTTTTTTTTAAAGATTTATTTATTTATGCATACAAGCACTGGGGTACAAGCCAGAGGTGTAGGGGGTGAGAGTTCACCACAGAGAGCGGGGAGCAGAACAGGCAGATCAACAGAAGTACACTGCTGAGGGGAGCAGTGGGCACAGCAGGAGAGGTCTGCCACACCATGTGGGTCCCCCCTGGCTGGCCGCAGGGATCGAACTCGTGCTGCAGTGGCTGCGGTTTGCTTCATAGTGCATTGCTTAACCCACTGCGCCACCAGGGAGGCCCTAAATCTTTTTTTTTTAAGATTCATTTATTTATGCATACAAGAGCTGGGGTACAGGCCAGAGTCATGGGAGGTGAGAGGATTCACCAGACAGAGTGGGAAGCAGAATAGGCAACACTGTTTCACTGACTGAAACACACTGCTGAGGGGAGCAGCGGGTGAGGCAGGAGAGGTCTGCTGCGCCATGTGGGTCCTCTCCCTGGCTGGCAGCAGGGATCAAACTCATGCTGCAGTGACTGCAGTTTGCTTCACAGTGCATTGCTCAACCCACTGCGCCACCAGGGAGGCCCAATAAATAAATCTTAAAAAAAAAAAAAATCTAATCAGATCTCTTAAAACCCAATAATTCAGACCCCAGAGCTGGGCTCAGCTGGCCTTACCTGCTCAAAGCCAGGCTCATTGTGATAGGGGTTCTCAGTCATCAGGGACTGGATGGAGATGAGCACAGAAGAGATGCTCTGGGCTGGGCTCCAGGCAGGGCCAGTCCACGTACTGCAAAACACATCAGAGGAGAGAAAGGGGGTGAGGCAGAGCGATGGGAAAGGCAGCCACAGAAAGATCAGTGTACAATGCTAGGGCCTGGCAGCCCCATCATAAGTAACTCTTTCACTATCAATACTTGGAATTTCCCAGCCTCTGACTCACCCTCATTCACCAGAAATCAGCCAACTGCCTAATCCTTTTTATCAAGCAGAACAAAAGAAAAGAGGCAAGTGAGCAAGATAACTGAAGGGATTTTCTTTAGGCTATGAAAGAAACAGTAGGCAGGGAAGGTATTGAGCATCAAAGTGAAAGAAATAAGGTAAGAAGTGGCTCTCAAGGCAAACTAAATGTTAACCTTGTGGATCCCAAAAGAGCCTGCTTATTTATTATGTTTGGGTAGTGATGGAGTTAGTGAGGAGAGAGAAGTTGAACACAGAGGCAGAGGGAACTGAGGCCAACTGGTGAAGTAGACGATCAGAGATTCATTTCTGTATCAAGCTCCCAGGAGTGACAAACTCTTCGAAGACTACAGAATTCTGCCAAGACAGGAAGAGAATAAGGGGCACTTCCAGACTGTGGAGTGTCTGAATATAATATATAAGAAACATCTTGAGTAAGAGACATCAAAACTGCCCCTCACTTTTATAATCCAGTTAAGTATGTGGGGTGGGAGAGGGAGGAGCGAGCAGCATGGACCCTGACTTTGTTTTTAGTTCAACTTTTTGAAGAGAGGGTACCTACACTGGAATCTGAAAACAACTTGAGGCACAACTGGTTTGTTCAAGTAAATAGGCCATTTCCCTTGCCCTGCTGGACTCCAGGAAGCCCAAGTAAGTGATTCGTAACAGTAACTTCACCAGAGCTTGCTCTGAAGTGCCTCTCAACCTCTCTTCTCTGCTTCGCTGCCAGGAACTCTAGACCTTATGCTCATAAGGCTTCATAAATTCAGGGACTCAGTCAATTGGGTAACTGTTCATGAAATTTCTTTTGCCAGTAAGTCAGCCCAATTTTTTTCTAGATAGAAAGGGAAGGAATAAGGCTGATGAAGTTAACAGACAGCTATGACTACGTGGGAATTTTCTGATTCACGGCAAATTTTCATGTCAGGGGAGCCTCTTTACACCCAACATACTTCTACTACTTTTACCCACCATCTCTTTTACTTCTCTATTTCTGTTATGAGCTGTTGTTTGCTCAAAATAGTTTTATATTAGCCTAATGAATGAGAACCTACAACAAAAAAAAATTTTTCAGGAACAAATTTCATACAGAAACAACTAACTTCTTTATCACTATGGGTAACACATAGACTATCCCATAATCACATACACTATCCCATTATGCAGACCATTATGTACCCCAGTGAGATCATGGACTTCTTTAAATACAATCTTAAAAGGACTTCCTTACTACCACAATCACAGAACATGTCTGGATTTAAGGGATTAAAAAAGAGAAAAATCACGTCTTCACTTTGTTTTAGCTGCCCTTTCCCTCACACAAACCTGGAAACACGTTGGACAGGAATAAAGAAAACAGTACCACCAGTTTGGCCAACTTTCTCAACTTTAACCTGCATTTTTTCTCCACCCCAGGGAAATTCAAACCACACAAAATGATCAATCCAGAATATGCTAGAAGACATTTCCATTCTGAATTTTTAACCCTTAAATACAATTAAAAGGGAATGGATGAAAACTACATGAACCAAAAATCTCAGTAACACCCAGAAACAGATGTACTTGATACTTCTGTGTTTCATATCTTAAGTGATTTCCAACCTCAAACATTTTTCATTCACTTGTTAAAATATCACAATCATTACCACCACCACCACCGCCTCCAAAGCACTCATTGAGACTCAGAAATAAGACACCCACAATCCTGAATGGCACAGATCTGCAGCCTTTCTCAACCTGTTTGGGAGAGAATTAAGTCTTGATGCCCTAAGGGAGTGGTTCTCAAGCTGGAGTGTACACTAGAACCTCCTGGAAGGTTTTAAGAGACAGACTGTTGGGTCCAATCCCTAGAGTTTCTGATATAGTAAATCTAGGGTGGGGCCCAGAATCTGTACAACTTCAAATTCCCAGGTGCTACTACTGCTCAGTGAGAACCACTTCACTAAGGTATCCATTGTATGTAATGAATTAACTTTTTTTTGCCTCTAGAATGATACTAGTCTTGTACCATCCTGGGGGAAAATTGAGGAAATAGTTACACCAATTATTTTCTGTGTTCTGTGGGTCAGATGAGGAATCCTGGTTGATAAAGGCTGGCCTAGACCAATAATTTGCTAACAACCAACTTGGCCACTTAGAAGTCTCCTCTTACCCTAGAATACTCAAGCAGACTTTCCCATTGCGGTAGAAGTTGGGGTTAAACCTCACTGTGTTATTGCCCGTTGTCATCAGTTTGACCCGAGGTGGGTGGATGGGATAGTCGGGCGGACACCGAAACACGAACAGGAAGAAACCCCCTTCATAAGGAGTGTCAAATGGGCCTGTGATCAATGCATGAATCTGCAAAATAAAACCCCATCTCAAAATTGTGAGGTGATGTCCCATCCCAACCCCTCCTGGCTTCCACACCTGCACTTGGCATCCATATTCCATATCATACAGAATGAACAGCCTGCACTCACTCATACTAATAAATGTTTGAAATTTTAAGAAATCCCATTACAATGGGATTGCATTCTAAAGTTAGAGCCCAAGGTGAAAAGTGAATCTAGTCAAGATCACCCTTAAAACTCCCTTAAAGAAACTCTTCATTTGGACTTCCCTGAATAGTGTTATGTGTAACAAATGGACATAGTACCGATGTGCAAAACACAATATACATCTGTAAAATATTACCCTTAGCATGTTTAATTTTAAGAGATCAATGTGTTTTTACAAAGTTATGTATGTTTGAATTTGCCTAGGTTAAATAAACAGCATATGATGCAATTCCATGCTCCATGTACGTGGCACAAAGGGGAGTAAGATGGATGGAAAAGAGGAAAGGGATTGGGGGTCATAGCACCCGTGTCAGTCACAGTGCAGAGCAGGGGGTCATGGTGGAGGCCCAAGGTGCCTGCTTCTTCCGCAAAAGATAAAACCCACTGTGGAGGGTATGGCGCAGTCAGCAACCAGGTGTGTCAAAGATACAAAGAAAAATGGGGAAAACTCGGGCCACTCAGAGCCATAAGACCATCCCCAGAACTTTCCCAACACTGAAGGTTAATAACAAATAAATGATAAAATCAGCAGTAGCACTTAGAACTTAGCTTAATTATCTTCCTCCAGTCATGATTATTGCGCAAGATTTCCCTCCCTAAATGTGGGGGGAGGGCAACCAGGACTGATTCAGTTGTATTTCTTCTAGAAGAGTACCCACCCAGGCAGTTAAGTCTGCTCAGAATTTGAACAGAAAGAAGTAAAAGGACTTGCAACACAATGCCTCACTCTACAGTCCCTATCTTGCCCTGGTGACAACCAGGTTTATCTTTCATCCTTTAATTATTTGGAATAGGAAGGTCAACTGGTATTATGGCACCAATTCTGGGACCCCAGGGACTAGCACATTAACACTGATGATACTTGACTGAGGACAAAATATTCCAGGAAAAACATTTCCAACCATATAAAAAGAAAAAAAAAAAATCAATGCAAAAGGAAAAACTATTAAAAAACAAAATAGATACCAACAATACAAAATCAGAGTATTTACTGTTAGAAATTGAAACCAGAACTTTTCATTTAAACAACACTAGATTTACAAGTCTGATTTCTCCCCAATATCATTGTAAGCACAAACTGACTTCTGAGGGTAGAGAACTCAATGACAGAGAAGCTTAGAGGAATTTGACATTCCATATTAAATATTCTCTGTGGCTGTATGTGGAAGGTAGAGAGGAATGGTCTTTGGGGTGGAAGAGGTATTCAAAATCAACAAATATAGGAGCCTAAACAAGCTCCTTTACAGTGTTCACCCAAGTTTGCCCCTCCTCAACTTCCCCTGCATCTGATTTATAGCAGTATACTTAGTTCAAGAGTAGACGAAAGGGGGAAAGGCTAGGGACACAATGGATAGGGTGACCATATAATTTATCACCCAAACTGGACAACTCCTGAGAGTGAATGAGTGCTCTACTAATAGTTAAGCTGGGACAAGAGGTGTAAACTGGTATTTTCCAAGTCAACCAGGACTACTGGGACTTGGGACTCTAATAAACGGACACCTACTCAAGGTTCTGATCTACCTCACTGTGCAAGCTGCTGCTCTCTTGGGGTCTTGGTTTCTTCGCTTATGTAATCAGAGATGTGAGTTAAATACTTTTAGGTTCTTCCAACTTTATGGGCCCAATTTCCCAGTAACCCAGCTCCCACAGTTACATACCTTAGTCATGTCAACAGTATCAGGTACAACGAACATTCCTGGAGGAGGCTCCTTATAAATGGACATGATATCCCTGTATAACACCAAGAGGAGGTGAAGGGAAGGAGTGAGGGAGGAGAAAAAAGGGAAATCCCTGAAGCAGGACAGTTGTTATCACCTCAGTGAGACCAGGGTTGAGAAAGTGGTGCTTGGTACCACAAATGTTTGCACTGTCTTGTTGGCTGAGAAATCTCAGCTGAGTACTTGTCAGGCAGGCAGAGAGCACATTATCAAAGGGGTATTGTTTCCTTAGGGAGAGGACAGCGAATGGGGGGGGCAATCAGAGATCCCAGTGGCATTAGATGTCACCCTGGAAAAGTTACATCCCACTTACTCTCACTTCCTCCCACATGACAATACATTCACTCCTCTTTTCCAAGATTACCAGGTACAACTGCATGCCAAAAGATTTTTTTAGTAACTGGGGAGTGGGGGGTGAGAGGTGGGGGCATAATCAACTCTACTAAAAACTAAGCCACACAGTGGACTATGTTGGCAATATGACTATATAAAGGAAGTAAGGTACTAGGGAACAAGAACTGTTTCTCGCCAAGGCTTCAGGTTAGGGAGGGGACCCTCTGAAGTTGCTGAAAACATCACATCTGAAAAATGACATGAAGTGACTACTTTGGAAGATTTCTAGGTCATATCTCACAAACTACAATGGTCCATTGGAAGAATGGGTCTAAGGAAGGACATTCTAGTTAATAAAAAGTATTGGGACTTCGTAGGGTATATAAGGATACAAAGTGTGTGTAGTGGCAGAGCAAAGAAGTACTGGTGGAAATCAAAGATGTGTCAGGACTGGAAGACTGAAATGGTTGAAGAACAAGAACAGGGGAGTGTTGGATTTAAGTTAGTGGTAGCAATGTTGATAAAGTCGGCATCCTGTGTTAGGCCTTGGGCCAGGTACTTTACAAGGTGCTGTTTAACATTTTTATCAAAATCTGGAAAAGAAGGTAGAGATATATCTGTAGGGATCTGGAATGTGAAAGGTTGAGAATACCTTGATGAGAATGATTGTGATGGGTGAAGGGGGGAGGAATAGTCTGGTCTTTAGGAAACAGGTTTCAGGATTAACAGCAGCTAAAAAGTATTACCCTTTCCAGTGTAATCATTACTATGCAAAGCATTTTGCAAAAATATTATTTACTAAAAGATATGATCTAAGCTTAGTCACCCAAGAAATAAGCACAGAAAGGACTTCAGGCCTTTGTTCTCATATTGGAACTGGTATATTTGCTTCAGAAAAGTAAACCAGATGATCCAGAGCAAAAAATACAGGAAAGGTTTGAGTAGCATATTGCAAACCAGAGTGAGATTGGGGGGAGGAAACGTGAGTTCTGGAACAGGTGTGAGAATGGACAGGTCTAAGAACAGTTTTGGGGTGTTGGAAAAGTGGTTCAAGAGTAGGTTGTGGGTATGTAAGGGAAGTAATATACACTTGTGGAGGGGATTCGAGGAAACCCGTAATAAAAGGAAAGACTGGCCTCGAGTTAAGAGGCCGTGCAAAGAAGCTGTGTGTGTGTGTGTGGGTGTGTGTTACAAACGGGGCTCGGGAGGAGACGAAGGTAGGGGACAGAGAGAAGAGCGATGGGTGGGGCCTCTGGGCAGCATCTAACATGACTGGGGTGGGGAAGGGGGGGAAAGGGCGGCGCGGAAGGCGGGAGGGGGTGTTACTGAAGCGCGAAAGGGTCGGGTTTCGGGCGGGAGGTGTGGGGGAGGGCGTCCTGAGTGAGGACCCAGGGCTAACGGGAGGCTGCCGAGGGGCGGGGTCGGACCTGGGCACGCGAAGTGGGGTTTGGTGCGTGTGCTGCTGGCGGTGGGGGGAAGAGGGGACTTGGATCTCGCCGCTCCAGGAAAGCAAGGTGTGGGCCTTAGAGCTGGGCCGCCGCCAGGGAGGCGCGGAAGCAGCGGAAGGGTGGTAGTGAGGGAAGGTGGGGGGGGCGGGGAAGGTCGAGCCCCGGAGCGGAGCTTGGGGCTAGGGGAGGAAAAACCCCGGCTCACCGCTTGATCCGGAGGAGACACTGCGGCGCGGTTCGCTCGCCGTCCCAGTCGGAGCTGAGTGTGGGGTCCCAGTGGCTAAGCAGCGCGGCCCCGTGGGCAGCGGCCGAGGGCGGGAGCCCTGGCAGCGGAGCCAGGCCGCTGCCCGGTCCCCCGGCCCCGCCCGCCGCTGCCGCCGCCGCCCACACATCCGGCAGGAAAGGCGGCCCGAACCCGCCGCCGCTGCCGCTAACGCCCACAACGCCGGCGACGCCGCTCGCCCCCGGGCCCGCCGCCCCGGCGCCCGCCGTCGCCGTCGCCGCCTCCTCAGTCGGACTCTCCGCCATCGCTGCTTCGCTTCCGGGACTGCTAGGCAGCACGTCCGCCGACCAGAGCGGCCGCTGCTCCCTCCCGCTCCCGCACCACCGAGAGCCGGGCCAGAGTGTCCCCACCCTCCGCTTCCACAGCACGGGCGGCGCTGGCTCCGCCCACCCCCGCCCCGACCAGCGAGAGGCGCTCTGCAAGAGCGTCCACCCGCGGTCCTCCAGGGCGGGAGGGGCTACGAGATAGCCGGCAGCGCTAGGTTCTGGGCCTGCGTTTGTCCCGCGCTTTGCGAGGAGGTGCGGAGGTGTGCGAAGGCGCGCGAAGGCTCCTAGGTGCAGTTGAGAACCCGATTCCATCGAATATTTTTAAGTGTTGGAAAGGATGACTATGTCTCCTTAAAGGGAGCGACTCACAATCGTGCCCAGGGGGTAGGATCGGGGATCCAGCTAGTAGGGAGCCTGAGTCGATATGTGAGTTGACTAGTAGATCTCCGCCTGACCGAAAGGCTCTGATTATCCTTCTTCCGTGCACCCTCAGCCACCTAGAGCTGGCAGCCAATGCCCCGTGCTTGCAGCGAGACCAAGAGGAAGGAAGGAATCAGAACTTAGGCATGATAAACTACCTCTTTTTAGAGTTTACTCGATGTACTTGAAGGACCTACTAAATGCCAGGTACTGTTGCTAGGCGTTGCCATAGGGATAATGAACCAGCCCTAGCGAGGCTTCGTAAAAGGAGGAAAATAAGGCCTCCTGACCCCAAGCCCAGTACTTTTTCCTCCCACTAGTCTTTAATATACAGGAATCAAGGAGCTGTGAGTTTAAATCCTAGGAGGATTTCGAAGGAGTTTTCTGAGCTATGTAAGGTGAAAAATAATACTATGGACTATGAAACAGAAGTGTTCTTTTAAAAAGGCTCCCTGGGCCTCCCTGGTGGCGCAGGGGTTAAGTCACAGCACTATGAAGCTATCTGCAGCACAAGCTCTATCCCCAAGCCAGAGAGCTGACTCACCTGGCGCAGCAGACCTCTCCTGTCTCCCCGCTCTTCCTCTCAGCAGTGTATTTCAGTCAGTCTGCCTGTTCTGTACCCCATTCTGGCTCTGGTGAGTCCTCTCCCCCACCTCTGGCCTACACCCAGCTCTTACATGCATAAATAAATAAGTCTAAAAAAAAGAAAAGCTCCCTTTTCTCTCTAATCTTATCCGGAAACACTTGGTGCCCGCAGTGATTCAGAACTTAGAGTAACATTACCAGAAGGGCCTGGGTCATCCCCTGTAACCAAATATATTGATGTTTCTTCATTAAAGTATGAAAATTCATACTAGTTTGGTACATTTATGAATATTCATAGTTAATCAGAAAAATAGTCACTTTGGTTTATTTTAAAACCAATTTTCAGAGCTTTGTAATTTTTCCAATAAGAGACCAGGGACTTGCATGATAATGGCCAGCATTTATTGAGCGCTAACCTTTTGGTTTTTAGCTCACATTTATTGAGTGCTTACTATGTGCCAAGTGCTTTTTATACTTTATCTTATATATCCCTTTCAACAACTCTATGAAGTAACTACTATTATTAGTACATTTTGGCAGATGGAAAAACAGGCTGACAATTTCAGTCACTTCTTTGGGTCACACTAAAAGCAAGAGAAGAACTGAGACTAAAGCAAATGTGACTCCAAAGAACAGGTTCTAGCCACCATGGTTACTGGTACAGCATGGAACTCTCTCACTTTTTTTTTTTAAGGTTTTATTTACGCATACAAGCACTGGGGTACAGGCCAGAGGTGTGTGTGTGTGGGGTAGGGTGAGTGAGAGGATTCACTAGAGACAGTGGGGAGCAGAACAGGCAGATCAACTGAAATATTCTGCTGAGGGGAGCAGCGGGCGAGGCAAGAGAGGTCTGCGCTGTGTGGGTCACCTTCCAGGGCAGCAGGGATGGAACTTGTGCTGTGGTAGCTGCGGTTTGCCTCATAGTGCGTTGCTTAACCTATTGCACCACCAGGGAGGCCCCAACACTCCCACTTTTTTTTTTTAAGGATTTATTTATTTATGCATACAAGAGCTGGGGTACAGGCCAGAGTCGTGGGGGGTGAGAGCATTTACCAGGTATGGAGTGGGGAGCAGAACAGGTAGATCAACTGAAACACACTGCTGAGGGGAGCAGTGGGCGAGGCAGAAGAGGTCCACTGTGCCATGTGGGTCCCTTCCCTGGCTGGGAATCGAATTCACACTGCTGTGCAGCGGATGCTTCACAGTGCAGTGCTCAACCCGCTGCGCCACCAGGGAGGCCCCAACACTCCCATTTTTAATCCTGTTTTACCTTGTACTATGGTTCTATTACCTGTCTTCCCATCTCTCCTCCCCACTCCACCCCCCCCCCCACATACTTGGAGCTCTAGTCCATGTATTATCTAACTCTTAGTCTCTATCATCTGTGAATCCAGCACAGTGCCAGACACAGCTTAGTTTCTTAACCTGAACCAAAAGGAATCACTATAATTATTTTACAGAGTTCACATTTTGTTGGCATGTTTTATTGTGTTATATATAATAAAGATGCCTGAATACCTCCTAAAGAATTTCAAGAAAATGGTTACAGTGGTTGCCTCTGAGTAGTTTGGTTGCTAACAGTCTTTTTGTACCCATTAGATGTTGTGTATATTTTATTCATTTTGAAGGATTCCAGAATTTTGCTTGGGTGTTATTTAGTAAGATGGTTCAAGTCGATTCTCTAGGTAACCTCACACAAAGAAGAAAACCTACTCCATACCTCCTCCATGGCTAGACTGAAGAGGCCCAGCGATGGCCCATGGGGATAGGATTCTTCAGTGGGCCTCTTATTACTGCACGGTTGTTTTCAAGTGTAAACTCCATTCGTGATGCAGCAAAGAACAGAAAACACCTTAAATCCTGAAGGAATTTCAATCTTTTTATTTGTAGCATTTTGCAAATAGCCTGTTTTATTTACATCCATAGACTGGTGATAATCCTAACTCAGAGATTTTTCTGAGGATAACGTGTGACATTTTGAGAAATATTTTGTAAGGTGGTAGGCATAATCCAGATACTTGACTTGCCCAGGTTCTTTCTCTCCTCCAGGCCATTGCTAATCATAGTTTCTCTACCTGTAAAACCTTTTCCTTTGCCAGGAGAAATCCTAGTTATTAAACCTCATTTCAGGGCCTCCCTGGTGGCGCAGTGAGTTAAGCAACACACTATGAAGCAAACCGCAGCCACTGCAGCACGAGTTCGATCCCTGCTGCCGGCCATGTGGGGCCAGGGGGGGCACCCACATGGCGCAGCAGACCTCTCCTGCTGTGCCCGCTGCTCCCCTCGGCGGTGTGCTTCCGTTGATTTGCCTGTTCTGCTCCCCACTCTGTGGTGAATCCTCTCACGCCTCCACGCCTCTGGCCTGTACCCCAGTGCTTGTATGCATAAATAAATAAATCTTTAAAAAAAATAAATAAACCTCATTTCATCAGTAATATTGGTAAAATAACAGTAGTTGCTAAGAAGAGGTAATGTGATAATGAATGTGTACAATACCTGGCCAGGGCAAATGTTCAATAATTATTAACTCATTATTTTTACTCATCTGGAATATTACTTTCTCTGCCAAGATTTAATACCTCCAGGCATAGTATTATTAATTAGTCATTCCTAATGACACAATTCACTGGTCCTCATGCTGACTATTCATGCCTTTATTACTTAGCACACACCATTTATGTTAGTGGTTTCGTTACTCATCTGTCTGATCACATGAGCTCCTTGAGGGCAGGGAGCATGGGACAGCTACTTGGTGCCTCTAGGACCTGACCTTCCGCGGTTAATGAAGAAATAGTTAGCAAAGTGAGGCCATAGTAGCCAGCTGTCCGTTCCCTGGCCATGGCTCTTTAGGACTCTTCCTCCTCCTCCTCTTCTGATATACTTGTTATTTTCCAAAAAGGCCGAGCCAAGTTTGCAAAGAGAAGTACAAGTCAAGGCCAGAAGGGTTGCTGGGATGGCAACTGCTTAAACACCAGCTCATGGCCCTCACCTCTAAGCTGGGGAAGAGGAAAGAGCTGGAAGATGCTAGTGGGAGGGGCGTAGTAAGTAGGCATGGCTTAGCCTGGTGCTCCCTGACTTTTTTAAGGTTGACAGAGGGCAGGTGGTCAGAGTGCCCAGAGGGCAACAGTAGCCAGAGGGCAGAAGTGTTTTCTGGAGCCACTTTCTGTACTCTCTGGGGATGGCTGACACTACTGAGAGGTCTTTTCACAGGAACTGATTTCCATGCCTCTCCCCAGCACTGCACTGTCCTTCACTGAAACTTCTTTGTGCAAAAAGTTTGGTAGCACCTGCTCATGGCAACTTGGCAAGTGCCCTCACCCAAGGACTGAGGCCAAGTGTCCTGGCATGCAGGTCACTGCTGTGCCTCAACCTTCTCTAAGTAGATACAGCATGAAGGTCCTCTCCTTCCCCAAAGGCCCTTGTCCCACCATTCTCTGGAGCAGTCCTTTCCCTCCAGGGCCCAGCCTTTTTTGGGCTGAATGCCAGGACAGATGAAAACTGAGTTCCTGAATTGCAAGGAAAAAGCTTAACTTGGACTGGGTGTTTAAGGCTGCTGATTTTAAGTATTTGTGGCTATATTTAAAATACATGTGTGTAGAAAGGGGTTAAGCACAGTACATTGAAGCTACCTGCAGCCACTGCAGCAGGAGTTCAATCCCCAGCCAGGGAGCTGACTCACATGATGCAGTAGACCTCTCCTGTCTTGCCCGCTGCTCCCCTCAGCAGTATTACAGCAGATCTGCCTGTTCTGCTCTTCACTGTATTTCTGGTGAATCCTCTTACACATACACCCCCGGGCCTCTGGCCTGTACCCCAATTCATGTATGCATAAATCTTTAAAAAAATACATATATGTTAGCTCATCACTACATCTCTCACCTTCATATACACTGCATATATTTCTTGAATACTATACATGTACATATCACAGTATTACTATTTATTTGTATTTATCTATCTCTATCATCTCATTTTGTTGCTACCACCACCATGAATTGTTCTCATTTCCATAGTAGAGATGAGGAAATCAAGGCATAGAGGAGGTAATTAGCTTCCCAGGCAAGAAGAGACAGAGCTGGGATTTACTGTCCTGTTGGCCTCCCAAATCCTTTCCTTTTGCCAACACAGTTAACTTTTTTTTTAAGAACTGGGTTGTAGACCAGAGGTGCAGGGGTGAGAGGATTCGCCAGAGACAGAGTGGGGAGCAGAACAGGCAGATCTACTGAAATACACTGCTGAGGGGAGTAGCAGGTGAAGCAGGAGAGGTCTGCTGCGCCATGTGTTAGTTCCCTGGCTGGGGATCCAACTCAGGTCATAGTGGTGACAGTGCTTAGACTCAACCCCTAGGCCACCAGGGAGGCCCCATGTTGAACTGTTAAGGCACTGGTTATTTATTGTTTTTTTTGGTCACTATGGCTTTGAGAATATAATGAAAACAGTCCCTCAAGAACAAAGCACCTCTGTATCTGCTCACACTTTTGCACTACGCCAAATGGTTTCATTTATGGACCATAGACCCAAGATAAAGAACCTGAATGATAATTTGACTGACTAACCAGGTTAGGGGTAAAGGAACTTCTGTTGAACTTGGGTTCCATGGGCCCACCAACCACATTCTCAAGCCTGCTGATTTGGACTTGCAAGCTCAGCAACTCCAAGGCTGTTTGGAACCCATGATGAAATTCTTACCAATTCCCTGGTGAAACTAGGTTCCTGATATGCCACAGAAAGAAAAATGCAACCACTTTCCCTAGAGACTGTTCCTTGATTACCACCAGAGGGTAGTGGCCTGGCAGGAGTGCCGACATGATATCCCAAAAGGGTTACTGCACTGTTTTCTTAATAGCATTACCACTTAATCCATTGCTCCCTTGGTGATATCTCAGCTGCCAGTTCAGCCTCATTTCTTCTTTTTGGCTCCAAGATTCCTGGTCTGAGCTTCAGGTTTACCACTGGCTTGCGGTGGACAGCCTCACGGGTTACTTACAGTGCAGGGGTAACAAGATTATAGCGGGCCAGTTCTCAACTAGATTTTGTCCCCAAGACAGGAGACACTTGTCAATATCTGCTATTTGGTAGTTGGCCATCCCAACTGGGGGAGGATAGGCTATTACCCGATTCTAATGCTGCTAACATCCCATAATGCTCAACAGTGAATTAGGATGCAAATGTGTCAAAGAGACCATGACTGAGTGGACTGGGAACACTGGCCTGCTGTAGAGCTTGGGCTTGTCACTGAACCCAGCAAGTCAGCACAGTAGTGAGAACACAGGTTTTGGAGTTTGAAGAACAGCTTCACCAATAGCCATATGTCCCTTACCTTCCCGTTTCCCTATCTGTAAAATTACTTATTTTATGGGGTTGTCGAAAGTTGTCAGAGAACGTGCTTAGCTCGGAGTCTGACCTACATGTGCTCCGGTGGTAGGTGGTGTTATTACAACAAGCACTAGCTTCCTTGCTCTTCCTTACACCTTCACAGTGCACCGCTTCTCCACCCACATTCCCTCCCCAATGCAAGGCGTTGGTCCTTGTTGTTCCCACTGTACTGACTGCCTTGATGGCAAGGACCTGAGTTTTTGCCTTCCCCAAAGCACCCAGGAGAGTGTTGAAGTACCTAAATACCTGGCTTTAGGTTGAATGTAGGTTAAGGGTCTTCCTTGGTGGTGCGAGAGGTTAAGGCACAGCACTATGAAACCATCAGCAGCCTGGCCAGGGAGGGGACCCACATGGCACAGCAGACCTCTCCTGTCTCGCCTGCTGCTCCCCTCAGCAGTGTATTTCAATAGATCTGCTTATTCTGCCCCCTACTCTGTCTCTGGTGAATCTTCTCACACACACTCCCACCCACCCTGTACCTCTGGCCTGTACCCTGGTTCTTAGTGTAAAAAAAAAAAAAAGAGGGTTGAAACCATTCTTACTCAGTTTTTGTTGTTTTATCCCTCTTTGCGAACTGCCTTTTAGCTACGAGTTGTTATTAATATTAGTTAAGAAAGCTTGTGATTTCACTATTTTACACAACTTTTCCAACCAGTTGAGATAAAAGGTTTTTAAAGAATGGGTGCCTCTTAAAAGTGATCAACTCTATACTTTCCCTCTACATTCCTTCCTTCTATGAATTGTTCCTGCTTGGGCTTAGAGAGCGGCAGCTGTGGATCCATCAGCTTAGCTCTTTCTCCCCTGGGTGATCAGTCCCATTTTAGCCCAGTGAGGGGTGTCTGACTCTAACTGCTGCACACTTTTCTCTGGGACTAAGTTTCCCTTTCTGTGCCCCTCAGTTGTGTGGCCAAAATGAAAACAGATGGGCTAGCGTGGCAATTAAAGGTTTAAGCTGGTGTGAGGAGGGGACTATGCGATTCTGCTACATACCAGCTCTGTGGTATATGACAAGTTCTTTTGCTTCCTTGAGACTTAGCAAATCACGTTTTATGAATGTACTTATAATTCACAGGTTGAGGTAACAAGCATGAAACTCCATATAGAGCTTGGTGCAAAATAAGCTCCTCAAAATATTATACTACATTTGAAGGGGAAAGAAACAGCAGTTATTGCTGAGAGATACAGAGAACATTCCAAGTCCTTACAGACTAGCGAGCTACTTCCTAATCACCAATGGTTGACCCGGTCCCACGTCCCTCATCCTACCTTTCCACCAAGGCTCTCCCCCAGGGCAAAGGACAGAGGCACAGGCACAGGGTTTAGAGAAACGTTGTGTTTAATGGTAAAGCTCAGCACACTCCAGCACCGGGTGTGGCCGGGAGTCGAAGCAGCAGGGATGGGTAGGTGACCCCACGGAGCCTCACATGGCGAACAGGATGAGGAAGGCGACCATCAAACAGAAGAGCCCCATGGCCTCGGACAGGGCGAAGCCCAGAATGGCATAGGAGAAGAGCTGTTGCTTGAGAGACGGGTTCCTGCCAGGGACAGAGATTGGAGCCAGCCCAGGCAAAGGCGGGGTAAGGGCCCGGGCGGTGGTGGAGGACAAGGTAGGTTAGGTGAGTGGGGAGTGCTGGAACTGGGAGAAGCCCACATATATCTGGGGATTTGGGCAGGCAGAGTACCAATATGCGATAAGTTTAAATGAGAAACTTTAAGTGGTAAGTGTAGGCTGGAAACAAATTTGGATTCAGAGCTCACTGGTGACAAAGCTCCCTAAAGGGAGCTCCTCATGCTGAGGCTTTCTCCAAATAGGGTGGGATTTATGGTGGGAGATACTCTAGGTTATCTCTAAACTTACCTGGCATAACCAATTATCAAGCTGCCAAACACTGTTCCAATGCCAGCCCCTGACCCAGCCACACCAACTGTGGCAGCCCCAGCACCAATAAATTTGGCTGCTGTGTCAATGTCCCGGGAGACAATGCTGGTCTGGAACTCCCGCCTGGCCTCCTGGAGCGGGGAGCTGCTGTAAGAAGGCTGGAGGAGGCGGGGAGAGAGAGCAAAGAGATAGTAAGCACAAGGACAGGTGGCAGACTCCACCCCCTCACCCCACCCACCTGAGCTCTGAAACTGTTGGCAAACTGGCAAGTACAAAATGCTTGGCTGCAGAGCACGCTGGGGATTAGAGTTTTAGGGTTCATTTCCAGACAGGACTAGGGAAGTTTTGTGGGCTAGGGAAACCTCAAATTTGCAAGTTTCTCACTTGCAAAGCTCACATTGGGGTACCTAGAAACTATTAAAGCACCAGATTCTGTAACTCTCCTCCCACTTCAGTCTAAAAGGCACTCAACTAACTTGAAGGGCCCCTGTTTGGGGAAATTTCATAAGAAGGCCTTCCCCAAAGCACCTAGGAGAGTGCTTTCCTTACCTGTTTCGATGAGATCTCTGGCCTGTTCAGGAAAGAGGCAGACACAGGCCTGATCAGGCCCCTGGTACAACAGCGCATCTGTAAAATCAGAAAGAGAATTCATTTCCCCACAAAAAAAAAATCAGGCAAGAAAAAAAGAACTAATTGCTGTCAAAAATAACTGTGAATATCTCAAACTGAAAAATCTAATATATCTCAAGGTCAATTAATATATTCCTGTTTCTACCAGGCAGGTCAGCACCAGAGACAGCTGTTCCAAAGCCCTGGTGTAGTCAGCAGTGGCAACCTTCCGATTAAAAACCTGGTACCAAAGTTCACTTCTATGGGGATGGCCCTATTCAGTACCCCAGAATGGAACAAGAGCCTACCCCATTACCAAACCAGATACAGGAAAGGTCTGGCCCAGATAACTAAAGAAATTAGAGGGGAAAACCAACCTTCTTTTGCTAAAATGTACAGCTATATACCCTGGAGTGGACCAAGACCAGGAAGCTTGGTGAGGATCCCCGAGTATGGATTGGTGCATAGCCCCCTGTAACATGGCTTTCCTGAAATGTTTCCAAAACCAGAATGCAGTGATTCTCAAATTCTGTGGAGCTCCAGAAAAACCTGGGGAGTTCTTAAAACCCAAAGAGATTCCACCATCCCCGGGTCTGATGAATTGGTAGGGGATGCAGATGGGCGTCAGAATTTTTAAAAGCTCTCCACGATTCCTATGTACAACTAAGATTGATAATCACTGTTTTATTGGGATGTCTGACTGTGGTCAATCAGATTGAGGGTAAAGGTCAGACCCATATTCTCTGAGGACATTCCAAAGCCAAAGATAGCTTGGTTTACAAGCCGAATAAACGGGGACAAACTGCATCACATCCTGTGGCCTCCTCCGGAGAGCTAACATCATCAGCATGCCAAGCTCCTTTCAGTTCATTCATTAAGTATTGATGGTTTCCACATCTAGCACTACAGATCACTCCAGAGCTGCAGCTTACCAGAACGGGAGAAATGAGTAGCGCCCCGGTGGTCTGCATTTTTTTCAGTCTGCAGAGGAAAAAAAAAAAATTCGTCGACAACCTGGTTGTTTGCTCATAGTGGCGACCTTCGATCGTCCCTTTAACCCGCCCGTCCTCCCTGGACCACGCTTTTCCTCGCAATGCCTTAGCTGAGGAGGGCATTAGAGGTCAGAGGAACAGAGCGAACTCCACGGGTTTGCAAAGGAAGGTCATAGAAATCGGAAATAAAGGCAGGAGGCCTGAGTCCCAGGAGGGAAAGGTTGCTAAAGAAGAAGGTCCCCCGGGAGGACTGGAGACAGATATTGGGCAAGATCCGTGCAGAGAGCTGCCCATTTTAACAGCTGTCCTCGATCCTCCACAACCGGAACCTTTAATCCCTCATTACCGTTGGTAATTAACATTATTAAGGCTACGGACGCCCACTGCCTCTCCCGGCCCTGAGGACCAAGACCCCTCTGCACCGCCCAGCCCATACCTCGGCCGAACGCTAGCTGCCGGCCTCGAGTCACCTGCACTCCCACTGCTCAGCGGCCCCTGCTCAGCCGACAGCTCGCCCCGCTCAAGGTGACTGACTCACCTCCCAGCTTTAGCTCTAGGTCCAGGCGCTCAGCTCCCGCACCCACGTGTCCCGAGGTCCTCCCTTTCTCATTGGCCGGAATCTTTCCGCATTCCTATTGGTTAACGTTCTCGATTCCTCCTTTCTTATTGGTTTTTCACAGCTTCTTCCTCTCTCCCCACAGGAGCTTCGTGGCAGATCCCGCCTCCATGCGGGTAAAGGCGGGGTTTGCCTCCGATATTTGGCTTCCGATTGGTCGATTCCTAAGACGCTCGACCATAGAGTCGGTAGGACTCGGAGGTTCCACAACCTCCCGCACAAAATGGCGACCAAGGTGGAAGCTGCGGAAAGAGGCGTAGGAGAGATGACCGGACGCCTTACGCAGACAGACACATGACCTTGGACCTGAACTTTCATTTGGGCTCTCATGCCTTGAGGCGCGTTGCATGTTGGGATTTGTAGTCGAATCGGAGACACCCCCCCCCCCCCAAGGACGCCTGAGATCCCGCGAGACCTTCTTCCGGAGGCCGGGAGAGCCAACGCCTTTGCCGCAATTCCCGCGGTAGTGATATGTGGGTATATCGAATACGCCATGGAGGATAAAGTCGGTCGCTGGCCTTGAGAATTCTTTCGTGGGCGAGATCAACTTAGTGGGTCTCAGCCGGTGCTTAGCACTTATGGGCCAGCCACAAGATAAGTTTTTTGGGAAAATATCTTTTTAAGTTGTAGAAACATTGTAAGCATAAAGCACTTAATAACCTGGTAACAGCAAAGGATAGGAACAGGCAGCTTAGGAAAGAAGAAATATAAATGGAAATACTAATCAAAGAAATAGAAGTTTAAGCGCAACGTTTTGCACTTCACAAAAGAATGGAGTTCTTGGGCCTCCCTGGTGGCGCAGTGGGTTAAGCAACGCACCATGAAGCAAACCGCAGCCACTGCAGCACGAGTTCGATCCCTGCTGCCGGCCAGGGAG
>JAGFMF010011723.1:3064738-3083512 GCA_019455555.1 Galemys pyrenaicus | reverse complement strand
GGAGAAGTCTGCTGTGCCACGTGGGTCAACTCCCTGGCCGGGATGGAACTGGTGCTGCAGTGGCTGTGGATAGCTTCACAGTGCTGAGACTTAATCCCTGTGCCACCAAGAAAGCCCCACAGAGGTTATTTTCTAGTCACAGACAGTAATTTATTTTAAAGGTTTATTTATTTATGCATACAAACACTGGGGTACAGGCCAGAGGTGCGGGTGGTGAGAGGATCCACTAGAGGCAGAGTGGGGAGCACAACAGGCAGATCCCCCCTCCCCTGCGGAGGGGAGCAGCGGGCAAGGCAGGAGAGGTCTGCTGCGCCATGTGGGTCCCCTCCCCAGCCAGTGGCAGGGATCGAACTCGTGCTACAGTGGCTGTAGTTTGCTTCACGGTGTGTTGCTTAACCCATTGCGCCACCAGGGAGGGCCCAGACAGTAATTTATAATGGATGAATCACCATGAACTAATGGCCAACAGTACTGTCAAAATAGATGTCACAAAATACTATGTTTTCTGATGACTTGCAATATGAAATATACAGTATCATCTAGCCGATATCCATTCAAGGTCATCTAACTTGAATCCATTAAGCCTTTAAACCTAACATTCAGTGTACGGAAAATTCTGGTGATAGAAGAAGCAGCTATTATCATGCTGGTACAACCAGACAAACCCAGGAGAGAAGGTAGGATGGCTAGTGTGCTGACTTCACCAAGCTAGTGTCATGCAAAGGAGGACTTATAAAAGACTAGATGCAGTGTATGGCCATTGGCTAAATATTGGGTGGGCATGAACAAATGGACACGAAGGACAGTTATAAAACCAGTTATAGAGGACATTTTGGGGATAATTGGGAAAATTTGATTGTGATTTAGGTATTTGATGAAATGAAAATTTTCCAGTTTGGTAAGGCTGAGAAGATTAATTGATAAAAGAGGTTATAAATTGGCTTACACACTATGATCTCATGTTTATTAAAAAATACATAAAAGTGGGCCTCCCTGGTGGCACAGTGGGTTAAGCAACACACTATGAAGCAAACCGCAGCCACTGTAGCATGAGTTCAATCCCTGCTGCCGGCCAGGGAGGGGACCCACATGGCACAGCAGACCTCTTCTGCCTTGCTTGCTGCTGCCCTCAACAGTGTGTTTCAGTAGATCTGCCTGTTCTGCTTCCCACTCTGTCTCTGGTGAATCCTCTCACCTCCCATGACTCTGTACCCCAGCTCTTGTATGCATAAATAAATAAATCTTTAAAAAAATACATAAAAGTACATATATTTTATGTACATTTACTACTGGAACTTCACTATCTTATTAACATTGGTACACTGAGCCTGTTGAGGCTATGTTTTCATTTTATTATTTTTTTAAAAGATGTATTTATTTATGCATGTAAGAGCTGGGGTACAAGCCAGAGGTGCGGGGGCTGAAGAGAGGCTGGTGAGAGAATTCATCAGAGACAGAGTGGGGAACAGAACAGGTAGAGTGACTGAAATCACTGCTGAGGAGAGCAGCGGTCGAGGCAGGAGAGGTCTGCTGCGCCATGTGGGTCAGCTCCTGGCTGGGGATCAAATTTCCGCTGCAGTAGCTGCAGGTGCTTCATAGTGCTGCGACTTAACCTCTTGTGTCACCAGGAAGGTCCCTTCACTTACAAAAATGAATAATGATGTATATAAAATATACATAACATTAAAAATATCAGGCACAACATCCTTTAAAGCAAGAAATACTTCTACAGTAAAGAGGATCATACAGACGTTAACAGAGGGTTCATTCGAAGAGGCTATAATTCTAAACTGTAAGCAGCTAATAACATGCATGTAAAGTGAAAAATGACAGGATTATAAGAAGAAATTCAGAAATTCACTATATGATGGAAGAATAAATGCATCTTTGTTTCAACTGACAAATCCAATAAAGCAATGATTAACTACAGGAGATTTGAACAATGCTAGTAACTACTTTCATTTATTGAACTTATGTAGAACTCTGCAATCAACAATTACAGAGTGTACATCCTTTTCAAGCACTCACAAACACTTAGAAAAATTGAACATTTACTAAGCCACAAAGCAAACTTCAATAAATACCAAGGAATCAATATTACACAGACCACATACTCTGACCACAATGTAATTAAATACAAAATAAAAAATCCATGCATTTTGGGGGCCTCCCTGGTGGCACAGAGTTTAAAGTATCAGCACTACAAGCTATTGCTCGCCACTGCAGCATGAGTTTGATCCCTGGCCAGGGAAGGGACCCACATGGTGCAGCAGACCTCTCCTGTCTTGCCCGCTGCTCCATTCAGCAGTATTTCTGTATCTGCCTGTTCTGCTCCCCACTCTGTCTCTGATGAATCCTCTTACCACTTGCACCTCTGGTCTACACCCCAGTTCCTGTATGCATAAATAAATAAAATCTTTAAAAATCCATGCATTTAGGCATTAAAAAAAAAAACTTCCAAGTGTGATTGTTGGAGTCCATACCAAAAACCGGGGGGCAATATTTAGAGAAGGGGGGTTGAAGACTCAACCAAGCAGATACTCCAAAACGTCTCCATTACATTCCAGGTCAAGGTCATTATACACACACACATACACACACATACACCCTTCTCCCAGTAAGTACAGCCTAAGATGACTCAGCAAGCATGACCCAATTGCCTTAAGAACAACCACACCACAGCTCATCTTCCCAAAGCTAAACTTATCCAGTGCAGTTAGGATCTAGAGGCAATACCAGCAGACAGCTGTTCTGCTCTCCTGAAGCTTTTCCTCGCCAGACAGGAACTCAGAGAGACTTGGGGGTCCCTACACCCTTGGGCTCTATTCAGCAACGCAGTTTGTTCCCAGGCAGCATAGCACATGCGGTGGTCCCTGAGACCTGTCTGCTGAGAGGACATCCCTGTGTTACCGCTGTTCTTCAGTGTTGCTCCAAAGACAGGCTCTAGGAAGGGTTTGGGCAGGGGTGGGAGTGGGGGATGCGTGTAGGTGAAGCCATCAGCCTCCAACTCTGGCTCGTGTCCTTTTACTGTGGTTTGGTACTGGATCTTCTTGCAACATTGATGCCAGATTTATGTATATATTTTTCTGGTGCTACAATTCCCATAAAATCTTGATGACCTGAGCATTTTATTTGGAGGTCTCTGCTAAAAAGTTCAGACCAGGAATCTCATCTTTCTTTGACAATTCCAGGCTTTATAAAAATTCAGAACTGGCGTGTGGAGGAAGCCCTGCTCATCTGTACTAACTCCTCTCCAATTTAGGGCCTTAGCTCAGAATATTAACGGTGACTAAAGGAAAGCATGAATGGTGATTAAAGGGAAGGAAGGTGCTTGAGAGGAGGCTTTTTGCTCTCTCGGGCCCTGGAAGCTTAACCCTGCAATTTTACATTCTGTGACTCTTGGAGAAGGCCTTTGAAAATGGGAGGCAGTTCCACATTTGTCCAGTAGAGGGGGCTCAATGGAAGACACGTTGGAGAGACCTGAGGGTTTAGCCTTTATTAAATTAAATAAAGCTGGCTCTCTTGCCTCCTATTTTCAATCCCAGGAAACCATGCTACTTCTGCTCTCAAAATCCATACAGGGTCTGACTCCCTTCTCACACTTCCAGTGCTAAGGCTCCAAGCTGGACTCCCATCATTTTCTGATCTAGGTTATTGCAGACCCAACACTTGCTCTGAGTTAACTCGTTCCCTTATAACCCATCCTCATCTAACGGAGCAAACAGAAAATTTCCTCTAATATGTAAATTCACTCTATCACCCCTTTTCTCCAAGTCCAGCAATCCCATCCCATTTCCCTAGGAGTGAAAGCCAAAGTCTTAAACTACACCTGACTTGGTCTGACCTCCCATATAACTCCCCCCACCCAAGCTCTGCTCCAGCTCGTCCTACCTTCTGGCTGTTGCTTGAACTCAAGGGAATGTTCTTGCTCTTCGCCTTTAAATCTGAGTTGCTCACTCTAGTTTCTTTCATGTTTTTGCTCAAATTTTGCCTTTCAACAAGGCCTGCATGGACCTCCCTATTTAAAATTGCAGTCACTGTGCCTCCCTGGTGGTGCAATGGGTTAAGCAATGCACTATCAAGCAAATCGCAGCCACCGCAGCACAAGTTCGATCCCTGCTGCCCGCCAGGGAGGGGACCCACATGGTGTAGCAGACCTCTCCTGCCTCGACCCCTGCTCCCCTCAGCAGTGTACGTCAGTCAGTCTACCTGTTCTGCTCCCCACTCTGTCTCTGGTGGATCCACTCACCTCCCTGGACTCTGGCCTGTACCTCAGCTCTTGTATGCATAAATAAATAAATCTTAAAAAAAATAAAATTGCAGTCACATTTCCCTACTGTTCCCAAACTTTTTTTTTTTATTTAAAAGACTTTATTGGGGCCTCCCTGGTGGCGCAGTGGGTTGAGCGCTGCACTGTGAAGCATCCGCTGAACAGCAATGAGAGTTTGGTCCCCGGCCAGGGAAAGACCCACAAGGCACAGCAGACCTCTCCTGCCTCGCCCGCTGCTCCCCTAAGCAGTGTATTTCAGTCCATCTGCCTGTTCTGCTCCCCACTCTGTCTCTGGTGAATCCTCTCACCTCCCACGACTCTGGCCTGTACCCAGCTCTTGTATGCATAAATAAATAAAAATCTTTAAATTAAAAAAAATCTTTTAATAAAAAAAATAAAAGACTTTATTTATTTATACACACAAGAGCTGGGGTGTAGGTCAGAGGTGACGTCCTGGAGGATGGGGATGAGTTTTATTCCCTTTAGTATTACCTTTTGTCCCCGGCATGTACACTATGCCTGGTTCTCAATAAATGCAGTGAATGTGTGGCAGATCTTAGCCTGACAGAAGAGGGGATTAGGCACCTTCTGGGAGCAACCTCTAGAGGGCAGTCTCACACCACAAGCGGCGTCTCTAGACTGCCTACAAGCTTTTTTCTTACCTTAGGTAGCTTTGATGTACATGCACCATACGTGTATATATGATGGATGATAGACAGATAGTTGATGGATAGGTGGATGGGTGGCTAGGTGGGTGGATATATGGGATGGGTGTGGTGGGTGTGGTCCAGAAGGCTCTGGAGTTGACAAGCTCTGGGACCTGGGAAAGCAGCCGACCTGATTCGAGCACTGGAGTCACTCTTCATCCACGCCTTATACATCCGCTTAAGCCTAAGACTATGTCGAAGCGCTGCAAAAGTTACTATTTCAAAATGAAAAAAGAAAATCGCAAAATGGAAATTCATAAATATTTAAATAATGGCTAAAAAACACCAATCGGTCAACTGCAGCTCCACTTGCGCTTAGTTTGTACGTAAGTACATTTCATGTGGGTGTGATGGTCTTAATATCCGGCATGTCATGGGCACTCCTAAAGTGTGAAGGTTCTTGATGTCCTTGAAAAGGCCCTGGGAGAAGGTAAGCAGAACAGGGGTGGCCCACGGAACCCCCGACTCCTCACCAGAGGGTCCAGAGCACTGAGCTTTCGCTCAGCTGCTGAATCAGAGGTTGCCTTGCTGAAGGCTCCAGAGCTAAGCTCGAGAGGATAAGTTTACAGCTGCCCTCAAACAGCATCTTTCTTGATCACAAGGTAAAATGGGAGATGGGTGGGATTTGTTTACATAAACTCCCACACTGGAGAAATACTGACTAGGAAGGGGTGGATATTACTATTGTTTTTTAAGAAGGAATCACCCTTTATTAATATTTTAAAATTTAATTTTATTTATTTACACATAGAAGATGGGGTGTACGCTGGTGCAGGGGTGAGCGGATTCACCAGAGACAGAACGGGGAGCAGAACAGATGGATTCACTGAAATACACTGCTGAGGGGAGCAGTGGGGGGAGACAGGAGAGGTCTGCTGCGCCATATGTGGGTTTGCTCCCTGTCCAGGGATTGAACTCAGGCTATAGTGGGTGATATAACCCGGGTGATATAAGACTCTGAGATTTAACCCCTAGGCCACCAGTGAGACCCTGAGAGGTAGATATTATTAGGCTCATTTTATAGATAGGAAAACTGAGATTCAGAGAGTTTAAGCAAGTTGCTGAAAGTCTGGATTCAAGGGCGAGGCTGTCTGACTTCCAACTCAGTGCTCTTATCATTACATCACACCTTGTTTCAAAGTGGCCCGTCCAGTTTTACAGGGCTATTAATTAAGCGGCAGAGTAGAGCACTGTTTATAATCAATATGTCAGATACTGTCATAAAGGCTTGACACATTTTAATTCATTTAGCTGGTGTAGAAACTTAATTTTACCACCATCTTACAAATGGGGAAACCAAGGCCAAGGAGGTTAAGTAACGTGACTAAGTAACGTGCCGGCTCTGGACTCTGGACTCTGACATGACGTGCACTCGCCTGCTGTGGTGGGGCAGGTAGAGACTTTGAGGTGTGCAGAGGCACACAAGTATGTAAGGGGGAGTTGGGAAGGAGAAGCCGCCATGGGACGCACCCAGAGTGGTTTTCTTCACTGTTGTCTCAGCAGGAAATCAATGCTCAGTTCCTATCAAAACTACTGACAGCTTGATGCTTTCCCAAATAACTTTTCCTTTAAAGGGATTGGGTTGAAATGACTTTCCATCAGCAAATAGAGCAGTTTTGTAAATAGGGACTCCTTTTTCCCCTGTGAACTGAGCCCCTGGTCTTCCAGAGCATTCCTGGAAGGCTAAGCTGGTTCTCCCGCTATGGTGGGGCAAAGAACCACTTTGTTGAGAAGGATGGAGCTGTACGGGGTAATGGTTCAGCTGGTGTGGATGTGGTCAGAGGTTAGTGATGGAAAGGAAACCATCATCAGCTCTGGTCCCTGATCTAAATAGATTCAAGGTCTTGTGATCAACTTTAGGTTTCCTGTCCAAGAGAATGGTAAGGATGGGTGTATGGGGTGGAATTACCCCACTTGGAGAAAGGAAAACTCTAGGAAGACAGAATATTTATTACTGATGGGTTCTGAAGCTAGACTCTGAATTCAGCCAGCTCTTACTGGTTAATTTAGTTAACCTCTCCAAGACTTGGTGTGCCATGAGTAAAGTGGGGATATATCTTTAATCATTCATTGCTTATGTTAATGATTTGTTTTTTATGAGGACTGATAAGCTACAATACAAACTAAAGTGTACTGTACAAGCACACGATGTCTTTTTATTCAAATGAAAACGAGGCATTATAGAACAGACAGGGGACAGTAACAAAATTATCCTATCAGTTCAGGATGTATTAATGGCAAGAATTTCCCAGGAACAAAGGATGTGAAGTCCCGAGAACATTATCATAAAAACTCCTGGGGTTTCTTCCTAAGAGTGGTCTTCATGTGTTTAGGGGCATGATCATTTCTGGAGGCAGGGGCCTGGAGGAGATGCTCTGGGGATGGCTGGCTTCTGAACCCCAGATGGTAAACAATACCCCTTTAGACACGCTGAGTGTCACTCAGGTTTACAGCCAGGAGATGGAGCACCCACATTGCCAAGATCCCCATTTATAGCTATTTCCTGGGCCTGAGTAAATATCTGTTTTATTTATTTATTTTTAAAGATTTATTTATTTATGCACACACACAAGAGCTGGGGTATAGGCCAGAGTCGCGCGGGAGGTGAGAGGATTCACCAGAGTGGGGAGCAGAACAGGCAGATGGACTGAAGTACACTGCTGAGGGCAGCAGCGGGTGAGGCAGGAGAGATCTGCTGCGCCATGTGGGGCCCCTCCCTGGCTGGCCGGCTGCAGGGATTGAACTCGTGCTGCAGTGTCTGCGTTTTGCTTCATAGCGCGTTGCTTAACCCACTGCGCCACCAGGGAGGCCCAATATCTGTTTTAAAAGTACCTTCTGAGCCCTCTCAAATCCTCCCCACTAGCTTATCATTAACACTTTCTTTTCTTCAATTCAGTGGGAGCTGAGTTACAGAAATTCCCAGAAGGAAGAGAGTAAGGGAGGGAGGGTGAGGTTGGGTGAGGTTGGGTGAGGTGGCAGGGATGGGTCCCCTGAAGGGGAGGTCCAGGATCTGGGCTTGGAAATCTCTAAGTCTCATCAAGATGGCTTACCCTGACTGGAAGTAATCCAGAAAGGCTGACGACTGGTGAAGAAAGACTTACAGAGCATCAGCTGAAGGGGTGGCAAGTGGTGAGGAAGACCTGGCCAAGCAATTCTTATTTCAGGAAAGTTTCAGGGTCATTGTCAAGTGCAGGGAATTTACTGGACTCTGACCTTTATTGTAGGAATGAGTGAGAGGAAGTCAACTTTGCCCTTGGCCTCTGACCACCCTCCACCCAGCTGGATGTGCTGTTTCCCAGCACAGGACAGTGTTGTAAGTTGAAACCTTGGGCCAGTGTGGCCTTCCGTGCCTGTATGACCCTTTCCAATTCTTCATGCTCACTAATCTTGGCTCCCTCATCTATAAAAGGGGATGACAATGACAGTCACTCATAGTAAAAACTCAATATATATTGGATTTAAATAATATAATAAATAGTGAATCCTGGGGTCAGAGATCGAAACTGAGAGGAAGGAATAGAGAACAGTCTGTCCCTATTCTTGGGGGGCAGATTACAGGAACAAGATAGGCAGAAGTCAATAGAAATGCAATTGGAAAATGTCTTTTCTGGCTCGTGGTGGGGAGCAAAAGCACAATATTGGAAACAATTCCTACTCTTTACAGAATATCCTGTCCCCTTCTATTTTCAGATGCTATTCAAATGTTGCTGTGCCCCCAGGGCTCCTGTGGTTACAAAGCACAGAATGGCAGTGCATATCTGGTCAGAAGGGGCTCTGGGTCACTGGCAGATAGTAGGGACTAGGTTATTTCATTACAAAAGCAGAAGGGGCATGAGAAGGGATGAGGCAGGGGTCCCAGAATGCAATAGGAGGCAACAAGCGTTTACCAGGCATCTGTGTGTTCAGTAAGCTGGGAAGGCTTCCAGATGGACGGGGCTTCTCTCTGTAATTTGCAGGAGGTTATTGACTCAGGCAAAGGTTACTGAGATTAAAAAGAAGAAGAGATAATGGGCTTCTCTGGTGGCGCAAGGGATTGAGCTCTGCACTGTGGGGCTTCTGCAGCCACTGCAGTGTGAGTTCAATCCCTGACCAGGGAGGGGACCACATGGCTCAGCAGACCTTTCCTGCCTCACCTGCTGTTCCTCTCAGCAGTGTACTTCTGTTGATCTGCCCTGCACCTCTGGCCTGTACCCCAGCTCTTATATACATAAATAAAGCTTAAAGAAAAAAAGAAAAAAAGGAGAGGAGAGAAATCACCACCTCATTCCCCAGGGGCTGAGACCATGAAGGGGTCAGAGGCGACAGGGCAGAGACAACATTCCAGAGAGCAGATGTTGAAGATGTGTTAGACTCTTGAGCCACAGGAAAATGCCTGGTGTTTGTGTGGCCAAACTGCAGCAGCTTCCGTTGGGAGGAGGTGCAGGAAAGTGCCTCAGGTCCAGAGGTCCCCAGGCCCACAATCTTGCCTGCCAGCAGTGGGGTAGTGGGGCCTTGTCAAGCTCCAGAACTCAGTTTCCCAAACTGAGGGGCAGATCCTCAGGGAGTATGCCGAGATTGTTTATGTTGGAAATCAAGGCCAGCTGGCATGCACATACACATGCAAGCACGTATGCCCACACACAATGGTCTTTTTTTAAAAAAAGATTTATTTATTTATGCATTAAGAACTGGGGTCTAGGCAAGAAGTGTGGGGGTGTATGAGAGGGTTCACAGAGACAGAGTGGGGAACAGAACAGGCAGATCGACTGAAATACACTGCTGAGGGGAGCAGCGGGTGAGACAGGAGAGGTCCGTTGCACCATGTGGGTCTGCTCCCTGGCTGGGGGTGAGAAGGGTGTGGGGTTTAGAAGGTGGGTGTTGGAGGTGTGGGGATTGAACTCATGCCACAGTGGCTGGCGACAGTTTGATAGCACTGAGACTTTAACTCCTGAGGCACCAGGGAGGCCCCTAGGTAAAATGTTAACAGGGATTGTGTTTAGCTGATGGAACTATACTTGCTTTAATTTTCTGTTTCAGGCATTTCAAATACTCTTTAATGAGCAAACATCGGTTTTTTAGAAAGGGAGAAAAGCATCTCTGCATGTTAACATTAAGCTCCCCAAATCAAAGGTTTCTCTCCCCCTCCACCTTACCAGTATTTGACACTCCAGGACTCATTTTCTGAAGATGTTTTCCCCTTTGACCTTCAGACTGCCACTTTTCTTCCCTTGAATTACTTCTGGTCCTTTCCTAACCCTAAAGTTGATGTTATTCGGGGTCCTCAGCTCCCCCTGTCTACTCTTCAGGCGGTTCATTTACTACCAGTGCACCAGCGATGGGGCCCCCCATGTCAGTGATGACATGCAGGTCCCACTTGGTGAAGCGAAGACCCAGTTGCTCACTGATTCTCCCTCGGATTCCTCCAATTCAATATGCCTAAAACGTAGAGATTCCCTGAGAACTCCTCTTCCTTCTGTACTGCTTACTTCAACAGTGTGGGTCAGATCCCTAGTAATCATCTTTTCTTCTCTCTCTGTGGAGGAATGAATGTTGGCTCCTCAACAAGAGCTGTCCATGTCTTAATTTCCAGGACCGGCGATTATTTATCTGGCTGAAGAGTGGTCTTTAGCCGATAGGACATAAGAGGTATGGTTCAGCCTATACACAAAAGGCATGACTCAGGAGCCTGAGAGCATCTTAGCTTGCATTATGCAGGTGGCTCCTAAGTCCATGTACAACTGTCTTTAAGAGACACACACCGAGAAGAGGCACTGTGGCCATGGAGTGATGCCGCCAGCCCAGGACCATCACCAGCCACTAAAAGAATAGACTGTCCTCTCTGGCCCTTGGAGGGTGTGTGGCTTGCCAACATCTTGGTTTTGAACTTCTGAAAGGCTCCATGAGATCTAGAGAAGAACTTTCTGTTTCTGAAAAGCACTCGTTTGTGGTCATTCATTATAGCAGACCAAGGAAACAAACACACCACCATTCCTTGGCATTAACTGATCACAAAAATCCTGTGGATTCAACACCCAAATAGTGCTGGTTTAACCTTCCTCGTGCATCTCTGCGTCTGGCCCAGGCCCTCATTGCTCTCTCTTGAGCTCTGCAGGGCTCTCCTGACCAGTCTCACTCACTCCTGCCTTCCCCTGCTTGCTATCCCCACCACCCGACACATTCTCCACAATGCTGCTGCAACCTAGAACCACAGGGATTGCTCTAGAACACAAATTTGATTATGGCGCACATTAAAATCTCTCTCAAGAGGTTTCTATTGCCTTTAAATAGAACCAATTCAGATTATTCCTCAGAATGGAGAGAAAGGCCCTCCCCCGTCTGGTTGTCCCCTTCTTCGGGCCTGCTCTAAGCCTACGAGGAATGCTATGCTCGCATCTCATGGCTGGCTGGCTGCTGTTCCTTCCTCTTGTCATGCTCTTTGAAGTTCCTGTTCTTTTTTTTTTTTTTTTTTACTAAATTTTAAAATTTGAGGAAATTCACATGCAGCTTAAGTAGTACAGAAGGATCCCACATATTCTCTATGCAGTTTCCCCCAACCATTTGCAAAACTTTAGTACAACTACAGCTAAGAGACAGACATCGAAACAGCTCGGCCATCTTATTCAGACTTCCCGTTTTACTGTTCTCATTCATGTATGCTTAGTTCTGTGTAGTTTTATCCCATGTAGGTTTGTGCATCTACCACCTCAGTCAAGGTGCTGTGCTCCCCCCACAAGGCTCCCTTAAGCCACGTTCGCTTCCCTTCTCCCTCTTCTTGCCTCAACCGAACCTGTGGCAATCTCTGTTCGTTCCTATAATTTAAAAATTTCCAGAGTTTTAAAAGGGATGCGCAGTATGTGATTTAAAATGCCTTCCATTTTAGGGCCTCCCCTGATGGTGCAGCGGGTTGAGTGCCGCACTGTGAAGCAGTTTGATCCCTGGCCAGAGAGGGGACCCACATGGTCCTCTCCTGCCTCGCCCGCTGCTCCCCTCAGCAGTGTATTTCAGTCCATCTGCCTGTTCTGCTCCCCACTCTGTCTCTAGTGAATCCTCCTCTCACCTCCCATGACTTTGGCCTGTGCCCCAGCTCTTGTATGCATAAATAAATCTTTAAAAAAAAATGCCTTCAATTTTACCATGATTCCCTGTAGATTTCAGTCAAGTTACTGCATGTATTCTGTTTGTTCCTTTTTACTGCAGAGTGGTATTCTGTCCTGGGCTTTTTTGCTGTAGCCTAAGAGCCACTCATCTTTTAATAGCCTCCCCACCCCCGCCAGCATTTGTTATATATTATTGTGATGAGTGATTGTCTGCTCAGCTCATACCTCTTTCTTCCCTGGTATCTTCCTCTCCCCAATTATTCTCCATGCCCCTCACTTCTACACCTAAAGAAACACTCATCTATTTTGTGGCTATAGATTTGCCAATTCGGGACATTTTATATAAATGGAATCATACAGTGTGTTGTGACTGGCTTCTTAGCATGTTTTAAAGCTTTTTCCAAGTTGCAATACTATCAGCACTTCATTTCTTTTTATTGCCAAATAATATCCCATTGTACTGGGATATTATGGGGGTATGGCACAAGGATACCCCACATCTTATTAATTTACCATTCATCAACTGATGGACATTTGGGTTGTTTTCACATTTAGACAGTAACTCCTCCATGTTTCCACTTATTCATATATAAATGGGAGTTAATAGTGGTTTCAAGGATTGCTGAAAACGCATGTAGGAAATACGAGATACATCCTAAACTATAAAGTTCTCCATGCATGTAAAGGTATTACTTTAATACTTATATGAGCACTTATATGAAGAGAGCACTGGGGTCAGTGTAAATTCCTTGAACTTGAGGCCCACTGTTGGTTTACTCAGGGTAATTAGGTGAGTATCTCTTTGGGTTTGATCTGTTTTGAGTCCACTTTGCTTTTTTCCTAGGTAATGGACTGCATCTCATCAACACTGGTTGCTAGGAGACCAGGTTAGAGCATGCTTAGCTCAGTGCAATCCACTGCCATTGTAGAAAAAAATCACTGGAATCGCAGCAGAATAATGCTTCAATATTAAGGCAGTTTCATTTCTCCCAGTTTTTAGCAAGACAAGGAAAAAGGGCTGAATCCACAGGTGCTTTGAGAGCCCTTAGTTTATTGCTATCTTGCCAACTCTTGCATTTCTGACTTGAGTTTAGCTTACCTTCAACACTCTTTCATACTCTCATGTGCCAGTGTGACTTTTTTCCCTACTGTCCACCCAGTAAATATGCTAAGGTAATGCAGAAACACTTTAATAGTATACTGAGAGAAAATGAATTATAAAGGAAAACCTGCTGCCATAATAAGTACAAAGATCCTACACCCAATTGATCTACAAATACTATTTGCCCCATAACTTCCTACTATTTTTTGTAGTTATTTTACAACTATAAAATGTGTGGTGGTGTTGAGGTAGTGAGGAGAAAGATTGGGGTGAGGAGTGGATTATATAAGAATGATTGTTTCCTTTAACAGTAGTAGCTGCCTGGAGCATAATTTCCTTTTCAAAGCCTTGGTAAGAGCAGCTGGAGATAATGAACAGTGGTTTAAGAAGCTTTGTTTTACATCTAGCAAAAAGGATCATTAACACCTCAACTGATTTTTTTTTCTTTTCTTTCTTTTTATTATTTTTTTTAACCAAGGCTGTGGAAGGGCTCCTGCTGCTGTTGATAATCATGGAACCCTCAGGGTAGTAGGGGTAAAGGGGTGGGTAATTCACCAGAAAATGGTATTCACTCATTTGGATTATGTGCACCACTGCTCCTCTCCATTCATGTGCTTAATTAAGAGCTGACTAGTACAAAATAAATGAAACAGTAATTCCTCACTGCAACTATCTGGGGAGCAACAGAAATTTTGTAGAGAGGAAGGGTATCTGCCAGAAAAGCTGCATTACCATCTTCCCATTATAGTTCTATTGTAGAGTTAGTCAATGTCACATCTGATTCTTAAGGGACAGAAGGCTTATGAGTCCAAGAGACATCTTAATGAAATGGTGCACAGGAAGAGCAGAGTTTCATCTTCATTTTATCAAAGAAATGAAGGCACAGAGCTGTGACAAGCACAACATAGTTAGTATAGGACATAACTCCAATTGCATGAGGGAAAATACTGGAAGGAATGCAAAGTTATATAGTTGGCTCAGCTTCATTCATGAGAACATGTTTCATGTCATTCAAAAGTTTTGGGACAGCCTTCCTGGTGGCACAGGGGTGAAGTCTCAGCACTATCATGAATATGACCTGAGTTCGACCCCCAGCCAGGGAACTAACCCATATATGGTGCAGCAGATCTCTCCACTCTCTCCTCAGCTGCTCCCCTCAGCATGTATTTCAGTAGATCTGCCTGTTTTGCTCCCCACTCTGGCTCTGTTGAGTCCTCTTCCCCCCTGAATCTCTGGCCTATACCCCAGTTTGTCTATGCATAAATAAATAAATAAGTAAATCTTTAAAAAAAGTCTTGATTAAGTTTCTATAGTGACCAGCTGGTGACTACCTGCGAGTCATTTCTTTTTGTTCAGTCACTGGGGAGAGAGAAAATGGAATTGCTTTCTTAGAGTTCAATTAGGCAAATCTGGATGGAGGGAATTGAGTGCCAAAATCCACACTGCCTCCTTTAAAAAAAATGGATGGAAAGTAAAAAACAAGAAGTCAGAGGCCTCCCTGGTGGCGCAGCAGGTTGAGCACCGCACTGTGAAGAATCCCCGGCCAGGGAAGGGACCCACATGGTGCAGCAGACCTCTCCTGCTTCACCTGCTGCTCCCCTCAGCAGTGTATTTCAGTAGCTCTGTCTGTTCTGCTCCCCACTCTGTCTCTGGTGAATCCTCTCACCCACCCACACACACAACCCCACCTGTGCACCTCTGGCCTGTATTCCAGCTCTTGTGTGCATAAATAAATCTTTGAAAAAAAATTAAAAGCAAGAAATCAGGGCTCTAGAGTTCTCAAGCTAAAGTTTTGTTACCTCCTTCCCTACGTCAAGACAACTTCCAGGACATTGTTTTTGTTTTGAGACAGGTGAAGCGAAATTACTGGTAGGGTCTATAATTCCCACAACTCTTTTGAGTGCATTTTCCCCGTAAGCTTCAAAATAAAAGATCAGAAGCGCAAGGTTTAAATTTTATATTACCAAAGTCCCTGAAATGAGGACTAGTTTATTTTTTAGTAGTAGAGAGATTAACAGTAGTTCTCATTATTCTCACTTATTCATATTCAAACTCACCTGCTTAGAAAGTTGTAAACCCATAGTTTCTATCAACTCCTACTAAGCATTAAGAAAGGACAATAGAATTATGTGCATAGAAAAGATCAAAAGGTTGAAAATGCCAATCAGAGGTATCCAGAGAGAAAACTCTTCTGTGATTAATATTTTCCATCCATGGTTCAGAAATAAGATGTTTCTACTGGGAGTTGAGAATCAAGAACCATATGGTATCCGAATTGGATGATTGAGTTCTCTGTTGTGCCACATTTTGCTAGTCTAATGCCATCAGCTGGAGAAAGAGGAAGAACTCAACCTCTGGTTAACCTCCAGTCCCAGGATTAGGACTGAGGACTGAGTGAAATACACTGGAGGCCTGACCATGAATGATGGGAACAACTTGGAAAACAAATCACTTAATACTTGAGTCAGACCTGTTGTGAACAGCCAGGTCAATTCCATCCCAGGGTCCTCTTGTACTGAAGATCCTTGGCAGAATGAACACTATAGGTGAGAGGCTGACAGAGTTATATGATTTAAAAGGCAGTAACTCATAAGAATAAAAGTAACAGCCCATAACACTATCCCTTAGATAATCAACATGACTCCACCTTTAGGACAGCAAGACAGAATCTCAGGTCATAACTCAGAGTAGAAGCTATAGGTTCTACTCTGTAAAATCTGTACACAGTATATATCCAAGAGGTTGGGCACTTATATAGAGTGGCAGAACACATGATCTTCATAGATCTGCTTCTCTTTTTCTGGGAAGGTCTGGTCACAGATTGGGCAAATCAGACAAATGTGTTGCTGCTCCACGGTGTGATCAAAAATATCAGCAGAATCTGGATCAAAAATATCAGCAGAATCTGATCTGCAGGTGGGGCATTTCTTGGAGAGCTGGGAAGAAGAGCAAAGAAGTCAGTACAAACAAAGCTCTATGTGGTAGAGACTGTATCTGTCTGTCTTTCCATTATATCCTCAGCATCTAGCATAAATGCTTGGCAATTTATGAAAGAGGATGAATGAACAAAGTCACATTAGGAGATGCTCACTAGGGCTTTCTCATACCTCACGACTGAAAGGGCCTAATACTGCTGACACTGTCAAATAGCTTTTCCAGTCTGGAAAGGGAACTGCACATACCTTGCTCTGCTAGCTGGCTGGGTCTTATCCCCTCCCTAGCCTTATTATCAATTCAACTCACAGGTGGAGGTCTTGGGTGAAATGCTGAGAGATAAACTGTGCTTCCTTCTCCCCAACTCAATCAGCTCACTCTGTTTTGGACACTGAACAAACTGACCCCTTGACTTATGGAGTTAAATGAACCATCCCATGAAAAGGAGCAGGAAGGGAAATTTTTTCAAGGATCTTACTGGGTAATCTCATGAACCAGATACTTACCTGGTTTGGGGCAGAACTTTCTTGGATACCTGAGGGCAATAAAAAAGATGCCAGTCAACAAAAAAATGTATCACTTCTAGATTCTCTGGCAATGTTCTAGCAGATGTTTTCTACAGCCCTCATTATTCCCGTCCTCCTACTCTCACTGATTCTTTATCGCTCATATGTACCACTTATTTCTTACAGAGGGGATCTAGGTCAACAATAAGGGAAAAGATGAAAAAATAACGAAAATTAAATGGCATTTCAATGACCATGTATTTTATATAACCAGAAAAAAAAACCCAATAAACCTATTTTCAGTGTGGGGGAAATGAGACTTCAATAAAAATAGTAACAATTTAACAAGGAAACAGTGAACTGATGCAGCTATTTTTCAAATGAAATGCTTAAAAATATTTTTAAAGAAAGGACAAACATGTACCCCTGCCTGTTACAAAGATCTATGACTCCTGAGAGAATGTGGTTGCTTTAAATTGTCCAAAAAAAGCAAGTGAGGGCTCATGCTGCTTTTGGAGACAAAAGAGGAAAGTTCCCTGTTTGGCAAGAACAGCTGACTCCAATTCCTTGCACGACAAGGCTGGTTTTCACCCTCATGTGCTGTCCCCCAAACCACCCGGCTTCTCTATGGCCTCCACTCCTGCTACCCTGGGTCAGGCCACTGGGTGGCTGCTCTAACTGTCCATTCCTGGGCAGCATAACCTGCCTCTTGTGGTTCCATTTCCAAACCTTAATTAGTTTCCTCAGCTTTGTATGTGTATATCTTCTACATAGAGACATTTCTCTGATTTATATATTTGGAATATAGCCACGGGACTCAATTTGTGTCTGCTGCCTCTAGGCGAATGATCTGATTTGCGTCTTCTAGATTCAGATTTATTTCTCAATTAACACTACTCGCCTGGCAATCTTTCTATTAGGTACTCAGCTTCTGCCCAGCAAGTCTTAACAATGAGAACGGTCTTAATTAGCATCTCAGACAAAAAAAAATTTAGTGGGATAAAGAAAGGAATATAGGCAGAGGCCTTTCAGCTCAAATGGCAACGTGGTCTTACCAGAATATGGGTTTTCATAGACAAGTCCTGGGTCCTGTTCTGGGTCGCCTTCACCTGAAGTAGGCACTTGATATGGCAAAGAGTCAACATCCAGACCCATGTAACCCAGCAATCTGGTGTTCTCCCTCTTCAAAAACTAAGGAGAAAGTACAGAGACATGCTGAAAAAACAACACAGAATGGTCACAGGAACTGGGGAGGGGATGCTCATATTAAAGGCAGTTCAAAATTAAGAACTGAAGAAGCCCCCCAAAATGATAAATAATACTTCTGAACAAGGGGAAGCAGCAACCTTAATATTCCCAAGACCTGATTTTTTAACATCTGAACTTAAGATATACTGATTTTTGGTTAGATTAATGCAAATAATAATTTTAAATCTCTAAATACATGCTAACTGAAAGAGGGTTCAAAAGTTATATGGACAGGGCCTCCCTGGTGGTGCAGGGGTTAAAGTCTCAGCACTATGAAGCTATCACCAGCCACTGTGGCATAAGTTTGGTTGCAGGCCAGGGAGGTGACCCAATGGTGCAGCAGACCTCTCCTGTCTCTCCTGCTGTTCCCGTTAGCAGTGTATTTTAATGGATCTGCCTATTCTGCTCCCCACTATGTCTCTGGTGAATCCTCTTACCCTTGCCCCTGACCTCTGGCCTACACCCAGTTCTTATATGCATAAATAAAATCTTTAAAAAAAAACACAACAAAAACCCCCAAAATCGTATAGTTATAAAAAAAGCTGGCAATAGCCACAGTAAGACTGAAACTGATGTCCATTGTTGAGAGCAGACTACTTCTTTCAGTTCTACTCCTTTCTAGAACTATTCTTAAACAATTAGACTATTCCTGATATAATTTTCCTTTCTCCAAGATATCATGAAATACATGTGCCAGCACAGAGAGTGAGAGGGAGTAAGGAAGACAGGGAAGTAGGAAACAGTGGGAGATCAAGCTACAAGGGGGACAGATGGCATTTAAAGTTCATAGAAAAAAGAAAGTAAATTCTTAGTATCTTAAGAGGGTTCGACTATAGGGCCTCCCTGGTGGCGCAGTGGGTTAAGCAATGCACTATGAAGCAAACCGCAGCCACTGCAACATGAGTTCGATCCCTGCTGCCGGCCAGGGAGG